>JADLZK010010137.1:0-237291 GCA_015847255.1 Hyparrhenia diplandra | reverse complement strand
TTAATTATTAACATATATATGGACCCAAATGCTGATCGAAAAGAGGTAGATTTAATTTTTCATGCAAGAATTCATATTAATCATCATAAAAGGGGTAATATAGCCAGAGCTTGTGTATATATGATGTCCATCCATCCGTCGATGCTTTTTTTTTCTAAGAACTGAAGATCGTTAATCAACTCATCACGTACTGTGATGTGTGATGTGCGTGTGAGTTGTGATGAGGTCAGTCACGGGCCGCTTCACCTGGTGGGCCCTAGTCACAGTAGAGTCCACGCAATGCAAACGCATCAGCGCCACTTGTGACAAAACCGTCACCTCATATGCCTCTTTTCCTCTCTATAAGCCTACTATACTACTAGTACCTGCTTGTAGTTTAGATCGACGATATTTTGTTGTTGTATATTCTGTCGGCTATATATATGTGCGCTTCGTAGTTTTTATTATTTTTAATTTTACTTCATAAAACGACATTTTGTTGTCTCATGCATGGGTTTGTCACCAGAACCTAAGGGTAGTGCAACTTAGTCAGGAGTTGAGACATATATATATAGCTAATATTTTAAACAAGAGGTTTTAGGACTTTAGGATTAGGTTGGTATATGTGAAGATATGCTTACATCACAATTGTCCGCTTGGCTGTGCATACTGACATAGTGCCAAGTGGATAGTGGCCCGCACTGAAGTACCCTCCGTCCCAAAAAGAATGCAAGTAGAGAAATCAATACGGTCAAAATTGATAAAGTTTGACTAAATTTATTATATCGATTAGCATTAACTTTTATATCTCAACCAATATTTATTACGTAAATATATTCTATCGTTATCTAATGATACTAATTTTGTATAGTAAATGAAAGTTCATTTTTTGTAAGACTTTGGTCAAAGTTAAAATCTATTGACTCCATGAAAGAGTAGAATTGCGTGCTTTTTGGGGCCGGGGCGTATCTGTTTATTTATCATCCCCGTTCCCTTTGGTTTACAAAATCGACCTATTTGTTTTCTTGCAACCATCGTATATACAAATACCAGAGTATGTTTGGATTGACTCCATACTTATGACTATGTTTGGAATGACCCCATGCTTATGCTTGCAATCGTATTTGACAACAAATTGGACTATGTTAGGGTATTCGGTACTATAAAAAACAAATTTAAGAGACAACCGAACAGAGGCAGACTAAAAATATCCTATAATCTCCTAAATTGCCCAAGGATTTTTTAGAGACAGTTAATCTATTTACGAAAACAGCCAATAAAGACTCGTTTTTCAAAAATCAATTATTAAAGAGATGTATATTATATGTATGTCTGCATATAGACAACTCATTAGACAACTCTAATAAGAGGTTGCCCTTTTGTAAAGAAGGCTGGATCCATTGTGACAACTCTAATGCTACACCATGTAACCCGCAGCATCGGGGTGCTCAGTAGGGGTGCTCGGAGCCCCACGCTGCCGTAATTGATACGCTGCGGAAAATCACATCGAGGCAAAGCTTGGTGGGAGGTCATGGCTGTTTGGTGGTGCCAATTACGCTACCTACGTAAGGATTGGCGGGATTGGCCTGGCGTGTCTAGACACAGACAATCGGTGTGGGGACGAGGAGAAATGAGTTTCGGCGACAATGCGTTGGAGGTGGGGACCATTCACAATCTATGGATAGGAATGATCGTCCAGACTAGTAGTTTCAATGGCTTCATATCCCCAGTTTTCTGAAACTATATATCATGTGTTAGAAACAACATAAATTAGTTTATTTGAACTATATGAAACTTTGTCACAACTAAATCGGTCCGTCAAACAAAAGAGAGGAGGGGCGGGCGTGACGCATAGCTAGAGAGGGCGGGCGGGCGGTGTGTGCGCTGACTCGGCATGGCGGCGGCCGGCGTGGGGAGGGCGGTGGAGGGAGGGTAAGAGTGAGGTATTAACCCTAAATTGTTCTTTTTACGATTATTCCCAAAAGTGGCTCCCCATATTTATACGAGGGGGGTGTACAAAGTCTTGTACGAGGCGGGCCCCATTAGTCTTTTTCTTGCTTACTCTAATTTAATAAATAGTAATACTAAATAACTAGTTCAATATTAAATATTCAGTCACTCGCTTCAAAAATCAGTCACTCTGCTTATTCCTGGGAACCCGTTTGCTGAGTGTGACAGAAACTCATTTCATCCGCCATGTCTGCATAGTTACTAAGTTGGTTATCTAATGAAAGTAGCATTAGTAGAAGGGTTTTTACTATGGACCCATTAAAAAGTTGCATTATTTTTAGAGCTGAGACTTTGGAAATGGAAGAAGTACTGGTTGTTGACTTGCATTATTTTTAGAGCTGAGTATTGTTTGAGACTTTGGAGATGGAAGAAGTACTGGTTGTTGACTTGCTTACACTATTGCTAAAAACACAAGGGAGTGTGCCTTGCCTAGCTCTATGCACAGCTGCACGGACTGCACGGACCACCCATGCACGGCTGCACAGCTGCCTGGCCCCATGCGTGCATGTGTGCTATCAATTCAGAACTTGTCAGAGTCTTCTCCATTCCTCAAGCTATTTGACCTTATTCTTCTGTCATTGCATCCTGCAATCTTCTGGATTCTGACTCTTCTGACAGTGAGCAACTGTGCCAACACGGATTCCAGAACAAAGAGAGAACAAATGGAAATAAAAAATCAATGCAAATAAGGTACATTTTATCCCACCGGCCGAGGGACCTATGTGTTGCCAGATCAAGATATGCTGTACAAGTATTTTTTTTTTGTGTGTGAATGAAAAAAATGTTAAGTGTGAAAAAGATGGTAGAAGTAAAACGTCCACGTCAGAGGCCTGGAAGGGGGCAGCCGCCCAAAGCGGGACTCATCTTGCCCAGTCTCTATCCCTCTTTAAATCCACTACTCAGTCCCTTTCCTTCTACTTGGAGCCTGCTGGAGGGACCATGATGTATACAAAGGTCCTGTACAATTTATACACTACCAACACAGCCGCTCCCTGTACATGATGCCATAGCTACTTTAGGTCCTACTCTTGTTGTTGGCCACTTCTTCCTCAAAAAGGTCAATATGACATTGGTTTCCAATTAGCTAAGCTATGATAATCAAGCGGTTCTCCAGCACTATATATCAAACCTTTTTGTTGGGCATGGGCTATACTCAAATTCAGAAGATTTAGTTCAGATGTTTTACAAAAGAATTCTAGTGGATTTCACTCAACCATTCCAACATATATGCCACGTTGGCATAGCAAAATAATACTAGCTTTAATTAGAGTTTGTATAGCAAAACTAAAAGAGTTAACCTTGCATTGACAATAGAAAAAAGTTAAAAAGAAATGTATTTGACTTGGTGTTTCAGTAGTGTGATGGATGCATTATGTGACTAGTGCTACTATTTTCCATGTTTACCTTTTAAACTTTTCCTAATGCAATGACTGTAAATTAATGAAACATTTGGCCAAGTTTTTGGCTTGACACCTTGGACCCTAATGCCTAATCTCGAAAGAAATTGAATCTATGAAAAATTATGAGCCTAACATTTGAATTTTGTATGGTCTGATTCACAAAGGTCGACTAATCATAGAAGTACCTCTTGGTGGTTGCTTCTTCACTATATATGTTGCTCACTTAAGCTCTCTCTATAGAAGCTAGTCCAACCATGGGTTTCGGTGGTGGCACAAAGTTGATGATTGGGTTAGCGTCTTTCAGCTAGCGACTAGGTTTACCCATGAGTCTATTATTATGTGTTGTTGTTGTTGTTGTACACAAACACACTCTCTCACTCTCTCCATTGTAGTTCTCTCCTGAACTTTTGTATCTGGATTGACACCATTCCCTTCCACCCCCGGCTTCCAACATTTCTTGGAATGAATAGAAAATGAAGGGAGTCTCCCCTCCGATTAACTCAAAAAACCATGGATTTCAAGGAGTGCTACCAGTTGATCAGCGTTGCGCACACATAGATCTTTTCTTGCTTGAACAAATCGAGAGCGAGCTTCCTTGTACTTTTCGGTAAAGGCTTTGCGAGTGCGAAGTTGGGCTTTTAAGCCACTTTCGGCAAAGGCTGGTTAATAGGATTTATATATCTTAGGATGTTCATATCGAACTATCTAATCAAGATGTTCACACCTAGGAAAATGTCAATAGGATTTATATATCATTAGACAAACAAAGGCGCCACTATCTACAGCAAATACAATGAATGTTTCATGTGTATTTAATTTGCACATTAACATTTGTCATATATAGCATAATGTGCAAGAGTTCCGGTAGCCCCTCACCACTGAACACGACTAGAAGGCCGGTAGCCATCGTCAAGTGGGTACTGGCTACTGTGGATACTAGCGAAAAGGGACTGATCGGTAACAAAACCTCCACTCTAGTATATATCATGCATCATTTCATTTCATCAGTGCGTGCGAGCACCACCCTCTTATCCCTCTCTCCCCGCTGCCCTCAGCGCCCCAAATTCCGCGCCGCTTCCTCGGCCTCCGGCGCCCGATGCCCCCCCGGCGTTGCCCTAGCCCCAGCTGGTGGCTCACCGTCGCTTCCGGCGCGCGCTATGCCATGAGCAGAGAGCTCGAGGATGGGCACGGCACCGTCGTCAGCGGCGATATTGCGGCCCGAGGCGGTGGGTGCGCGGCGGCGACGGCAGCCGCCGCAGACGCCGCGACAGCGGCGTGGTGATGCGGGGTTCCGTTCCACCCCACGGAAGAGGAGCTGATCGAGTTCTACCTCCGGCGCAAGGTCGAGGGAAAGCGCTTCAACGTCGAGCTCATCGCCTTCCTCGACCTCTACCGCTTCGACCCATGGGACTCCCAGGTAATCATCATCAATTGGTATAATATAATAGCGCATGCATCGATCTGCAAGCTTCGTTCATTCTCTGCTTGGGTGGAACTGAATCTCCAGATCTTGGCTAATTGATGTTGTTGTATGTAATTGCTTGCGCCCGCGGTGGCGGTGCCGATCTGATTGCTCAAACTCGACGGACGACGACGGCGCAGCAATGGCGGTGATGGGCGGGAAGGAGTGGTTCTTCTACGTGCCGAGGGGACCGCAAGTGCCGGAACGGAGACCGGCCGAACCGGGTCACGGCGTCGGGGTACTGGAAGGCGACGGGCGCTGACCGGATGATCCGAGGCGGCGAACAACCGCCCCATCGGGCTCAGAAGACGCGCTCGTGTTCTACTCCGGCAAGGCGCCCAAGGGCGTCCGCAGCAGCTGGATCATGAACGAGTACCGCCTCCCCCGCCACCGGCCACCGACGCCGACCCTCTGATTCCCAAGGTGAATAATAATTAAGGCCAGAATATATACATATGATCCCCAAAGATTAGGGCTTCTGTTCC
This sequence comes from Hyparrhenia diplandra, assembly GCA_015847255.1. Classification (NCBI taxonomy): domain Eukaryota; kingdom Viridiplantae; phylum Streptophyta; class Magnoliopsida; order Poales; family Poaceae; genus Hyparrhenia; species Hyparrhenia diplandra. The sequence goes on along the minus strand of JADLZK010010137.1, from coordinate 231,955 downwards.
GGCCAGCCGTGATCGAGCTCAATTTCAATTTGCGTGTGGAGTTCTTGCTTTTGCTTCGTCGACGTCGCTTCCAAATTCCGTAAAAAAAATGTTTTTGTTTTTGGAAATTGAGATCGAGGTCCAGGCGTCCAGCTCTCGTCGAGCTGTTTATTTGGTGTGTGTGGTTAATACTAATCATTTGGACCTGCTTTTTTCGTTCGGTGCTTTTACTTTGGTCGCATGATTTGTATGAATATGCAAGATGCGGATGCCTGTTCCTTTTCTTTTTAGATCTATATGAGCTAGGGTTCGCTTTTGGCACACATTTGCGCACCACCGGACATGTACAAAAGCTGCACTCTAGAAATTCCCCTCTAGCTAGATACCATGTCCTCTGGATTCTGCTAGATCTTTGCAGCCACAGCCCTCAGTCATCAAGCTTAAGTGATCTACTACCATTTTGCTAAATCTCTCAGATCTGAACTTTAATTTACTAAAAAGCACTTGATCGCTCCTACCTACACACACCAACCGAATTAATCTTGTAAAGTTCTTCGTTTCGATCGATAGCTAGTTGATCTTAATCTCTTCTCTTAATCTCTGATTCTTTTTTGCTGTCTATATATGAATTCGTCTCCTTGAATGTTTGGTACGTGTTGATTTCTTCAGTTTCCTGGAGTACTTTTACTTCAAAAAGAAGAAATGCATATATATGGATAGACCAGATAGAGATCTCATATGGATACTGAGTTACTGACCATTTATTTTTCGCGGTGCATGGTAACTGATGATACAGTCCGAGATCTCTCTCTGCCGCGTCTACAAGCGCTCTGGCATCGACGACGTCCACGGGCAGTCATCCTCCAGCAGCCAAAGCTTCCTCAGCGCGGCGGACCTCCTCCCGCACTGGTGTGCCGACGACGACCGTTCGGCATCGATCATCACCTTCATCGACGCCACTGTCGCCGACGCAGCAGCTCGGCAGCTTCCCTCTGCTCCAAAGGAGAATCCTCGGCTGCGTCACCGCCGGCGGCGCCCATAATGGATCATCAGGTGGTCACCGTGCACAGCGCGCCGCCGCAGCTTCTGCTTCACCCAATGCCATGCACGTACGCGCCGGTGATGACAACGATATCAACAGCGGAAGCTGCGCCGCAATCGGCACAGGCCGGCGCGGCAAACCACTTGCCTCCACGTATTCGCTCTTCAACATGGCCGCCGGCGCCGCTGCTGTGGCCGGCAGCTCAAGGTCGTCCGTCGACGAGCTGAGCACCCTGGTTGGTCCCACTCCTACCCAGCAGGCCTACGCCAGCCTCTCAGCCGCGACGGGCGGCCACCTCCTCCCCATTACTGACGACGCCGCCACCGCCAATGCTGCAAATGACGCCGCATGGTGTGCTGCCGATCGTGGCGCCGCCATCATCTTCAGTTGCTGACAAGCTTAGCTGGGACTGGAACCCGATACCTGACACGACAGACCGGGATTACAATCCTTCTGGTTTTAAGTGAGCCCAAACTCACTGTTAAGTTCTGAAAACCTGCCATCAGTGTAGGCTAACATATATATAAGTACAATGCATGCTTGTCGACTAGTATATTTGATCAAGAATACTAAATGATCAGGATTATTCAGAACTGAAAATAAGTGGTCTGTAAGCATAATGGAATCACTAAAATCTGTTGCATGAAAGTTTAATTCCTCCTGATTCCATGCGCGTACGTGCCTTAACAACAAGTAGTTAGCTAGTATTAGAATTGGTTTTAATTTCCCAAAAGGTTTTGTAGGTTTTCATTTTGCAGTTAAACTGCAAGATAAGACACATGAAATAATGTGAGCATGATTGGACGCAGACCGTTGCAGCAGGGTTTGTTTCTTTCTGCATGATGGGGAGGAAGACTTTGCAGGGGACGGTGGACAAGGTTAGATAAAAAGCTTTTGCATGTGCCCACAGGAATTGTGTATTCTTTCAGATCTAGTCTTTGTGCATCCATGGAATGATTCATGTGATTATTGCAGCAGCTTTTGTTCTTTACCTTTGCAATAGTACTGTCTGGTCATTGTTCTTATTCACTTGGTGCTAACAGTCACATATAGCATATATATTGTGTGTTTTTTTTTTTTCTTTTCTGCTGATGCTTAATTGCTGAAGAGAAAAGGGCAAATAACTAAGACAAGCAGCTGAAGCTGCATATTCGGGGGGTAAGTTAATTTGGGATGCTAGCTCTTTCTGTTGTACAGAACTATATATATTCAGTGTCTTTTCTCGATCTATATATTTATATATTCAGTCTGATTGATGGAAAGACGATCTATTTGGCAGATATGATCAAAAGCCTACTCAATTTGTTTTATCGATAAATTCAACAAGATGGGTCATCTATGTTTTGGATGCTTCATATTTTGGGTGTGTTCTCTGAAGTCTATATATAATTCTCGTTGCGTTTAAATACAGAAGGATTTATGATGTACATATAGTGACTCAAGATCGAACGTCAGTTCGACAGCTATAAACATTAAATATTAAATAGCTAGCTGTAGAAGCAGCGGTGTGTGTGTTTCCCAGCTGGAAATTATTGCATCACGTACGTACCAGAGCAAAAGAGATATGAATAATGTCACTCACGGTGATCACGTCACAATTCGAAATCAGACAGCCTAGAGGGTGGCGTTGCTAAGTTTTTTGAAGTGTTTTTTCTTTAATCAAGTTTTATTATATTGAAGTGTTCTTGATGTAGCCGGTAGAAGTATACATATAGCCCACTACTGCTCTAGCTAACAAAAGCTCTGCTATTGTTAGCAAAATATGGGCAAACGAACCAAATCAACACACGAGCAACTCCAAAGTTTTTCCCTTCCGTTGTTTGGCAATTGTCCTTGTTTGCCAACTCTCAAATCAAATGACAAATCAAAAAGGGCTCATCTCCAATGGTTTGACATAATTCACTACAAACTTAGATCTAACTTACATCAGCAACCGTAAGAGAGAAATAAAATTATGTTTTATGTCCTTCCACCTCTTGAAAACTTACATTAGGAACCCCGGCGGCGGTCTGCAAAATTATGTTTATGCTTTCCACCTCTTCTAATACGCATGCGAATGTGCCCCAAATGCCAAATGTGCGTAGAGCCGCGCATTTTTGCGTGCACATGACTGATTGCCAACTCTCACTAATTTACCAACTCCAAATGTCAAACCGTTGGTGGGGAGTTTTTGGAGTTTTGGCAAAATTTGAGAATGCTTAACTCCAAATGCCAAACCGTTGGAATTGCTCTTATATAATCAGTTACAGTGCGGTGTGAATTTTTACACTATTGACTAGCGGATTAAAAATGATCTAACAAAACGTTTCTTTACAATAATGGTCTATAAAAAACTAATTTTCTGTATGCTAAAGTAATTAAACATGCTCTTCTATTAGAAAAAATTCAACACCCTTAACAACAATGTTGAGCTTCTTGTACTACATATATATAACCATCGTCCCATTCATTTTCTAAGTTGCAGGAAAATGATATATAGGTTAGTATTAACATCTCTAACAATGTTTATTGATAATAATAGAACATATTATTTTGTTTTCAAATCCAACTTGGTAATTAATAGATTCAATTAATTGAGACTCCAGAGAACACACCAAAATATGAAGCATCAATTAGTTACCATACACATAGGAGTTACCATACACATAGGTAGACAATGTCTCCGAAGAGGCGTCTCCAAAATTGAGCCAATTGGACATGCGCCTCTTCGAGACATCTACCTATACTGCATATAATAATTATTTGTGGTAGAAATATAAATACAGTAAAATGCTAAGCTTGAGAAAATGAGAAGCCACACGCCATGAATCTTTTGCACCGCTTATGGATCAGTCATTTTGATCTAACTGGTAGAATTGCTTTTCTCACTTTTTTTTGTATGCTAAGTTTCATGTCCATGATAGCTGAAAATTAGATGAACATGCGCGCACTACTCGTCAGGTCACAGGCACAGGAAATCATAGACAAAGATATAAAGGGCTGAAACATATAGGACATACCATTATTTTTGTTAATTTCACCAACATTCGCTTGTTGACTATATATATAGTCAGTTATATTAGTACCATACCAGAAAATCAGAAAAAAAAAAACAGTGCTGTGTCTGTAAGACTTGGTCCACACGACATGATCAATTAGAGACTCAAGAACGTGTTGGAAGATTCTAAATTAAAGTCATTAAAGTATTTTAAAAACAGTTTGTAAAAAGTAAACATGAAATCATATACATCACTTTCACAAATGCATCATGTATTTTTAGCTCTAATATGTCCAAAGTCAAACTTTAACTTGTTTGACTATCAATCTTTAAAAGTTCAAATAGAGACTGACACAACGATCGATGATTATGACTATTCTGAAAACAATATTTTCATTATATAATATATATTTATATATTTTTAGTGCAATGGTCATATCGATCAAAAGATCTTGTGTCAATATAGCTTATAGCAGATTTATAGTTGCGACAAATTGGCCAAGCACAAAACTTTAAGTAGGTAGATAATTTGAGAAAGTGAGACTACATATATATCATTCAGTGGTTTTCGTTTTCATTTTCTGTCAATTTTATTTAGGCTTATGCCAGTGGCGCATTGGCCCTTTGCAAATTTCTTCGTACTGCCTTTAGACTAAAATATCCTAGTATTTTGTTCCAAGATGTAGGTCCTTTGTTTTACTTAAATTTAAAATTTCTGTAATTTTGATGTAGTTTATATAGGAAATGCACTAATAACCTGTTGTGTCAAATTAGTTTTAATCAGACCCATTTTGAAATATGTATTAGTAGTGCATTTATTCATTACTATGTACTCCCTCCATATTGGAAAAGGAAGACGTTTTGGATAAGGTTTGGGTCAAACATTGGGAATATAAATCATGAATAACTTTTAAGTCATTGAGTGGGCGCCATCCGGCGGTGGCTTCGCGGTGGCCTCCACCGGATGTTCTTTGGCTCGGCCCGTGAGCCCGTCGTGCCGCGCGGCTGTTGGCTCTGCCAACATAGCCACCACCTATCTGGACCCGCTCGTCTGGTGCCGCGGGTGCTCACGGTGCCCCAGCTTCGGGTGGACCCGATGGTTGGCGAGCTTGCGGCCTCCCTCGGCGCACCACCGTACACCTCGGTGCCACCCCGCCACTTCCGGTTGGAGCCACCTTCACCTCTACGCGTAATTCGCGCTACGCCCAGCGGTGGCCTCGGAGGATCCTCACGGTCTTTGGTGGATTAAGCCGGCGTTCAGCGCCGCCCGTTGTGCCCCTTGGCGGGCGGGGGCTTCCACCCGGCCCATGCGGAGGTCGGGAGATGCGTGGCCCGGGGCGTGCTGGTGTCCGCTTCTTCGACTACCCCTGTGGATGTTCCACGGCCTCCACCCCGCTCCTTCAAAGCCGATTCCGGCCTTAGTCGACTCGTTGACTATGCCTTTGGCGGAACGCCCAAGGTTCCACCTGCATAGCGATGGACAAGGGTGGTCGATGGCGGCGGATTCAGCGTCGCGGCGGCCGGTGGCCGCCAAATCTGCTTTCGCGATCACCACCCGGAGAAGCGGCGCGGCGTGTCGATCCGAGAAAAGTGGGCCAAGCGACACGTACACGCGGCGCCTACCCCCGACCACTCACCCCCGCGCGAGGTTCCATGCAGCCTTCCAGATGCCGAGCCGCCCTTCTAGGCGCGAACGCGTCGCGCAAAATCCTTCCCGCCGGCGTCCGCCATGGGAAGAGCCGGAGTTCCCGACGCCGGGGACACTCTAGCGCTTCCAGCCGCCTCGGTTCCCACGCCATTGGACCCGATCGCCGCCACCGGGGATTGATTCGAGCACGCAGTCATGCCCAATGCCGCTTCCATCCAGGACTTCGTGGCTTCGCTCACCCTCCCCGCTGACGCGAGCCCGTCCTCGGCGGCCCACCCACCCTCCGCCCAAGATCCCCGTTGAAGAATGGAAAGCACGGCGTTCTGTCTCTCCCTGCCGAAGCAAAAGAAGCACTATCCTCTTCCGGAGCGGGCGACGTTCTTTGAGATGCTCGAAGAAGCTTTCGGGACGCTAGGTTCAGCGGCGCGTCCCCGAGCTAGCAAGTTTAGGCGTCAGCGCTGAGGTCTTCCCCTTTGATGCGGTGCAGGGGTGTTGGCCGCCCGGAGGAGAGATTCGACTGGAGTCGTAGCCGCGGGCCTTCTGATCACCCACTCGTCGTGCATTAGTCTAACTTTTAGTACAACCGTAACGCACCACCGTTTAAACCGGTGATTCTTGTATGTGCGTTTTTAGCGGCGCTTCGCCAATTGTTTTGGCTAAAGTGTGCGGCGTGTAAAACTCTATTTTCCCTTAATGAAGTACGTGCCAATGGGTGCGCTTTTCAAAAAAAAAGTCATTGAGTTTGGAAACGTGAAAAATCATATAAATAGATTTGTCTTGAAAATAACTTTGATAAAAATATACATATATAACTTTTTCAATAAATATTTTTATAGAAAAGACAAATAAAAGTTGTTTTTTTTGGAGTCCGTGTCGCTGTCCTAAATGTCTTTTTTTTAAGTATGGAGGGAGTATAGATATTAATATCACATTTTTGTAAATTTGGTCAAAAGCTCTCTATATATAGACTATATGACCAAACATTTATGACAAAAATAAGCATATTATGAAAATATATTCTATGGAATGTCATAACCTTGATGGGATTTCTAGAAATTAAGTCAGAGTTAAAAAAAAGTTGATTTAAGACAACTCGGAATCTATTTATGTGTTAGAACGAGACAAAGGGAGTAATTTGTAGTCCTCTAAAGTAGTATAGTACATTAGCTTATTAGTTACCATGCACATATGTATTATTCTACAGTTAAATGTGTTTTGATCATATCCTCGTTGTGGTATGCAACTTGTCATGCAAAAGATCCCACCTAGCATTGACCTACATCATGACTCATGAGCTATGTCAGCAAAGTTAGCTAGCTGGTCCAGCTTCGAGCAAAAGCTAGTATGCGTTCCGTTAGATCATGCATGCTTTTGTGTGATGATGAGCTAGCAAGCAGCACCCCAACCTCCAAATTTCCACAATTCTCGTTTCATCTCTAGCCCCACAAAACCATGATCGCAAACACATGCGTACCACACTGCAAAGATCGATCATGACCGCCATCAGATGCGTAAGATCAGGAGGTTCAGTTTTTCAATGCATGCACAGACGACAACCAATTTAGCAGAATCCCATATTACCACAATAATTGGTCGGCGTCAGTATTATATATTGGACTAGTACCTTACAGTCGTCGGCTCAGTCAGATTGTCGGATAACCAACTGGATAGTGGATATACTTACAGTTACAGAGCACATGAACTCTCTGAAAATATTTTGACCTGCTATACCGGCAATAGCTTAAGTGAGAATTATGAAATTTGACTCGCATTGCACTCACAAATATGGCCGCATTACGTAGCGTGCTATGAAATATGACCCGCTGGCCGCGAACTCTGTTATAAAATTTGGTTTTTGGCCGGTGGATCCTTAACGCGCGTGTGAGTGGGCCGCAGTACTTTATCTCTCCCGCCGGTGACATGTGGGATCCATGCCACGTTAGCTCCCTTTCCGAATCCGGCTCGACCTTTTCGAGCTCGGGCGCTGCGACCGCTCTTTGCTGCAACACTGGCCGCGGCTGCCGCCTGGAGTCGCCGCCGCAAGTGCTGCTAACTGGATTGGATTGGCTGCGCCTTGTATGGTAGCCGCAAGCAGCCCCCGCCACGCCGAAAGCATGCTGGGCGAGCTATATATATATAGACGGCCCCTTCAATTTCTTAAAAGCTATATAGATGCGCGGCCATAAAGGCGCGTGACCTCCTCGCCGCCCATCGTGTTGTTGTTCCACGCCAATCGAACTTGGCCTAGGCGTGAGCCCAAGGGCACGGACACGCAGCCATGGAGATGCAGTGGAGGGCAGATGGACGGTCGCCGGCTGCGAAGAGGCTGGCGGAGGTTGGGAAAGGAAGAAGGCGACATGTGGATTCCACATGTTACTGGAAGAGATGGGGATAGATCAGCCCCGACCACACACACACCGCTCACGCGTTCACCGTCAAAAAGGTACTGATTTCATAACAGTTCGCAGCACATAGTCATATTTTTGCAAGCGCTGCAGTGAGCCATTCGCGGGCGATGCGAATACGAATCAAATTTCATAATTCACGACAAATGGCGGAGTACAGGTACCGGCGTCTCTGAAACCCCGAAAACCCCCAAAGTGTACTCTTGCTTCTCTGACCGTGACCTCAAATTTGATTTCTTGCGAAAAGATTTGTTGGAATGAGTACGTATCGCACTACTGTACGATTGTACATGCTGCATGCCACAACCACAGTCATTCATCTAGCTCGCAATCAGTTGTATTCTTGCGAGTAGCGACACACAGATGCACAGCGTATACCAAGCTAGGACTGTTTCTTAGCGCCAGCATTGCAGAACACGACTAATTTATAAAACAGCTAATCAGTCGCAAGAAGAAGAAAAATGCAGAGAGTGGCATCTGCTCTGACTCCATAACCTGGCAGTTGAGGATTCAGATCCTGCTGTCTTTCACTGAACTTTGCCCTTGTGGCTTTGCGCGTGCATCGCCGGTGCAGGGGCAGGTCATGCCTATAGAAGAACTCTGACGTCTCTCCAGTGTCCAGTGTTCTGAATCCAGTGTGCAGTTAGGCTTGTACAGATTGTGTTAACTGAACATAATTTTAACCATGGAGATGCAATTGCAATGCATGTGACTATGAATCGCCAAACGGACTGAGTATTGCACTTGCATATATGAAGATGATCACACAAAGCATAGAACCCCCCACTCTTGTCTGATCCCATCGAAATTGAGATGCAAATAGATGAGGATGATACCCTGTTGCCGGAATCCACTCAAAAGGAGAAGTGCGAGAATAGCTGATAAATCTAAATCCAGAGTTGGCAAAGATACTTTGCAGATAGCACAGGACCTTCTTGCTAAGAAATTGGGTGAATTAAATCCAGAAAATGAGGCTGACACTAACACTGATAATTTCTCTCAGTGTTGGCGTGCGTGTGTTGATGGGTAACTGTTGTTACCGTGGCCGGTTGTTATTAGTAGCTTCTCTTTCCTGCTTAATGAAATACGCGCCTATGGCGTGGTCGCAAAAAAGCCGGTGATGGAAGCCATTCAGGAGCTGCTGGACCATGGCGCCAACCTGGAAAAGAAGGCAGGCAAGACCAAGGTCACTACCAGCAAGGTTCGGACGACCTGATACAGAGGACATGGAACGCGGTAGGGACTGGTTTCCTGCGTGGCCGTCAGGGGGGGGTATCAACCCATGTATCATTTCAGATTAGTACCATTTGGAACTGCTGGCCACATCAGACTTTGCATTTGTGGGTTCAGCTTTGAAATTATTTGGGCCTGTTGGCGATGTTGCCCTCGGCTGAATTCATGGGAGCTGTTGGCAGTGTTGCCACTGATCCGTGCAAGACTAAGACGCTGTCATTCTGGTCAGCGAGTCGGTAGTAGGATTTGGTTTAGAATGTCGCAAAAAATTGTTCACTTCTGTGCTGGAATGTTAGAGGCCTTAATGACAGTGCGCGACGGGCTAGCGTGCGAAATCTCATTGCATCTGCAGGTGCAACTGTAGTATGTCTCCAGGAAACGAAAATTGAGACATGGAGTCAGCCGTGGCTAGTTGAAACAGTTGGACAGGAGTTCGCATCAAATTGTGCCATTCTTCCAGCGGTGGGCACTGCAGGGGGAATTTTGTTGGCGGCATCTCAAAGATACTTCGCTCTAACACCTATGCAGCCAACAACTAATACAATATCAGCAAAAATAACCATGTTAGAAGAAGGTGCCTCCTGGTGTATGACAGGGGTCTTTGGGCCACAGTCAGATGCAGAGAAGATTGCTTTTATGCAGGAAATATTAGACATTAAGCAACACATGTTAGATGAATGGTTACTACTGGGTGATTTCAACTTGATATACAAAATGGAGGACAAGAATAATGATAGAGTAAACATTCCAATGCTCAACAGATTTAGAGGAATGATTGATAATTTACAGTTAGTGCCGCTGGAACTTCATGGAAGACGCTTTACTTGGTGCAGTAATCAGCATGATCCAACCATAACAAAAATTGATCATCTCTTTGCATCAGCGGAATGGATACAACTCTTCCCACGAACAGACCTTCAGGCCCTTGCGTCCATGGGTTCCGATCACTGTCCAATACTCCTTCAAGGAGACACCTCCTTTGAATTCTACCGGGGTTTTCGTTTTGAAGCATACTGGACCAAGATGCCGGGTTTTTGGAAACGGTCAAAACGGCGTGGAAACAACCTGTAAACACCCAGAACGCACTTCTCAACATGCATGCCAAACTGATGCGCACGGCAAGGGCTTTGAAAATTTGGAGGAGATCAATGGTCAGCAAATTCAAACTACAAACAGCAATCCTTTTTTTTTTCTTTTTAGAGATCCGCCCACCCAAAGGCACTGGCCGTATTTCGTTAGCGAGATTGAATTTTTGGAATCTGATGCAGAACGAGGGGCGGCAACAGCGGTTACCGGCCCACCCGACAACAACTCACGCAGCGGTTGTGATTACAAATAAACCGATACAACTTAAAGGCGGACCGGTACGGGACCTACACCTAGTCCTCGGCCCGGCCAAGTTGAGATCCAAAAACATTTATTCGAAGCGTCCGTTCAAAAGAATGTTGAAAGCGTTCCTTCTTTTGTTTGGACCAAGTCGGCGTGTCACGGAAAACGCGGCCTTGAGTGACTCTCCACAATCAACTCATCCTCAACTTCAATGCCAAGCTTCCTCAAAAGGGCGACCTGGGCTTGCTTGGTGACATTCTCCGCCCGCGGTGTGTTAGCAATGCGCTCACTACGCCCCTTGGGGACCCGGCAGCGCCGGGATCCTAGAACGACGCAGCTGTGGCCTCTCGAGGAGAGGTGTCTCCAACGGCGAGCAAATCAATGCCTCTATCTCCTCCCCGCACCGTAGCGGCGAGGCCACACCACCGGTGGGCGCGGCCAGACCGACTCTCAAGACCCCGTGGGCGGAAACCGCACGGTAGCGGGGAGACTTTGAGAGTGTCGGCATAGTTGCGGCCTCTCCAAGCTGCTGTCTCCGAGCCACCAAAGGCTCCTCTGCCGCATCCGGACCAACATGCCCAACATCCGAGCACAAAGGAGGCGACAACTCGGGAGACCTCGGCCAGCAAAGCCGGAGAGAGAGCCCACGGCGGGCGAAGAGAGCTCCTCCAACATGGGATCAGCCCACACAGAGGCCCTCGCACCCGCGAATTCGGCCGCTAGAGGGTCCCGCACCCGAGCAAGCCAACTCAACGGAGGTCGTGGCGAGGTCGACGCCGCCCCTCGACGCCCAAAGATGTGTCTTGGCGCCGGCGAGGGTCGTCGCCGCGCCGCCACGAGGTCGACGTCGGCCGAGGCTTGCCGGTGCCGCCACGACACCGGTGCGGCTCCAAACCGAAGACGTGGAGGGTGACGGTGAACCACCACTAGCATGACGTGGCGGTCAGCCCCCTCAATGAGGACTTCGCCTCGGCCTTAGACAACCCAGAGTTCCCGGCGAGGTGGTGTAGGCCGTGACATCGCAGCAATGACATGGCGTACCGACAAGATGCCACACGGTGCGAGTAGGACAGGCAATTGAAGCACCCGTCCCCGGTGTGCATCTGAATCCCCATAAAGCGGGTCGGTGGCACGGGCGAGGCTCGCCGAGACGCAAAGCGGCTCGCCGCCGTGGAAGGGACGCCCCGCCACCCCCGGTGTAGGTTGTAGACACCCCCCACGACGACCAAGGCGCCGCCGGACGGAGACACGACCATCCACCGGCCGCACAGGAATGCCGCACACCAGGCGTGGGCGTGGCGGCCACGCCTCCCCCGTGGTCGGCGAGGCAGGTGGCACCCCGGCCGCACCACCGCCATGGCACCTGAGAGGGACCGACCTGCGGTTGCGCCCGACGCCAACCCCGAATCTTCAACCTTGAGTGGCGGCGACGGCGTCTAGGTAGGACGGCCACTCATCGCCGGATGCGTCACCGTCGTCATCCGCCCACCGGCGATATGCCAGGACGTCCCACCGAGCGGCCTCCCCAGGTGGAAGGGCGCGGCGGCATCGGAGACAAGGAGGACGACGGGGTCGCAGTAGGGGCCGGCGGGCGGGCGAGGCGGGCGCCGGGCTGGCGGCATCCATGTCCTCGTCGCCATCCTCGACTAGGGCGAGGTCGCCCCAGCATCACGAGCGGGGGCCATGGCTGGCCACCGACAAGCGCGGACCGCGGCCGCCGTTGTAGACTCTGCCAAATGCCTCGTACCGCGCAACCGGGCGCATAAACAAGGCAAGCTTGGGATCCTGACTCCATCGGCCTTCGCCTTTCCACGCACTTCCCTCGTGCTGCCGCTGGGGAAGAGGAGCTTGGGAGGGATTCCGGACAGCCGGCGCGAAAGGACGGCATCGGATCGGGCCGACTCCAATCAGACTACGCTCGAAACGCAGCCAGCGTATGAGCTGACCCATCGTGGCGTAGGATCGAGTCGGGAGGAGGATCTGTACCGGATGGCGCGGGGGAGGTCAGGGTTGGGGCGGACTGGCCGCAGCAGTTCCCGCCGAGGTTGAGGGGGAGTTTCGGTCGAGGGAGCATCTTTCCCCACGCTCTCCGTAAACTATTATACAAACAAAGAATCCTACAGTCGTGCTTCGAACCGAAAAGGCTCAGAGAGGAGACAACTCACGGTTGAGGAAATTGAATTCAAAAACAATTTGAAAGCAAGATCTCTAGGGATGGCTGCAGTTCAGAAGGCAAGGGCAAGACAACATTCTCGATTAACATGGATCCGGGAGGGAGACTCAAACACACGCTTATTCCACATTTATGCAAATGCAAGAGGAAAGAAGAAGTATATCGATTACTTTTGCAAACAAATAATGGGTGGCAACTAGGCACCAAGAGAATGTCAAAGTGGCGTGGAGACGGTTTCAAAAAGGTTGTAGGTACAAGGATGGTAAGAACCCGCTGCATTAACTGGGAGGCTCTTGGAAATACGCCCTTCAATCTCGAAGATCAGGATGCACCATTTACAATTCAAGAACTTCGAGGAGATCATAAGAGCATTGCCAAATGAGAAGGCACCGGGGGCGATGGTTTTTATTGGGATCTTCTATAAAAGATGTTGGGACATTATTAAGAATGATCTACATGAGGCGGTCATGGGTTTCTACAATCATAAAACCTCAAAGATGCACCTTTTCAATGAGGCCAATGTTGTGTTACTGCCCAAGAAGCAAGACTCAAGCCGAATAGAGAACTACAGGCCTATTAGTTACGATCAATAGCCTAATAAAAATTATCACTAAACCTGTTGGCAACAAGATTGACACCAAGAATGAATGAACTAGTATCTCAAGCCCGAAACGCCTTCATAAAAAGAGATGCATACATGATAAATTCTTGTATGTACAGAGAGTAATCCAAACTTTACACAAGAAAAAGTTGCCGACACTTTTTATTAAGCTTGACATATCAAAGGCTTTTGACTTCGATTGGATGGCAATATCTCTGGAGGTACTAGTGGCATTGGGTTTCGGTACAAAGTGGAGGAATTGGATCGCATCAATCTGGGCTCCTCTTCTTCTAGGATTTTAATCAATGGAAAACCAAGACCCAATATAAGACATGCCGGGGGCTACGGCAAGGGGACCCGTTGTCACCTTTGTTATTCATACTTGCAATTGACCCTCTCCAAAGAATAATAGAACAGAGCAGACTCAACACGATCTACTCCAACCGGTGCTACCAAAACAAGCAAAGCTACGGCGCTCTCTGTGACGCGAGATGATGCAGCACTGTTCGCGAGCCCTAAACCAATGGAACTAAGAAGACTACATAATATACTTCAGGTTTTTGGGGAGTGCACCGGGCCTGAAAAGTAAATATGTCCAAAACGGAAATTTTTCCAATAAGGATACAATTAAATGAGATGGACAACATTATTCAAAATTTTCGAGGTAAAATTTGTAGTTTTCTGGAAAAAATACTTGGGATTACCTCTTCACACTAGAAAGCTAAGACGTCTAGAGGTACAACCGCTTGTGGAGAAGGTGGGAGCAAGGCTACCGGGATGGCAAGGAAAGTTCTTGTCTTCAGCAAGAGAGACATTGGTCAAGTCGGTCTTATCGAGCCTACCAATCTACCACCTAACAGTTTTTCCATGCCCAAAAATGGCTCATTAGAAGAATAGATCGCATTAGTAGGGGCTTCCTCCGGCGTGGAGAGGACCCGGACAAAGTTAAAGGGGTCATTCTCTAGTCAATTGGCCAACCACTTGCCTACCAAAACCCGAAGGGGGTCTCGGAATATTGGAATTAGAACGATTCACAAGAGCACTTCGACTTAGGTGGATGTGGTTCAAATGGAAAGACAAGAAAAGAGCACGGAACCAAGCTGGGCGTCCGTGTGACAAAAACGATTGTGAGTTATTCTATGCATCCACGTTAGTAACAATTGGAAATGGCGGGGGCGGCGTCGTTAAATGCTCAAATTGGATAGATGGAACAAAAGCAAGATCCATTGCACCACTTTTGTACCAAAAGACCAAGAGAAAGAAGATCACAATAAGACAAGCACAAATTAATAATAAGTGGATCGATCACATTTACCCGCCAACATCACGGGGAGGAAGTAAGGCAATACGTCAAGCTTTGGGAAGCTTTGCGGGGGACGAGTGCTAAATGAGGATACCGAAGATGATATCACCTGGTGGTGGATAGCCGATGGTATTTACACAACAAAAGTACTTATCAAATTCAATTCGGTGGAGTTTACTACGGGCTGAAGCTAACCCCAATTTTGAAAGCCAAGGCTGAACAAAAGTGCAAATTCTTCGCCTGGACACTGATGCACAAGAAAACTCTAACTGCAAACAACCTACTAAAGAGAGGATGGACCGAAGATATGGATTGCAAGTTGTGCGATAGTGGCCTAGAAACACCTACCCACCTCTGCAAAAGAAGATTGTCCATTCACCAAAGAAGTGTGGAGTTATGTAAAGCAATGGTATAACTTGACTATCACGGATAATGTTAATGAAGCAGGATCGATACATGCGTTTTTGGTCGAGATGTCGACGCAAGTTCAATAAAACATCGAAAAGGAAGTTGACGGTATTTTGATATACTTACGGTGGAATGTGTGGAAGGAACATAATAGGAGAATTTTTCAAAGCATCAAGAAGCGCAACCGGTGCAAGTAGCCTACTTATGCAAGGATGACATAAACCAATACCGTAGCAAAGTCCCCAACTACTCCTACCAACCAAGATACATAGAGAAGCTTTTTAAGAATTTTTGATAGAAGTGTGATAGTTTGTTCTTAGGGGAGTTGTACATTTTTGTTCTTTTTTCTTCTTTTAAGCCCTCTGTTGTTTTTTTGGGGGCAAAGTTGAGTGTCAGTAGTTTGTACCTGTTTTTTCCCTTTATATCGTCTAATAAAAACAACGACAAAGCTTTTGTCATTCCTTTCAAAAAATATATATATATAAGATGAAGGCTTGCAATTTTGCAAAGCATGCTGTATATGACTATGAATCGCGAACACCGTAGCATGGCCATTGGGCAGCGTCTTGGTAGTGGTATGCCGCCGGACTTGAAACGTTGAACGCCGCCAGCGGCGGCGAGAGCGAGGAACTGACCTGTCTGAAGTGTCGCTGCCTCCAAGTTCTTCAGGCTTGTTTGGTGTTGCTGTGCAAACCGACGAAATCTCAGCCGTCCGTACCCGATGAACGGCTCAGATACCGCCGAGATGAAAGGAAAAGACACGGCGCCGTTGGAGGCATGAGATTCCAGACCAATAGCGCGGCGGCGGCCGTTGGAACTTCGAACTGCCCTGCCTGCCCTCCTTCCCATGCATGCTCCCTCCCGCCGCCGCAGCCGCCATTCGCGCCACGGCGGGGTCGCCGCGGGCCGTACGCCGCGTTCACGCGCGTCTCCTGAAGGAGGGCTCGCGGACGTCCCTCCGCGCCGGCGCTCCTCGTGTCCGCCTACGCCAGGTCGTGCCTGCTCCCCGACGCCCGCCGCGTGTTCGACAATGCGCCGGAACGGGACCTCCACCTCTACTCAGCGCTCCTCGCCGCGGTCTCCCGCTCCCCGACCCCCGCGCTCGCGCTCCCGCTCCCTCCGCCGCATGCTCTCGGACGACGCGCTCCGCCCGGACCACTTCGTCCTTGCCTCCCTCGCCAGCGCCGCCGCCAGGCTGCGCAGCCTCCGCCTCGGCAGGCAGCTCCACGCCCACTTTGTCGCGTCCCCGTACAGCGCCGACGACGTCGTCAAGTCGTCGCTTGTCGACATGTACTGCAAGTGTGGCGTCCCTCAGGATGCGCGCAAGGTGTTCGACAGTATGGGTGTCAAGAACACCGTCGTGTGGACCAGCGCTGATTTCTGGGTACGCGTCCAACGGCTGCACGGGTGAGGCGATCGACCTCTTCCGGAGCATGCCTGCACGCGGCCTCTTCACGTGGACTGCGCTCATCTCTGGGTTGGTCAAGGCGGGGAATAATAATGGCGCTGTGGGGCTGTTTGTTGAGATGAGGTGGGATGGTGTCAGGATTGATGACGCGTTCGTGCTGGCGACTGCCATTGGTGCTGCTGCAGACCTGGCTGCGCTTGTGCTGGGCAGACAGATGCATGGTTTCGCAATGAGGCTTGGCTTGCTGTCCAGTATGACCGTTGGGGAATGCACTGGTTGACATGTACTCTAAATGCAGTGACATACACTCTGCTAGGGAAGTGTTTGAGGGGGTTACAGTCCGCGACGCGTCATCTCGTGGACGACAATTCTTGTTGGAGAGGCACAGCACGGTCGAGCTGAGAAGGTATTGGCTCTTTCGACAGGATGCTTCTTGCAGGGATGAAGCCCAATGAGGTGACATTTGTTGGGTTGATCTATGCTTGCAGTCATGCTGGTCTTGTTCAGAAAGGGCGGCAGCTATTTGATTCAATGAAGCGGGAATATGGCATCAAGCCTGGATTGCAACACTATACCTGCTATCTGGACCTTCTGAGTCGCTCGGGCTATTTATCAGAAGCTGAAGAACTCATCACTACAATGCCATATGAGCCTGATGAAGCTAGTTGGTGCGCCCTATTGAGTGCTTGTAAAGAAGCTGCCGATACTCAGATGTGTCTCAGGGTCGCTGATAATTTACTAGAGCTGAGACCAAAACATCCTTCAACATATATCTTGTTATCTAATGTCTATGCAGTCAACTGCAAGTGGGATTCCGTGGCCAAGGTAAGAAAAATCATGGCTGAGATGGAGATAAGAAAGGAGCCAGGGTATAGCTGGATTGAAGCTGGGAAGGAATCTCGTATGTTTCATGCCGGGGAGGTTCCGCTTGATGTTGGAGAAGAAATTACTGGTTTTCTTGAGGAATTGGTCTCAGAGATGCGCAAGAGGGGTTATGTCCCTGATACTAGCTCTGTGATGCATGACTTGGAAGAGCATGAAAAGGAGCAGCATCTGTTCTTGCACAGCGAGAGGCTGGCTGTAGCTTTTGGAATACTCAAGTCCCCTCCAGGATCAGTGATTCGGGTTGTAAAGAATCTTCGTGTCTGCGGGGACTGTCACACAGTAATGAAGTTCATCAGTGAGATTGCACAGAGGAAGATCATCGTGAGAGATGCTAGTCGTTTCCACCATTTTGAGGATGGTAACTGTTCTTGTAGTGAGTTCTGGTAGCAAGTCTGCTGATGTTCAGTTGTATTTAGTCTCAGGTATGGTGGAAGCTCTTACCTTGCTTTGGTGGCATACTTCTCTGGTAGGTCCATATGGAAAAGCAAAAGAAACACAAAACCAAAAGATTTTTCAGTCTTTTGGTTCTCTACTGTTTCTATTGATTGATTGTATGAAGAACTGACTTGTCAAAAACACAAAACTGAAATAATATTTAGCGCTAAAATCTTATTTTAGTTCCATATAATTCATAGGACTTCCACAGCCTAAGTGAAAAAAAAAAAATGTTAGCTATCCAAATTAGCGGTCTTTTCTTTTCTGTCTTCCGAAACACCAAACAATGAAGCCATGTTCCTGTCGTTCAGAGTTACTACCTACCAAGGAGAGGATCCAGCATGTGGGCTGGTGAGGCTCGTGGGCCCCTGTTGTTGCTGGGAGTATAGGGCTTCCCTACAGATTTGCAGCCATAGAATCTTGGAGCCCCTCAGTGCTAAAGCGAAGGAGCTCCTCCTACCTTTTTTTGAATGATCCGGTCCATTTTAGGACCAGCAAGATTGACAAACTAGTGGGCTTTTGAATTTTCATATGTTGTGGCTTTGACACAAATAATCTTCAATGTCTTCATGGTAGTTGCTGGATGTGATGAAGCAAACAACTGATGACATGCTTTGTGTTTGCATACCTATGTACATTACACCATTTTATTATTCATCAGAGCCTCAGTTTTTTATCATCCTTCATTCCTTTAGCATTTGTAGTTTTTATGATCTGTTTGGTACTTGTGTTTCTATAAGATGGGATTGCTGGGTCTAAAATGATAGGTATTTATTGATTTGCATTTATCACATAATGTTTGGCAGTCTAGCTGAGATTCCATTATACTTGATCGGCTAACAAGGCTTGCCATGTGCTTCTCAGGCTGTATGATATTGTTATTTAATTCCTCACTATAGTTTCTGCTATGCAGCATACATTGACATGCATTCAATGCTTATGTTGTTGCTACTCCACTTCTGTTTGTACAATATCGCAACAGTGTAAGTGATTATCAATATCTTGCAAAACACATTAAGGCTATGTGATAGAGCTCGTCTGCTCTTGGTTGTCTATGAGAAATGATTCTCTAGGATAAACTATGGATTAAAAAGTGATTTTGTAGAAGTTAATCAGAAACTATCCTTTTTTTTTGCACCTAGCCTTCTAGTTATTTCAAAGAATCATAACATAAAATCACTTCTCTAATAAATACTACTGTTTGGCCGATCTCTTTTCTGGATTCTGTAAGATAATCTACGGCCCTTGATTGGTCTTTTGCTGCAGCATAGGGTTGGCACTATGATCAGCTCTTGGTGTACCTTATGTACTATTAGAAGTATGGCAATAGGCAATATGGTAATGGCATACACGGGCTGAGGTCAGCTATACTGGGTACAAACTGCATTAAGAAAGACGAAGACAAATTTTCCATTGAACAACATCGAGCATATATGCACAGTATATTGTACAGATGGTACAACAGATATATAATCCAGTAATCCTCCCTAAGCGGTTTGACTGTACTAGTGTACCGTATAGAGGTACTAGACTTGTGTATATATATACTAAAGGCATTGCCATAGAGCAAAAGTAGTTCAAGTTTGCAACACATTTAGAATTTCAGTTGAAGTCGTGAGCTGTGTGTGTGCTCTGTTCTCAGAGTTCCTTCTTCTACCTAAGCCGTGAGTGAGTGTGAGGGTGTTGGTGAGCTAATCACTCACCTGTGCAGGGAGATCGAGGGCCAACAGATTCAACCTGTGTCAAACAGGTTCTAATTCTTAAGAAAAATAGAATTGCAAATATACTAGTAGTACACAGGAGAAATATGTAGCCATTGATCTATGTTCAATTAATAGCCTTTGGTGAAGTAATTTTCATTTTTCTCAACCAGTATCCTTTTTTGTTAAGCAGGTTTATTGATCAGTGATCAAATCATGCTTGCGAGGCTGAGACCTCGATATGAGCTCAGGAGCCTGATTCATGCAAGTGTATTGAGATGCATAAGCGAACAAAACTGTTATTTTCGTTTCTTTCTTTGTCTCTTGAATACCTGTACTTTTGAACTTGTTTTTCTGTCCTTAATTTAATTTAAGCTGTAGGGGCCTCGGCCCCTCCAGATTCGTAAAAAAAAATGGGTATATCATGCTGATATCAAAATTTCCTCAATGTCTAATCCTGAGTATCTAGCAACTAACTGCCTAACCTGCAGAAATAGGAGTGCAGTTGTGACAAAAGAAGTCCGCTGCTGTACTGGGTGGGCAAGGATTTGCATGTGCGAGCACATCTGTTTTTCATTTTTTTTTTTTCCATGCGTGCATGTGAGCATCTCCAAGAGTTCTCTAAACATACCCCTAATATTTGTTTTTAGAAAAATGAGGAAAAACTCTCTCCAACAGCTTCTAATATTAACTTCTACAATTTAGACACTTCGGGAACATCAACAGTTTTTGAAGTGAGGCCAATTTTTATTTTTTTTAGAAGTCAAGTATTAGGGACTATTGGAGATGGTTTTTTTTACCTCCTAATACTTTTTAGAAGTTCCTAAACTACAGGCTTCTAGAAAAAAAAAAAAATAGGGAACTGTTGTAGATGCTCTAATAACTTCATTCTTGATTTTTTTTTTTTTTACCGCAAACAAGCGTCATTTACTATTTCATGTATATCGATTATTGAGATTAAGGGTCTGTTTGATTCAATCGTGAGATATGAAAAGGCTGTTATGCGCTTTAGAAATGTTGTGAACTATGTGTTGTGGAAGTTATTTGGTTAAAACAAGAGAAAAAATGCACCACATGGTTCATTACTTTTTTTCTCTTCCATCAAATTTAAATTTAGGTCCGTTACATTTGTTTGTCGTTCACTGGGGTCCAAATCTACCTAGAAACTGGTTGACAACCTGCTGACCGCACCTACCCTTTTTTCTATTTTTCTTTTTCAACATTACTCACTATTTCATATGGAAACTTAAAAACCTGTAACATGAAAGTTGCTCAAAATTAAAAAGCTCTACAAATTTTATTTTTGGACCAAAGTCAAGTTGCAAATATTTTAGAAAGTTAGTTTTTTTTTTTTTTTTCATTTTTGGCGTCATTTACTAACAAAGTTGCTCAAAATTAAAAGCCCTACAAAGGGACGAGGTGTGGTCGAAAAGTTGTCAACCTGCTTCTAGGTAGATTTGGACCCCCGGTAAACCTCAAACAAAGGTAATATACCCAAAACTACACTTTTAAAGGTGATGGACCTAGATGACACATAGCAAAAAAGATAATGGATCTGTGGTGTATTTTGCTCTTAAAACAACTATAAAACATAGAGCAGAAAGCTAAAAACAATTGCCTTTGGATAATTTGTATGTGCCATCGCCTTGAACTCTCTACAAGGGCAGCCAGGGCACCCTCCCAAGCATCAAACAACAGTTAGAGCAATATAGGATCCCCTACCTCGGGCTTCTGAAGCATTTAGGTAGCCCTTCCATATACTCTCTCTGTCCCTTTGAAAGTGTCGCTTCGGGAAGGCGTGTTTGTAAGAGAGACATGTTTCTCAAGCGACACTTTCAAAGGGACATAGTGAGTAGGCTTTAGCTCCATCTCCTTCTACTTCCACTATTCTTGCACGCCCCTAAGAATTTCGAGCATTCAAGCGAGGAATGCGCCTTGTCGAACCCAGCTAGATTAGGGCCAGGCCGACACGATTGGTGATCGATGGCGAGGGAAGGAGGAGGGGCGGTGCGTCGGCGGCGCGGCGACGGTGGAGGGCGGCGGCGGCGGGGTAGGGGTGGGGGGCGAGGAGGAGGAGAGGAGCAGGGGAGATTGGGATAAAATTTCTTTATTTGCTTGTTACCCTTAAAGATTACGCACCCCTTACTTTATAGCCCGACTAGTGGGACTTGTATCTCAAGCAATCTCTCTAAAGGTTTCCTTATAGATTGGAACACCTTTTACAAACATATCCTATTTATTTATTTCCTAATAAGGGTCTCCCTTATAGATGAGATATCCCCTTGCACACCAAAAACGGCTAAAGATAATCTAGATATTTTCCTCCTTTTTATTCCCGCATTAATTGCGAAGAATCCAGCGGAAGGGAGGAGAAGGCGCGGGGGCGTGTGAGCCCAGGCGCCGTGCTCCAGCGGGCTGGCGGACTGTCCTTCCGGGCCCTATCTATCTATCTATCTATCTATATAGGAGATCCCCACTAGCTCCCCTTAAAGGAGTTCTCAGCCCTCTGATTGGTCCTGGGAGTGGTAACTGAAACGTAGCCTAGGTTGATTCTTGGGCGTCGCCGTTCTTTCGCTACCCGCCGTTACGCATGTAGAGCGACTTCGGCAGCCGCTTCCCTACCTCTGAGTCTGGACGCCTGTCCGCCGCCGTAATAAACTTTCGTCCGTCCGCCTCCGTCCACCACGGATCCCGCCACCTCATCCACCGGTGGGCTTCCTCGACCCCCACCTCCATCCCTCCGTCCTCCGATGTGTGTGTGCCCCTTGCCAACCGTCCACCTCCAGCAAAGGCCGCCAAGGCGTCGTCCGCAATCGTGTACGACGTCACCGAGCTGCAGCCTGCGGGGATGCCGGAGCGGATGCGGCTAGAGAAGGAGAAGGCGGAGGAGATGGTGCGGGAGCGGGACGAGGTCATCCGGAAGGAGGAGGAGATCGAGACCGAGAGACAAGGCACGGGGGAGCGCCTCCAGGCCGAAGCTCAGGAAGGTGCGGCGCGCCAAGGAGTTCAAGCCCACCGTGGTACGTTGCATTTAGATCCAGTTCTCTCCGCTTCGGTCCTCTGCGTTTGAATTCGTCTATCGATCGGATATGATTTCTTCTATAGAGCATCCCTTGGTCAAGTCGTTCTTGGAGAAAGACCAAGACGCAGACGACAAGGGCAAGAAGAAGAAGGGCAAGGCAAGGCCGAGAGGAAGAAGTCGTGCCCGGCGTACGCGCTCTGGCTCAAGGACCAGTGGACCGAGGTGAGATCAATAACCACCACCAAATCAGTCTGATTCGTCATCTCTTTTGTTTGCCCACCAGGTGTTTGACGAATTGTTGTGCCCATGTTGTTTCCAGGTTAAGGTGGAGAACTCTGAGGCGGACTTCAAGGAGGTGTCCGGCACGATGGGCTCCAAGTGGAAGGCGCTAAGCGTCGAGGAGAAGCAGCCCTACAAGGAGCGGTACCGCCAGGAGAAGCAGCCCTGCTGCTCCTTGCTGGAATCTTGAAACAATTTAGTTTGGTCTTTTAACCTTTCCTTCCGCATTTGCTAGCAATCTGATTTTTCTTTTTACAAAGTGACATGTGAGTCACCAGATCGGAGCCCATGTAAAGGACCATCTTTGCAGCCGATTGAAACAGGTCTTGTGGAATTTGCACACGATTGATGATGGCAAAAGACAGGAATTAAGGGCAGCGGAAACTGATTATATGCAGCGACAAAAGGTAATCCAACCTTTTGTTTCATTTTTTATATTAGCCTGATCTAATCTGAACACACAGCAAACAAAGTAATACAGAATTTGCATTTTCACATCCACTAATTATTGTTTTTCCGTTACAGTTCTTGCATTGTTTCCTTACAAACAACATGAACATTTTGTGAAGTAATATTTTTATTGCAATAAATTGCAGTGCCAGTTCAAATTTACGGCTGCGACAAAGTAAAATTCCTTTTCTTTACCTTTTCCATAGTTAATTAGCTAGTGATGTTGTAAGTCTTTTAGAGAATCGAAGCTCTTCTACCTATTGGTGTAACTGATTGTAATTTTTTTTCAGGAAACTGATTGCAATTTTTAGCACGTGTGTACCTTCAAAAAAGGGAGGGTGCTCATGAGTGCCAAAGGTTTGCTAAGTATTTTAGGTCACTCTACCAAACTGAATAGGTACACATTCTTGCTCCACTAACTATTATCCATTGCTGCTGCCTTAAAAAAACTATTTGTGTTGTTTCTTCATGTTTGTTTTCTGATTGTGACGTAGTAATTCCTATGGCATATATAGACCTAAGTTAATCTTCAAATTTCCATACACCCATACCATCGCACGTCAAACTGCCTATGATGTATTTTTGGCTCAGTCCTTGATGCTCCACAACATGAGGTTGAGGGACTACAAGTATTGAATTTCAGATAGGTAACCTCCAAAACCACAGTACTCTATACGGTGTGTTCATTTGAGTACACGCATCTTTATTCTGGTACCTTAAATAATTCATTGATACATCATATTGGGCTGAATTATCTGAATCTGAAGTTATAATCAGTCCATCTTATGAAGAATGCCAAGATTTACAGATTTCCTCCCCTCTCCGGATTAAGATGTTTCCTTCAGTGGTTTGGATATTATTCTTCTACAATTTTCGAAGTACACTGTTGCTGTGACAAAGTAAAGTTCCTTTTCTTTGATTCAACTGCAGTACGCATACCTGCACTGCGAACCTGATAAGAGGGATTGGGATGAATCGGAGTTATTAAAAGTCCCCCGAACTTGCTGCTCTCTCAGGAAACGGAGCCTTGGTGGCCTCTTCACAGCGCGACACCTGTCCAGGTCTTTTTTTTTTTTGCCATCCACCAGCGGAAGCCCGCAACAGCCCACAGCCCGGTCCCCCACACGCCGCAAACTTTGGCGCAGCGCGTACTGTTCTTCTCCCTCGCCTCGCACCTCCTCACACCGCCGCCCCTTCAGCGCGCTCCCTGCCCCCCTCGGCGTCCATGATTGATGGCCCCCTGCTGCGTTGGGCCCATTGGCAAGGACTGGGTGGCCTGGGAGTAGGTGCGTCGTCGAAGCTCGGTCGACCAGTCGCCCATCTCCGCGCCGCCTGCCTGGCTTCGCAATGTCTGCTCGGGGAGCAGTTTGGGAGAGCGGTGAGCCTCGCCACGTGCATGACGGATGGGGCCCTTCTCCGCTTGGCCCCATAGGCAGGCTCTGGTGCGCATTTGGTGTGGCGTGGAGGCGACAGATGCAGATAGGAAGCCGATAGGAGGATATGCGTCTACCTGCCCCG
The DNA here is from genome assembly GCA_015847255.1 of Hyparrhenia diplandra. Taxonomy (NCBI): domain Eukaryota; kingdom Viridiplantae; phylum Streptophyta; class Magnoliopsida; order Poales; family Poaceae; genus Hyparrhenia; species Hyparrhenia diplandra. The sequence continues at coordinate 207,160 of JADLZK010010137.1, read as the reverse complement.
GGCCCGGCTTCACAAGGACGGCGCTCGTCGCTCGCCATACTCGCGTGCGCCCGGCCATGCCTCTGCGACTGACGGAGCTATACCTGGTGAACAGTGCACGGCGGCCCTGCCATCTCGACTTCGAAAATCGAGGGCGGCCCCCCTCTGCTGGTGAGTCGTTCCTCCCCCTTATCTACCCGGCCAACTGAAGCATTCGCTCTCTCTCCCCCACCCGTTGCAAGCCCCACCTTTTCCTGATTCTTGCTGCTTGTAAGTGCTAATAGTCAGCTTCCCCCAACCTGAAGACACTCTAGCTTGATTCATGTGCGTTCTTACCTATTCCCTCTTGTGATGATCTTGGTTGGTGGGCAGGTTCCTTGTTGTGTGATCAGGCGTTCTGTGTTGTGCTTGTAGCTGAACTTCCCAGAAGATGGTGTCGGTGAACTGAGGCCGTGGAGATCTTACATTCTGCCTTGTGTGCATCGTGAGGGGAGGTATGCCATCTCTTTCTTGACTTACGGTTCAGTTTGCTTGCTACTGAAACTTACCTTCTTCCTGTAAAACCAGTATAAACTTCATCTGTGTACGTATGGTGATCTTTTTCGGTAGACCTTTTTATAAGTGTCTATGAAGACTCAGGTAGTTAACATGTTGCTGGTCTAATTGCCACTCCCCACCGCCGAAAAGAGGTCGTTTGATTTACTTGCTGGATTTATTCACACTGAGCTTTGCTCACTGCTGAAGTTTTTTTTTTTCCTGTACAAGCGATAGAAAAAAGAGAAAAAAAAACATATGCGTATGTCTGATAATCTCATGATCCTTTCAGTAGACTGTTTATAAGTGTTTATGAAAAATTAGGTAATTGCTAAAATATTGTTGGTCTTATTGCTGTACCCAACAAAAAAAAAATCATTTCATTCTAATTTGTTGCTGGGTTTTCGGATGCATATGCGAAATTCATATATATGTTTGATTTTGAATCAGTCTGCTTCTGGAACAATAAACTTTACCGGGAGTTCATATAAAGGAAGGGCATTCATGCTTTAACTTCCTCTTTTTATACTATATATAGAAATAGAATCTCTGAAAGTTGACAGGAAAAAATGGGCTACAATTTGAAAGCCCTTCATCTATTGGACTTGCAACCAGACAACCTTTTATATCTGTTTTTATATCCTAATAATCTGTGACAATTTTCGTCCACCAATCGAAATCAATTCCTAATGAGTTTGACCAACATTCACTAAACTTTGTTTACTTGTGATTTTATAAATTCATTGTCATATCTTTTTAATGCTTCAATCGAAACTCTAACAAACTGTATAAAAAATACATGCAATCTGTTAACAATAGTCTATGGCTCTATGATTCACAGTAGGTATTTGATTTTAATATTGAAGTCCTACAGTAGGCACAGGCTCCTTACAGAATCACACGAGGCAGAATTTATATGAAAAAAAAAAAAGACTCCTGGCCATTGGTTCAAGGATTAGCTTACTAAATATCCTCAATTCTTATTTGATATTCGCCGGTGCCTGTATGACAGTATGACAGCAGAATCTCATATCATTGTGCTTATGTATCTTGTAGAGAAGGCTGCAGGCTCTGGTGTTGTTCTGTAGACGCCTAAACTGCTGCTTGTTTTCCCATGTACCATTGTGAGGTGTTTTAGCTGTAAGTCCACTGTCCACTGTCTGTGCTTATGGTGGTCGTAATGTTGTATGCCTTTTGATACTTGTGTGTTTTAATTTCAGTCTCACATATTGGCCTATTTGTAGTTTTTATTTTCTGTAAATGTTTGCTGATTGGTTTTCTGATGGGTTCAAAACCATTATTTTGTATTCAAAGTGGATTTTTTATGGGACATGAGGGCATCAGTCTTGGTAGTACTTTGTTGTTTAGATTGAGTTCCATGTTTTCTTAAGTCAACGGGGTAAGAAATTTCTCCACCTGATTGTATTGCTTATGCCCCAAAAACGGCATGCTTGGTGTTTCATTTACATTTTACATATATGCCTTTTGCCGCTCCTCTTACACATATATCAGATTGTTACAAGATGACTGAACCTGACCCCAACTCATGTTGTGACATGTGCAATTGCCGATTGCCGTTTGAAAAAAGCAAGCACACTTGACTTCACATGTTGCGTGGGTCACAATTCCCTGCTTCTGTGAGTTGGTTCAGCACTGAATTCTTTTTGACACAACAGCCACATGAAGAGTTTAACTCTGGGTGGTGCTGCGCTTTTCCAGATAAGACTTGACTGTATAGACTCTGGCCGATGCTGAAATGAGATAGGCGCTGGTCAGGCTGCTCATTGCAACTGACATCAGAAAGCAGTGCCATGGACTGTAATTGTTGTGACGCTATCCTTGTTAGCCGTGGAACCAGTGTCTCTGTCAAGCCATTATCATCCAGAACCTCTCACAGAGACATTTTGATTGCAGTGGCTGAATAGCATTGGAAACAGTCCGCATTGTTACTGTAGTGTTAGGCTGGCTGATTCATAGTTTTCTGTTATGCCAAGGAAATTTAATTCATAGCGTTTCCTCAAAAAAAAAAAATCATAGCTACATGGCTACCTTGGATAAGGCATGCTCACGCATGCTCTGTGACCTTGCAGAGCAGCATGAAAGAATTTTAGTTAATAGATAGATGATGCTGCTTGGATTGGCTATGCATAGAGTTGTTATGGTTTATCGACCTTTATGCAGTACTGTTTTTCAGTTATGATAATAATAAGATGGGTAATTTGCATGTATATTTATACCGTCTTGATAATGTCGGTGGGTTTATGTTGATGTCATGTCTGTTTTTATTTCCTCTCAATGTGTTGGGCATCAAACTGCATATACCTTTACTCAATACTGCTTATCTGTTCTGTTTTTTTTTTTATCTGTTATGATTTTTTTTTTCTTGCATGACTGAAGACCTCCGACGAGATAGTGTCACACCTCCACAACCCAATTGAATACTTAGCAGCCTCGTGAATTCCCTTTGTTGATACAAGTTTGATATCTTTTTCTACAGTTTGATGTCAACGTGTGGTGCATGCTTCAGCGACAAAATGTTTTGTTAGGTGGAAGACTGGAAGCATGCTATCCTCCCTTATGCTAGACGATTTTGTGGCCTGGTTGGACAAATGTTGTTTCCCGTTGATATATTCTTCTTCTTGCTAACTTAGGAATACTGCAATTATCTTTTCATCCTGTAGGAAAAAAAATAATCATCCCTTTCTGGGGTGTTTGCATAGAGCATGGATGTGGACATCATGCGGATGGACTTCAAAATACAAATGCAGACTTGGTATATACACGTATATAGTGTTGCTTTAATGCTAAAGGGTTCTATAATCTTATTAAGCCAAAAAAGTGTGTAAATATGTAAAAAAAAGTTCATGTATCTATACCGGTTTCTATTTTTGTGTCATGTGTTGTATTCAATTAAGATTGCTGATATATTGAGCAAAACTATAACTTTATGTTTTCGGGGTCATGATAGGGTGCCCAAAGGGCGCCTAATGTTCTAGTTACATGAATCTCAAGTTATATTCAGTCCATATTATGAAGAATGCCATGATTTACAGAGTCCCTCTCCTCTCCAGATTAATTTGGACATTTCCTTAATTGGTTTGGATATCATTCTTCTACAATTATTGAAGTATATTGCTGCTGCGCAAAGTAAAATTCATTTTTCTTTCATTGAACAAAATGTACAGCTGCCATACACTGCGAACTGATAAAGAGGAATGTGCTACTACAGCCCGCTACACTTACGTTATAGAGCAAATCCTTTTGTTTCATTCTGCCAACTCAGCCAATATTCTTGCACTACTACTTTGCGCTTCTTTGTCACAACATCATGACACTACATCTAAATACCTCTCCAAAATGACTATGCACTCTGCTATGAGTTGAATGCTAGCGCTAGAGCCGCGGGGGGGACCGACGCCACGCAGATCGGGTCGAGGTGACAAAATTTGGGTGCCTTTCATGTTCTAGGGTTTTGTGTGGGTGGATTTGGACTCCAACTTTTGTGGATTTTGATTCTTTTGTGCAGGCGAAGGAAGTGGGTACGGACCAACACCGCCCCAGGATGCCCTGCTCACATCGCCTCTGCCTGTTTGCTAGCTGGTTGTGGACAAACGCGAAGCTGCTCTTCATCTGTGTGTGGTTACAGCTCTAGGCCTGCTACACATTCAAGGTTTGTGAAATGAGATTACCATTTAAGTATATATAAAACCTGACACCGATTTGATTATGCCATTGGTTGGGTTCTGAACCTTTCTTTCCTTTGCTTATCATATGGTACAATTCGTAACTTAGCAGATTAAATATGGAATAATCTTAGATTAGAGAGGTCCACAGATTTCTTGATCTACGCAAATGAGGGTCAAAACAATGATAGTGTAGCTTAATGGTTTACTAAAAAAGGATTTAGGTGTCGTTTTTTTTTTCCCTTTCTTTCCAGGTCAAAACAATGAAAGTGCTTGCTATTGTTCTCTATGAGGTCCTGCCCGAACAAAAGCTTCGATGGCCACCCATTTTACTAATACTCATCTACAAAATGATCTTCTTAGATTTTTTTTTTCATCTTCTGAATGCAAGGCTGAGCACCGCGAGTTCATTACAGATTGATTGAGGTACAATAAGCACACTTTTTTCTGTTTTTTGGCAATCACAATGTGCTAAACACAGTTTGCGCCTTGATTTGTGTTAAGCTAGGACTCATCATTCAACTTTACTCATCATCCTCTTTCATGATTGTATCCATCTGGTGTTCTGCTAACATCCATGTGGTTATTCTAGCATCTGCATGCAGTCTGCTTGCATTTATAGGTGTCTGCAATTTGTTGATAGTAAGAAAAAATTCTCTTTCATATGAAACGTACATATTGAAGCAAACAAAGCAGTCCATCTTCCCAGATATACAACCTTAATCATGTCCACAACGAACCCCTTATTGTTCACCCATTTAGTCATTTACAAACGACATCACTTACATTCCATAGCGATGGTTAGATCTACCTATAAGTTATAAAATAAATGTACAGTTAATTATTGTTTACTAATACGAGATGATCAACCTAATATACAAATCTATAGCATATTTACATTTAATGTATTCTGCAGCAACCTACAGGCAAAGCGAAGGTTAGACCTTAACCAAGAGGCTACAGTTGATCCGCAAGGAAAACAACAAAAGACACATTGAGAGGTACTTAATAATTTATTAGAATCAGCAAAACACGAAATAATCAATAAAAATCAATATCTGATATCTATATTGTACTCACTACTAATACATTTAACTATTGCGGGTTGCTCTCAACATCGGGCATGACGAACGAACCAGGAGGAATTATGTTAGCTGCCAAGGACTTAGTCAAATAAACAATTATGTGCCCTTCTTTAAAAATGCCGCACCATACATTGTCTGATCTTAATAATTTTTTGGGTTATACTCGGTACAGAACCTTCGCACGTTGGTCTTAAAAAATAACTGTGTAGACTCAATACACTATTATTTCAACTATCTGTAATAAGCTCATATATCCCTATCATGCGGACATGATCATGAAAATTTCCCTTATGATCATTGCATTTTTTTTAATTCCCGCGAAGAACGCCAGCGGGTGGGATTCCCCTAGTTTCTGGGTCATGACATCTCCCCTCCCCCCTTCTCCGACCAGCCCGCGTCCTCGCTACCGGATGAAAGTCCATTCGGTCACACACACCTGGGTGGAGGTCGGTACCCCCTGGCATGATGAGCTCAACCCCTGCAGCATACCGATCTCCCTTCCACCGGGTTCCCGAGGATCATGTTCTCCCCGGTTCGCTTAGGAGCAAACTTCGGGAGGTAGTGAAGGTTGCCGATGTAGCCGTGGTAGATGTACGGTGGACAAAGACGTCCCCGATCCGCCATGATGATGTCGTCGACGGGCTGCAGCGGGGCTCCCTTGGAACGCCCACCTCAAGGTGCCGATGCACCATGTCGCGGGGTGGGCTCTCCAAGAACAAGAAACGCCCGTTGGGAGGAGCGTTGACGAAGAGCCGGAAGGAGGCGCCGGATGGTGATGTCGCGGCGAGTAGGGGAGTGGCGACCAAGTTCAACATCGCACCGCATGAAGGAGCCGACGCCGAACGCAGATTGCGAGAGCTGGTGGGCGCCCTCTCTCGCATCGTGGCCGATGTGGACGTTGTCGACGGTGAGGAAGAGGCGATCCATGCCGTCGAGGAAGACGACCCGGCCGGCCGACGCGTGGTGGCGCCTCGCCACATGCCGCCCAACAAGATGGCGGTCGGTGCGGTATGGTGGCTGCATGGCTGCCCAGTGTAGGCTCCCAAGGCGAGGAGGTTCGTCCCGCGAACTCCCGCCCTTGAAGCAAGGCCTCCGGCGAGGTCCGGCGGTGGAGACGGCCCGAAGGTAGAAGCGGTCATCGAAGAGGAGGAGGCCATCCTCGGCGTCCATGCTTGGTGCGGCGTCCGCCCATGGTGACGTCGGGCGATCCGGCGTAGGTCTGCTGTCCTCCAATGTCGCCGCCTGAGCCGGACGAAGACGCCCGTGGGCGTGTCGTAGAGGTCCAAGGCGTCGCATGCCTCGAACGCTTCCCAAGCCGAGAGGAAGTGTCCCTGGCTTCGGCGAAGATGCGACTCGGCGCGGCCGGGGCCGCGCGCGCCCTCCCGAGGAGGTGGAGCCAACGTGAACGCGTTTCGGGCGGCGTCGCCGCGTAGTACTGCGACTCATGTGTCGCGAAGTCCCACGTCACTCGTCCCAAGCTTGCCAGCCAAGGCATGCCAAGGATGACGTCGACGTCGTTGCCCAATGGCATGACGTAGGCGTCGATGTCGAAGGTACTGGCGTCGAGGCGTAGCGGCACGTCGAAGGTGGCAGCCCGGCATGTGGATGTGGCGCCGGTGCCAGTGGTGATCAACACACGCACTGGCTGAGTCCGGAGGCCTGCCGTGGTCACCACGCGGAGGGTCGATGTAGTTGTGAGTTGCTCCCGAGTCGGCGATGATGTTGACACTGTGTTCGAGATCATACCGACGAGGTATAGAGAATGAGCACCACGTACCGGGGAGTCGGGGTCCCCGAAGAGGACTTTCAGGTCGGCTGGCTCCTCTTTGACGTCCGCCAGTGAGACGTTCGTCGAGTCGTCGGTGTAGTCGTTGAGGATCGTGATGTCGAAGAGGTGCTTACACTTGTGACCCCGTGTAAACGGCTCGTCACAGTTAAAGCACGCCGCCTTTGCGTTGTTCGTCATCTCCTCCGGTGTCAGCCGCTTGAACGGCCGAGTCGCTGCTGGTGTTGTCGAAGAGGAGGGCGCCTGGGGGGCGGCCAGCAGGGCCACAGGCACGGGCGCCCTGGTCCTTGCCTGTGCTGGCTTGCCGGTGTTGTAGAGGATGGCAAGGCGTCGCTCGTACGCTCTGGCGAGAGACATGGCAGCCTCCATGTCCTTAGGATTCTCAGATCTCGACGTCCGCCTTGAGCGGTTCGCCCAAGCCTGTTGTGTAAATGTTCACCGCCGCTGGTCGTCGAGGTGGCTCGCCTGCGCCGCGTCGCGCCCGAACCCGCCGTGTACTCATCGGCGGTGCTTGTCTTCCTCGGTGATGCCCGGCTCACCTGGGATTCCGCCCGTTCGGTTTGGCGCGCTCGTTGATGTCTTGGGCGAAACTTGCCCAATCGCCACGGTTTCTCTGGGGACGACCTCATGTACCACTTCTTTGGGCTCCCCACAATGAGAGATGATAGGAAGCATACCAGACTTGTTCATTTGCTGGCGTACCTTGTCCCCTGAAGAATTGCTCGCAGCGGTTGATCCACGGAAGGGGATCCTCATTGCCATCATAGGTGGGGAAGGACAGCTTGTGCAAGCAAGGAGCGAGACCTGGGAAGGTGTTCGGCGGAGGGGGTGGGGGCGGCACATGCGCCCCTGTTGGCGGCGCCCCTGCTGGCGTGGGCTTCGGCCCCAGGTAGCCCTTCATCAGTTTCTCCAGATCGGCTGCGGTGACTTGATCATCCAGGTTCTGCTTGTCATCAGTCCGCTTCTTGATGAAGTCGCGGGCTGTCGTCTCTAACAGCGTCTTCATCTCAAGATCGGCTTCGTGAAGTTGTTGACGGCGCTTGAGGGCTGCTGGATCATCGCCGGAGAGGATCGAAAGTTTATTCTCGATCGTGTCCATCCTGCTGTCGAATTTGGCGAACTGTTCCCCTAAGTTCTTCAGCAGCTTCTTCGACTCGCTGTCCATGGTGGTGGGTGGATCGTAGTGGTCTCCTGGATACTAGCCGTCGAGCGCAGCTAGATTAGGGCCGGGCCGACACCCGATTGGTGATCGGCGAGAGAGAAGGAGGGAGGGGGCGGTGGCGTCTTGCGGCGGCCGCCGCTAAAGATCTCTAGATTGGTTTTGGCTAATTGATGACATCCTTAGGACTAATCTCTCTATGCTAAGTATTGATTTAGTTGGAGATTGGTCAAGCCGAGGATTGTGCATGGTGGTCATGGTGGATGGGTCGAGATGATCCAAATATTGATCAAATGCATGACATGGCATGTTTCGAGGATCAAAATGGGCTCAAGGCAAAGGTATATCATAGGGCCATTTTGATTTCACACTCAAGACACCATAGAGGGTGTGAGTGATTGTAGGATCGATAAGCCGTACTATAAAGAGGGAAAACTATCGTACATATCGGTCCTCATGTGCCTCTAGGTTCAAAATCATTTGCATGCATTCTAACCTAGAGAGCTAACTCCGTACTTGGTGAAAAATGTTTTGAAAATGCTAACCACGGTTAGTCGGGGTGTTCTTCGACGTGTTGGTAACATTAGACAAGTGACGAAGTTGGAACAAAATCGATCCAACGCAAAAATTAGAAACCTCGGCGCAAAGTGACTGCGCTTGACGCGGCCCGCGAAAGGCGCTGGCGCGTCCGGCCAAGATGTTGAGGGTGGCCGGGGCGCTGACGACGTCCGGCGCCTCACGCCGACGCGGGCTCGATGAGTCCTCGCGTCCGGCGCGCATGGCGAGGCATCGGCAGATTCGATTGCATCGGCGCCGACGCCTTCGAGCTGCGTCCGGCGCGCCGGACGCGTCCGTAGAGCATGTCACGGGGGAGGTCGCCGACGCGGCGCCGACGCGCTGGCGGGCGCGCGCGGGCGCTTTTTAGCGACGGCGACGTAATGTCGCCGCGGTGCCCGGTGCCGGTTGGCACGGCGCTGGGCGCGTCCGGCCTCTGATTTCGGCGTGTTTGAAAGTAACGGCTCTATTTCGAGGGGTTGGCTATAAATACTACTTTGGCCGGCCATGGGAGGTCTCTTGGTCATTTTGAATCAATCCTAACACCTCTAGAGCTGAGCACTCATCCTCCTCCTCACTCCTTTGCTTGAGAGCATCCATTCTAGTGAGTTGAGGTGATTCAAGTGCACTTTGCTTTGATCTTTACATCTAGTGGCACTTGGGGATCGTTGTGAGCCGGTGGTTTTCTTGTTGCTCTTGGAGAGCACCACTCCTAGCCGGCTTGGTGATTGGTGGAGGCGTTGGCAAGAGAAAGTGAATGTTCTTGGCCACCTCCGGTGATTTGTGAGAGGACCGTGCATCCTCGTCGGGACGACGAATTGCAAGATAATACATTGCTCGTGTCGGTGAGTACCTCTCATTTGCTTCGGGTTCAAGAAGCCTAAAGGCATTTGGCTTGGAGTGAGCTCCACCTTGACCCACACGTGAGAAGGTCGACACAACGGAGACGTAGCTTGACGGGTGCTCAAGTGAACTTCGGGTTAAATCTTCGTGTCTCTCCATTGTGATTGTTGTCTCTTGGCTTTCGGATTCATTATTCATATTGTGACAACATTCCCGGTGATTGGATTGACTAGCCTCGACATTGTGGTATATCACTTCTACACACTTGCATTACTTTGATATATATATTGTGCTTGTGTAGTTTGTGTAGTCTTGCTTAGTTGCTAGAGTAATATAGTTTGTTCACCTAGTGATAAAGTAGCGACTTAGCCCTTGAGTGTGAATTAGAGACTATAGCAACTAGAATTGTCGATAGGAGGCTTGCCGACAAGTAGAGCTAGAGCAAACGCATTTACGCTTTGTTATTTACTAACAAGTTGCTCTAGTGATTTTGTAGAAATTTTATTAGGCTATTCAACCCCCCTCTAGCCATTTAGGACCTTTTCCAGCGCCCTTTTGGGCAAGGCGACTTATGTGATGGTGGGGAGGGCGGGCGGAAGGGTGGAGGCGGCGGCGGCGAGGCGGGGGTGGGGACGCCAAGGAGGAGGAGAGGAGCAGGGGAGATTGGGATAAAATTTCTTTATTTGCTTGTTACCCCCTGAAAGATTACAGACCCTTTACTTTTATAGCCCGACTAGTGGGACTTGTATCTCAAGCAATCTCTAAAGGTTTCCTTATAGATTGGAACACCTTTTACAAGCATATCCTATTTATTTATTTCCTAATAAGGGTCTCCCTTATAGATGAGATATCCCCTTGCACACCAAAAACGCCTAAAGATAATCCTAGATATTTTCCTCCTTTATTCCCGCATTAATTGCCAAGAATCCGCGAAAAAGGGAGGAGACGGCGGGGGGGGCGTCTTGAGCCCGGGGGCACGGGTGCTCCACGGGCGGACCGGACTGTCCTTCGGGCCCTATTTCTCTGGGTCATGACACGCACTCAATCAACTCTAAGACTAGACATAGGGCTCTGTCCTAAACCAGTATATAATTCCTCGTGTGCTTTGGATGCTACCATTGTTTTTATTAGTAGTGCGTCAATTGATCAAATTTACTAGCCGCTTCACAAAAAAACCGAAAACTATATTTTCATATTCATAATAAAACTATTTAAAAATATAAAACATTAATATTATTTTTCTAAATTTTTGGTCAAACTTTAAAAGGTTTGACTTCTCAAGAAGTGAAATGTGTATTTATTTTGGGACAAAGAAAATAGTTAGTTAATAGCTGCTCCCTCCTAAATTCTAAGTCATTTCATTTTTCTAGAGTGAAAAGAATATCAACTTTGACCAAATTTATATAATAAAATAATAACATTTATGATACTAAATAAATACTCTCTCTAGCCCACTTTTAAAGACGTCTGAGCATTCAACGAGGTCCAGTCAAAATTTCATGAAAAAGGAGCGTAGTTGCGTCTACATTCATGGATGAATGGGTGAACTAGGACCGATCTAGTGCCGAAACGTCTTGTATACTGGGACAGAGAAAAATAGTTTTACAATATATCTATTTGATATCATAAATATTTATATTTTTATAATTTTGGTCCAACTGCAAAAGTTTGACTCTCTAAGAAAATTTAAATAATTTATATTTTAGTATCAAGAGTATCTAATTAATAACCATGGAAATTGACAAGGCTGTCTTTGTTGGGTGTGCACACGGCTGTAGCCACGTGAAGATGGGCTTTCTAGGCTTCCATTTCGCCCTTGTCGAGGAAAGCTGCACCCTGTAGGTTCTCTTTATTCTTCATTTTAGAACAGGTCTCAATGGTGAGTTTTACCTCCCGGTTTTGAGACGTGAAACTTTGACATGAAATAAACGTCTCTCTCAATGGAGAGTTTCATTGCACAATTTTATAGGCTCAAGGGTCCCACAACCTCTCTCTCATTGCATGGTTTAATTGCATAGTTGCATGATGAAACTCTATTTGTGTCTCAATGAGGGTTTCACACGCGGTTTCCAACGCATGTGAAACAATTTGCCCAAATGTTTCACCATGGTGAAACTCTTTTCCTTCTCTCTCCTAGAAGTTTCATGCAAAAAGGTGAAATTTTATTGATGTGGCGCAGATTTAATGTGCATGAAACACTCATGAAACCTCATTGAGACTGGCCTTAGAGGACACTAGTGACTAGCCCACACGTAACACCTCCGACTCTCGAGCCGAGGCTCGCGATGACGGGCGAGTTTTTTTTTTTTTGACAAGGAACATAGATTATATTAAAAAAGCGGCATTACAAGTAGACCCTTAACAAAAGGGCCGATTACATCGAGACCCTATTGAACTTAGATCCAAACTCGACACGGAGGGCGTAGTTCGCCGGGCGACGGCGGCAGAAGCGTCATAGACGCATGGTGCCGTAGGTGCGGAAAGCGGCCTCGCAGAGCGTAGGCTTGCATTGGTTGAGGGCAACGTCATGGAGTTGCATCGCCGGCGAATCAAAGATTTTGTTGAAGAAGTCGCCGGCGGATAAAAGACCGCCGTCCCCAGAGCCGGTGGGTGGCTCGCTGCCGAACCCATGACGTAGGAACTGAAGATGTCTTGATGCTAGTTGGTGCTGCACTGGTTGAAGATGTCTTGATGCTAGTTGGTGCTGCACTGGCCGAACCGATGACGGGCGAGTTGAGACGGACGTGAGCAGCGCCGTCGCCGTCCACTTGTTTTGAAAATCATGACCGACCCCCCGCCCGACACCGAGACAAGACAACCGTCCTACTATCCGTTGCCGTTCACAGGTTCCACTAGGGTCGGGCGACGTGCCCATGCCACCAAACCCAAAAATTGGTGACACATGCACTGACTATATCCATCCAACAATGACAGCGGTGGTGGGCCGTGGGCGCAGCCTCTTCCTTTTGCGTGGTCGTCCCGCGACGGCTTCATGCTGCTCGGTCACCGGCCGTATCCGGATGTCACTGGCACTCGCAAGTACTCCAGACAGACAGACAGTATTCGTCGGCAAGAAAATAGTTACCGCCACATCTCGAAAAAAATGAATCATTTTTTAGCTCGTTATTTATTGGCAAAAAAATTAAAAAGTTCACTATGACAAAGAAGAAAGAAATAATAGTAATGGGTCCCAAACATCTAACATTCTACCCGTAATGGTTGGCTATGCAATCGCGATTCATACTTGAAAACAACATATACCTATTTACATAAACAAATCCTATGGCATGTCACAAATTTAGGGAATTCAATTCATGCCTACTTCGGTATTTCAGATAAAAAAATAGTACCAACGTTTATATCTTTAAATAATTTTATTATAAAATATATTAAATTTGTTATGACAAACTATTTATGTGTATATTTCTTGGAAAATGAGAGGCGCGTATATTTTTAGAGTGGAGGGAGTACTTTTATTTACATATAAATTCGAAATTTTTCTTCAAAAATAAATGGTATAACGTCCCGGGCAAAATTAAGTCTAACAAAACACTTCTTCATACTATTATTTCTAACAAATACTTTTACTTAGTTCTATTAAATCATACTATTTCAGCATTTCAATAATTTTCAAAGCACAAGGTGCTCATAATACAAGCCAAAATGATCACCCATGTGAACGACGAGGACTCCGAAATATTGGATTGACATATCTTGGGAGCATGACAAAATCATCGTAGATGCATCTTAGAGCATGGGTAATAAGGCATACATCCAACTAACAGCCAACATATTTAGTCGTTTGGCTAAGACACATGCTCAATCATTAAACCAACTCCACCGTGCATCAGCTGATTATAAGAGCAAGTGGGTCTTGTATTAATTATAAAGAGCTAACTACTATATAGGTGGGATAAGAAAAGGTTGTAAAAATCTTACAACCAGCTATATTACTAGCCTTGCTCTAAGATGATAGTCCATCTTTCTTCTTCCTCTTCTCTTTTCTCTAACTCAAAGACAAAAAATAATATGACATCTCTTACGATCGCTTACATCATCACCTTATAATAGTAGTACTTCTCAGTCAACACACTACTATCTCATCCCACAAGGAAAAACAATTTAGTAGTATTTATATGAGTGTCCTGGCCAAGTTGGCAGACTTCAGTCCCATGTGAGAACCTCACTCGACATTTTTTAGTATAGCATTCATCGTTATAAAACATATACTAATATATACTATATAATAACCCAATAAATCTTATAGGTTATAGCCACACATGGTCCTGGTAAAATAGAATACTAGCTAGTAAATAAAATAGTCGTTCATGACGTTGAACTTCAAATATGAATGACCTTTAAATCAATTTCTATTGGAGAAAAATCTCTTTTCCTCTTGAACACGCATCTTGCGAGCACCGGCAGACAGAGTGTGCGTGTGCCCGTGCCATAATTAACCATTTTTCCCTCGGTAATAGAAAATACTTTTATAATATCCCATTCGAACTATTTGCTTTGTCTAGAGAATACAATTCTCATTTTAATTAAATACATAAGAATACTAACATTATTTATGATACCACCATTACATTAAGTACAGAATGTATTTTCGTAGCATACCTAATTAGAGGTAGATATTTTTCTCATACATCTGATCAAATTTAGAAAACAAATTTGACTTATTCTAAATTTTTAAATATAGGGACTATTATTAAAAATAAATATGACGTACTCAATTTGTCGCTAACAAAATTTATAGTTCTACTTAGTTCTAATAAAGCGTACTATTTTAACATTCCGTAAATATAAATGTTCAATATTTTTTTAAAACACATATACAAAGCGCTCGCAAATACAAACAAAATGCTCACCCATGTGAACGGAGAAAATATGGTGAGATATGAAATACTGAATTGGCATCTCGGATCCTAGCTAATCGTACATATCTCTTACCACTACAAAAATAGCAATAATTATATGAGTAAGCTTTCTAAGTTGGAGATTTCAATCCACGTGAGAATCTCTTTCAACATTTTTTTAGTATAGAATTCATTAGGTTATACTCCTCCATTCTAAATTGTAAGTTATTTAAAGAATCTTTGAGAGTCAAAGCATCTAAAGTTTGACTAAATATATATTACAAGATAATAAAATTTAGGATGTCAACTAAGTATCATCGAATTTTAGGTCAATTATATTTTTTATAGTATACCTATTTGATGTCACAAATCTTTATAATTCTATATATTTTTGTTAAAATTGAGATGCTTTGACTCTCAAGATTGTTGGAGTGACTTACAATTTGGAATAGAGGGAGTACTATATATATTCTAAAAACATTGTAGCCACATACTCATATTAGAATAGAATAGTATGTCAATACTCTCTTCAGTCAAGAAACTTATGTCATTCATGATATGATAAGATTTTGTCAAACCTTATGTGATTTTGTATTGGATGAGGATTTGGTCAACAATTTGGTCATAAGAGTATTTGATTAGAGAAAAGGAAAATTTTACAAAATTGAATCAACAATTAATTAAATTATATGTAAGTTGTGGGAATGAATAAGTATGTATTCAAAGTGTCTTTGAGATGATGTATTTTTTTATCACAATGAGCTATAATAATATAAAATAAATTTGATATCAAAACATGTTATGGAGATAAATTAAGTATCAAAATATGTTTGTATGCCTTTTTTCCCCGGCCAGTGCTCTTATCATTTCTAAATGAGAAGTACTCCTTCCATTCCAAATTATAAGACGCTGATCACTCATCTTATTTAAAAATTTGGGCGTAATGTCATATCTTTTGTTGTGGCTTGCTTTATTAATAAAAATTCATCAAGAATAACTTAAATTTGATAATGTTTGCATTTTTTTTTAATAAAACGAGTGTTTAAACTTGGGGTAAAAAATATCTTATAATTTGGAATGAAGTTAGTATTTTCTAAGATAATAATTACTCCCTCGATTCAAAAGTTATGAAAAGAAACTTGATGTTTTGGCTTTTGGAACTAGGTTGTCCCATATCAACTCAAGATTGTGCAGTTTGCATCCTCAATATATTTCTTTTAACAAATTTCTTATTGCTAAATTAGCATGGACCACCTTCAAATAAAATAGGGTACATGAGTAATGTTAGCATTAATTTGTTCCAAAAATCTTAAAGCATCATAGAAGAAAACAGTGAAAACATATTTGAATAATAGATCAATAACATTTACTAGCATTTATAAATTTCTAAATAAAGTTAACTAAATCAAAATACAGTGCTCATCTACGACAGGCTTTTTCTTGAGAGTAGGGAAGACCTTTGGAAAAGCACAGCACATCCGTGACCGATCCTCAGCGATTGGACCGACCCTAGATGTTCCCTTGCTCCCAAGGCAGTCTAGTCAAACATCACTTTCCACAAATTTTAGGTGTGCGCAGAAAAAGAACGCGTAAAGGGTAACACTCCTTCCTCGAAGCGTTTTTAAGAGAAACCGTAGAAATAGAAAAAAAAAATAATAAATTAAATTAGTCCGACTTAGCATCTCTATTCGTAGTAAAAATAGAGGCCACAGCGAAAAACCCGTCTAGAAAAAATGACTATCATTTTGACTTAAACAAGTTATAAACTGTATCCCAAACAGTCTACTCATTTTGATGTTTTGGTTCTGTTCGCCGCAGCTACTTGGACAACTATTGAGAAGCTACAATGGCTGTGTTTAGATGTGAAAAAGGGGTTGCAAAATTTGTTGCAAGTTTCTGACAATTTTGTGCTCAAATCTGAACATGTGTCAGTCCACTGTCCACGCCAGTACCACAAGGTAGTCACAGGTAGCAAAAAGACATTTCTACCCTTAATCAATGATGCCATGCAACCCAAGGTCATATAACTGCATGGTCCATGCAATGCATGCAATTTTGCATGTGGCATGCAAATGGCTCGATGACCACACCCACAGGCTCGCTGGCCACAACAACACCCCAACCCCTATCAAATGAACTTATTTATTCATCACAAAACTGTATCAAAACTGTTACAGGAATTACAAACCAGTTTCAAAACTGTTACAGGAATTGCAAACCAGTTTCAAAACTGTAACAATAATTACAAATAATGTCTCAACACATGCGACAAAACATTTGTAAACAAATAAGTCCAAATAAATTCACAAACTTGAAATACATGTTTATTTCATCGATCATGTATTCCAGCACACATTTATTCCCTCCATTGAAGAGGCCGTATGCAATCCAATCTCGAACTTGGTTCATCTCTTGGGTATCGAAAACAGCAGGAGCATCCTCAGTTTGTGGCTGCTGTGCCGAAGCCTCAGCCGGCACATAGCTCGGATTACGGTCGCAACGAGCAAAGTCCACATCCTCTTTTCTTACTCAGCCTGATGAAGTTATGGACTGCCATGCAAGCTATTATTATGGCCCTCTGTGTTTCAAGATCGTAACTAGGGATTCCCTTCAACAATATCCTAAACTTCTGCTTCAACACTCCAAAGGCTCGCTCAATACAATTTCTAAGTGAAGAGTGAGCGTAGTTGAACAACTCTTCTTTACCTTGCGGTTCTTCTGCGTTTGAACCTGGTCCGGATGGTACCGTGTGCTCCCCGTATGGCGCAAGGTAGCCTAGACGGTTCGGGTATCCGGAGTCCACCAGATAGAATTTGCCCGCACCGGAAGCACCTGTAAGTATGAAGTACATGTAATCAGAAATTGTACGCACACAACAACAATTAAACTACCTTGAGGTGGCTTTGGAAACACTTCGCTGAACTTAGTCAATGAATCATCGAACACCCTCATGTCATGAACTGAACCAGGCCAACCAAAGCATTCACAAATGTGAATATCAAATCAAAGTCACATACCGCCATCACATTTTGGGTTGTTATGTTCTTACGGCACAAGTATTGATTCTCAAGATTCTTCGGCACAACAACTTCAATATGAGTTCCATCAATGGCCCCAATGCAACCATTGAAATAAGGATAGAACCTACGGTTGTTCACCGCCATGCATGGTTCTAAACTCTCTGCCTTTTGGTTCGATGATGTCGCCCGCTAGCTTCACTACAGAATTCAAACTTTGGTGAACATGTTGTGCACCGTTGCTAGTGACCTCTTAAATATGTTCCTAGCTTGCCTAACAGACTGTGGAGCTCCAACAACCCAAAGGAACAGCCCTAACGCCTCAATAGTTGAGGATTTGTCACCGGGAGTGAGCCCATAGTGATTAACCAACAGGTCATGCAGTTCAATGAATAGATTTGGGGTCATCCTATACATGTCATAGAAATCCTCCGTTTTGGTAAGGTTTCTCCGAACCCACTTTCGTCACCACTCAGCCCCAGGTCCTACTACCCTATACTCGGATCCGGTCCAAGATTTGTCAAGATGGAGTGCAACTCGCGACATACCTAAAAGTGCAGCCTTTGGGGCAAAGAACCTCTCATCTTGCCGCAAGGCTCAATAACCGCAGTAATAGGTCGTGAAACTCATCCTCACTTTCCTCATCCTCATCATATACCGCACCAAGCATTGTTTTGTGGTGGCCGAGGTAAAGGCGCTCCTTCTGTAGCACACATGAGCACAAAAAAATAGTCGAGATGCACTCCATGCCCAAATAGTTAGAAGTTAGGAGTTAGAAGTCATGGCACGTCACATAGAACACATATTCGATTATCAAATACCACATATGCAAGGTTCTTGACACAAACTAGACTTAATCATAAAACATATGCAAGGTTCTTGTCACGAGAGAACCCATGGGAACCTAACTCTATGGTTCCACTTGGGAACCCACTCGACACAAAAGCCAACATGCAATTGGGGAGAGGGGGTCTAGACCCGATTCGCGTGAGTCTCGTGATTAGCTTCTTCCCGCCGGTCCACACCATTGTTCTTGAATACCAAGATGGCCCTATCACTTTCTAGTATCCTCAGGACACCATTCCACTCCGGGCTGCTCTCAGTGTACCCACAATCTTTAGCCAGCTGGAGTACTTGCACGACCTCAGCCTCCTCCTCCTCCTTCTTGGTCTTCCTCTCTTGTTCACGTTGTTTTCCACGCTCCTTGACTTGCTCCTTGATATGCTCGGACCAAGAACCACGGCCGCCTTCAACGACATGAGTTAGCTTCCCAATCTCAAGTTGCACACGTCTTTGATTCCTGGGGTCTTCACTTTTTTGGAGCTGCTGGTCGGCTTCTATGGACTCCTATCCGTGCTGTGAAAGGATGGTGCGCCGCTGGAGGTAGGTGCGCTGGGAAAGGTTGGTGTGTCGCGAGAGCTGGATGTCCTCTTCGTACCAACGCTGGCCGGTGTGGTAGTACCTCCATCCTCTGGTGTCACTTCATCCTCGAATCGAAATGTTCCGAATCGACCAAACGACCCGGGGGCATAAGAGGTGGAACCATCGAACATGCCCAGCAAACATCTTGTCCATCTCGTTAATGTACTCAGGGAAGTTATCCTTCAAGTCCATCAGGTCTTGCTTACCCTGTAAACAAGCAGAAATATAATTACACTTCGGTCATCGGTAATAACAGATTGTTAACTAAAAAAAGTGAATGTGGGTAGTGTTATAGTAAATACAAACCCCAGTCGCTGTCTTCCACCATTCATCTGTCCCCGAAGGCTATCTTTTTGCCTTCGCCCCCAACCCGCATCCTTTCCTTAACTGCGTTCTATGAAGTTCCACTTCTCACGCACCTTGCCCAAGATATACTTGAATTGGCCGTGTCATGCCGAATTGCGGTGGCGAAAATGAAACTTGTTCGCGACCTCCCAGCCCCCCAGCGGTGTCATTTTACCCCTAAGGCACTTGTCGGGGCCAGTGTCCATTACGTCGTAGTAGATTTCACGAATCGCTTCACTAATGGAGGATCCCAATTTGCCCTTTGGTTTCCTCCCAAACGAGCCGTCTCGATGAGTTAGCGAAGAACAAATACGGCTACGATATTTGTGATCGATGAGTTAGCAAGAAGAAATACAGCTAGGATAATTGCGTACAGCAATGGTTCCGATGCAAGAACCGATGAAGGGGCAGAGGTGCTTACCGAAATGCGGCTACGATAATTGCGACGAGTGCCTCCGCGTCCCCGCCCCCTTCCCGAGGGCGGGCGGTCCGTAGCCCTCGTTGAAATGGGATGCGCCGGCGTGAACTCGGATGTGCCGCCACACGCCCATATGCACCGACCATTGGAGATGGGTGGCCGCCCATGGACATGTCCCGCGCCGGCGTGAGTGCGCTACACCCGAAGGCATGAAGGCCGATCCGCCGAGACGTGGCGGGGACTCCTCCGAAGAAAGTGGAGCCGCCGGCGACTGGTAGAGTCCCGACCCATGAACGCAGAGCCGCCGGCGACTTGGGCGGCTCGGGACGCATGAAGGCGATCCGCCACCCCCGGGACGGGTATCCAAGTGGCGACGCGCGGCGGGCCGGCACCGAACGGAGAAGCGCCCGAAGGCGGATCCGCCCCGACGTGGGGCGGCCGCACCGAGAACGCAGGGGCACCATGGCCTCCGCCGCCGGCGGCGGCCACGCGACGCCGGGGATGCCCTCTGCGGTGGCCGGAACGCCGTGCGGGAGGCGATTCAACGGGAGGAGATCGCCGAATCCCCGCTCCGCCCACTCCGACCCGGCGAGTTGAGCTCGAGGTTGGTGAAGTCTAGGCGACTCGGTGCGGGCCGGGACGACGACGCGCATACGCGGGAGGCCACGCTGGTGTAGAGGCCCCCGAAGGAAGGGGCGCCGGGCCGAGAAATCGCGGTGGCACCTCCTCCGGTCCCCCATTTCCGCCCTTGCCGTCACCATAGGGATCCGTTGTCCGTGGTCGCCCATTGGAGTGGATCGGAAGAGGACGCCGTGGATGAGGGGGTGGGGATGGAGATTCGGCCGGGCGGCGGCGGGTGCGGGTCGGGGGTGGGGGGCGAGCGAGGGAGGCGGAGGTGAGCAGGGTTGGGAGTGGGGGCACCGCTCGCTTAGGGTTGGGGGCAAGGGTAGTTGTGGGCAGCCATGGGCCGGACGCAATGATAGGCCAATGATGGGCTACCTGCTTACAATTTGCAGGAGCACTGTTCCAAATGAAAAAAGAGCCGAATTTACAAAACTTCTGACACAATTCCAATTTCAGCCCAATTTCTCTCCATCTAAACACAGCCAATGAGCAGGCACACGAATTAAGAAATAGTAAAAATGTTTAGTCCATACTCCTACTCCGTAGAAAATAATAAGAAGAAGAAGAAATAGAAATAAATAAAGATATACATGTGTTGTAAAATATATATCAAAAGATGAGAAATATGTATTAAAAAATAAAAATAGTTTTTTTGGAACATTTTTTTTTTTTTTTTTTTTGACAAGAGTTGGAACAAATTTGAATGCGAGCTGTCCCTAGCAGCGAGCGGTGAAGCGATTGTTGCCTAAAAAAGAGAGGCAAAACCAAACACGTTGGCCGGTGGAGCTAGCGCCGCAGCTGTTTCAGTCTCAGTTCTCAGCTTCCAGTACTAGTACTAGTAGCAGAGTAGAAATTCTAGCGCGTAGCGCCGCTCCTTCCATTTCCGCCGTCTCCGCGCGCGAGCAGCCCCGCCGCGCCCGAGCGTTTTTCTTCCGGAGCGGCGAGGCAGTTCACGTGGGAGACGCGAGCCCGGCCTTTATTTCGACGTTTTCTGCGGGTGGGAAAGGGACAAGGGAGAGGCCGGAACGGGAGGTGCTAGCTGACGAGCGATATGGCGGCCGAGGGAGAGGCGGCGGCGCTGGAGTTCACGCCGACGTGGATCGTCGCGGCGGTCTGCTCGCTCATCGTGCTCCTCTCGCTCGTCGCCGAGCGATGCCTCCACTACCTCGGCAAGGTGCGTATCTATCTATGCATGCGACCGGCCGCTGCTGCTCTGTTTTCCTGGATTCATTCGGCCATTCTGTTCGTCGTCGTCGTCCATGGCGCTGATCTGGGAGACGGGCCTCCGTCGTGTCCTGCAGACGCTCAAGAAGAAGAACCAGAAACCGCTCTTCGAGGCGCTGCAAAAGGTCAAAGAAGGTGCCCCCAATTTCTTATCCTCCGTGTTTTTTTTCCCAATCCGACGCTTATCGCAGGAGGATTGCATGCACAAATGGTTTGATTGTCCTCTGGAGAAGAGGATGACGAAGAAATCTGTGTTATTTTTCTTTCATGGGGTTCCTTGAAACCGGGTGATTGGTTCAAAGAATGTTTGATTGTGATGGTTGCTTCTCTATTTCAAGTTAAAAATGCATCTCAGAAAAACAATACTTTTTGTGATTTAACGGCAAAAAGATGTAATTTTCCCAAGGTCGGCGATGCCTAAACCAATGGGCCCTGTTGCAAAATCTTTGTCTTCCTTTCCTTTCCTCTATGATTCCTGATAAGATAAAGATGTTCACCGGCACCGCACAAACTTTAACTCTTTGTCTTTGTCGTCGTGTGATGCAGAGTTGATGCTTCTGGGCTTCATCTCCCTGCTGCTGACGGTGTTCCAGGGCTTGATCCAGAGGACATGCATCCCTGACCACTGGACATTCCACATGCTTCCATGCGAGAAGGCAGATGAGAAGGCCGGTGAGGCCGCCACCACGGAGCATTTTGTTGCTGTCGGGGCCCTTGGTAGGATCGGTAGGCGCCTTCTGAGCGAAGGCGCTGCTGGGGTTGAGCACTGCCAGAAGAAGGTGATTAGACCTTTTGAATTGGATATTTTTAAGGCAAAAAAAAAAAAAAAAAAAAAAAAAAACTGGAGATCCCCACAGCACTTCATTTTCATTTTATAAATTTATTAGAAGAGTTACGGGGAAGTTTCCTTTGAATTGGAATTTTGGAGTCCATTACAATTAATTTTGCTTTGTGTCAGTCGGTTAGATCTAGATGAAATTTCGTAAGATATGATGTTGACTTGAATCCACCAAGACTCCCATACCTGGAACGACACATGTTGGGTAGGCCAACTAAACATAATTAATGTTTTCAGTTTTAGAAAGTGATGAAGCCATGTTTTGCTGTCAATTTCTAATTTTCTTTATTTGGGGCTTTGTGCTGGCTTCCAAGTTGGAATAGTGTAATTCAGGTGGAGAGACTGGCACATGGACATGCGACATGGTAGTAGTTGGCACCATTGACAGAAAAGGAGGGTTGGCATGATGCTTTTGTCAGTATAAATCTGTTAAATAACGAATTTATTTAAGACAATTCAAACTGATCATTACAGTACTATGTTTTTTTAGAGGAGATCAGATGAGCACATGATTGGTTAAAACATTCAAATGTTTTATCATCACGTGCTTGCTTAAGATGGTACTCCTTTTAGTGGAGTCCTAGATTGAAAGCAACCTTCCTGCAACTTAGTTGTTGCTACCTTTCTTTTTAAGCATAGATGATAACTTCATACCTTTCTTTTCTCTCTTAACTAGTAAATAGTGCTAGAAGGATTCATCAATTGAGGTGTTTCTTTTTTACTAATGTTTTAATTATAATGGTGTCTCTAAGTTGTACTGTTTGTTTCTTACAGGGAAAAGCTCCACTTCTGTCCCTTGAAGCCATACATCAGCTGCACATTTTCATATTTGTTCTGGCAATCACACATGTTATTTTCAGCGTCACAACTATGCTTTTAGGAGGAGCACAGGTATGCAGCTTTTGGCATGCCTTTCAGTTTAGCAGCAACTACTTTTGTTGTCTGTTTCTTACTGTATTTAACTACTCAGATACACCAATGGAAACACTGGGAGAATGGAATTCAAAAAGATGCTTCTGGAAATGGTATCAGGATCTAGCTTGTTACTCATATTTTATTGCAGTGCCACACTTGCATTTGAATTACTCCCTCCGTCCCAAAATAAATGACGTTTTAAACCCGAGAAACATCTACCGGCAATTATATTTTAAAATATGATTAATATTTATATTACATAATTAGTATCATTGGAAAGATCTTTTGATCTAGTTTTTTAACAAATTTATTTGGAGATTTAAATCTTCTACGTATTTTCTACAAATTGAGTCAAACTTGTGGACGAAAACCCAAAACGTCGTTTATTTTGGGACGGAGGGAGTAGTCTTTAGTCTTCTTGTGTGACTGCAAATCGATTTAAGGGGCTTCTTTGTTTTTGGGATCTTTTATGCTCTTTGAAAAGGTACCAAAACTATAACATAGGAGGTACCGCAATTTAGTATATGTGGTACTGATTTCTGGTGCTAGTGACTTAATTTTGGTGTCGGTGCCTCCCTAGTTATAATTAGTGGTACCTTTTGATATGTTTAAATTTTTCTTTATGATATGTTTATTTTTGCTCGCAAAAAGAAGAAACACTTATTTTTGTTAGAATATAAAATGGACTGAAATTACAGGGCCTAAGAAGGTAACCAGTGTACATAATGATGAATTTATCAAGAAACGTTTTAAGGGTATTGGCAAAGATTCCATAATATTGAGTTGGCTGGTAAGTAATGCGTTTCCTGTATTCTTTTTATCCTCTATCTTTTTTGTATCTGTTGAAACTTCATTTATCAGTCAAGTTTTGCATACACAATTCTTTTATCTTGTGGTAATTTCTTTCTGTTACCATTGGTGGACTTTTTTACAAAAGACTGTATTCACTTGCCTTTCTTTTTCAGCATTCTTTTGGTAAGCAGTTTTATAGATCAGTGTCTAAATCAGATTACACCACAATGCGTCTTGGTTTTATCATGGTAAGGATCAGCCCAAATGATAAGCTAATGTTAAGTTCTTTCCTGGCCTGTAAACAAGTTCTTTTTTTTCCCCTCATTGCAGACTCACTGCCCTGGAAATCCAAAATTTGATTTCCATAGATACATGGTAAGGGTTTTAGAGGCTGATTTTAAGAAAGTAGTAGGCATAAGGTAATCCATAGATTGGTGCACATGTTTATATATTCTTTTATTCAGTTTGATGCAGATATTCTTTCGTGAATAAACTTACCAGTTTCGTTTCTATTCCCTTGTAGCTGGTACTTGTGGGTCTTTGTGGTGATATTTCTGTTGCTGAATGTTAACGGTAAAACTTAGCTATCCTTTGTTAACAGAAAAGAACTTCCATTATTTCTACTTTCCTGCAATGATTTTTTTTTTTTTTTTTTTTTTGATCGCGCCATTCACCCGTTTTTCCTGCACTGTCTTTGTGCATGACAAGTTAATTTGTCATGTTCAACAGTGCAGGAAGTACTGTTGTAATACTTCAGTATGTATTTAAGCTTCTGTAAACAACTTACCACTTGTTCCATTAATCTGCAGGCTGGCACACATACTTTTGGATTGCTTTCCTTCCCCTTTTTGTAAGTGCTTCAATTTTGTTGTTTTAATGTGCCAATCTAGTTTTCTCTAATGTCTAAATTACGAAGATCGCTAAAAGGACCCATCGACTCTTGCATTGGAGACGTATGTCAATACTTGCTTGCTTGATGTTCACTTTTGACCATTTTAGCTTGGCCTTTACCGGGGAACTAAACCTTGTACCCTTTTACTTTGTACTGATTTTATCGAAGTCATGATGACATGAATCGTTTGGTTTAATTATAGGCTAGGTTTTGCACATAATCTGAACAATACAGTTAACTGTTGATGATCCTTGACCACTGCATACCTATTCAGTATTAGGTGCTTACTAGACAGCTCTTTACTTCTTCCAGCTTCTGTTAGCTATTGGCACTAAGCTGGAGCACGTCATAGCTCAGTTAGCCCATGATGTAGCTGAGAAGCACACAGCGGTCGAGGGCGATGTGATTGTAAAACCATCAGATGAACACTTCTGGTTCGGCAAGCCTAAGATTATGCTTTACCTGATCCACTTCATCCTCTTTCAGAATGCATTTGAGATTGCATTTTTCTTCTGGATACTGGTAAGCAGTTTGATGAATCATTCGTAAATCGCAGAAACAACATTGTTGACCCTCCTTATCTTTTCTAGAGCACTTATGGATTCGACTCATGCATCATGGGACAAGTTCGTTTTATTGTGCCGAGGCTTGTCATCGGGTATTTTAATCACTTCAGACGCATCCGTTTATTGTCCATTTATGCCATGAGGAAAAGGCAAACCTCAATACGTTCTCTTGACACTTGTACTTGCAGGGTTGTTATTCAGCTTCTCTGTAGCTACAGCACCCTGCCTCTGTATGCAATTGTAACCCAGGTACGTCAGCGTTTACATATGGTTTGTTTATACAGACTGTTATCCTGAAAACACCTTTTCCGATGATTAAACGTTTTGCTTCCTTGTGCATAAAGATGGGGAGCTGCTACAAGAAGGAGATCTTCAACGAGCATGTGCAGCAGGGAGTCCTGGGCTGGGCTCAGAAGGTCAAGATGAGGAAGGGACTGAAGGGAGCTGCAGCTGCTACTGCTAGCAAGGACGAATCAACGAGCAATGCCGATTCAGCAGGACCTTCTGTTAAGATTGAGATGAGGAAGGGACTGAAGGGAGCTGCAGCTGCTACTGCTAGCAAGGACGAATCAACGAGCAATGCCGATTCAGCAGGACCTTCTGTTAAGATTGACATGAGGAAGGGACTGAAGGGAGCTGCAGCTGCTACTGCTAGCAAGGACGAATCAACGAGCAATGCCGATTCAGCAGGACCTTCTGTTAAGATTGAAATGGCCAAGGCTGGGGAGGATGTTGAGATCGTTGGAAACACAGAATGATGGGACAGTAGGGTGCCCATGTTGTAATGATGTAACATGTTCATATATATGCCATCATTTTTTTGGAGTGTTCTAGTTTGTCGCCTAATAATATCATGAAGCCATACAATGGCCTGACAGTGCCAGACCTGATGCTCAAAGCAGGTGGACAAGCGGCAGATGTTAGGTCCTCTATTATCTGAAAAACAAAGCCACCCCCCCCCCCCCACGAGTGCAAATGTTAATGTGACTTCTTGTGCAACAAAATTGATCAGGTTTTCAGAAACTGCAAAGAGGCAGCCGAGCATTGGAGATAGATTCTCCAACAAAAAGAAACACATTGCTGATAAGTGGTGTCAAGCCCTGCAAATGGCGATCAAAGCAACCTAGTAGAGGCAGTCAGTTTGTCTTTTCTCATCACTAGCTTTGTGATGATGCTGTAAATTTCCTCACTCTTGTAGACTGTAACTTTACAATCTTTACGGGCCGTTTTGGGCCACCATAATAATTCAGCATTTCTGGTCTGTGCATGCCATGACCTGGACCCTGGGCCTTGTTGATTAGGAGTGGTTAAGTTTAGGCCCGTTAGCCTTGTCCGTTATTGATCCAGTAGAACTCCGATCTGCGCCGGGTCTTCAGTCCCTTCGAAGGTGTTCATAGGGGTAGGGTTGCGTGCGTGTGTTCATAGGGGTGAGTATGCGTGCGTGTTGTGGCGTCTGTGTTGTACTGTGTAATTCTTAAAAAAAAAAAAAAAAAAAAAAAAAAGAGCCCTAATATGCACGTGTCTGAATGGATAAGGGGATACCTGCGATGACTTTAATTGATTGCCATGAGTACTTCGCTGTTGCAGCATCAGTTTCGTCAGCTGGACAAAACTTATACTCCCTCCGTCCCAAAATAAACGACGTTTTGGGTTTTTCGTCTTATGAAGTTTGACTCGATTTGTAGAAAATACGTAGAAGATTTAAATCTCTAAATAAATTTGTTAAAAACTAGATCAAAAGATCTTTTCAATGATACTAATTATGTAATATAAATATTAATCCTATTTTAATATATAATTGCCGGTAGATGTTTCTGAAAAAAGCAAAACGTCATTTATTTTAGGACGGAGGGAGTACTCCTTAATAGCTCGGCTCAGCTCGTTTGAATTTTGTAACAGCCAAGCTAATAGTTTAGCTCGTAAGCCAAAACCAGTTTTTTTTGAGAATGGTAAGCCAAAACCACATGATAGCGACTTCAATTACTCCATCTATCCCTCGGTCCATGGCCCAACACAATACAGCCCCACGGGCATCACTAGCCCACCCCCACGGTAGCCGCTGTTGTCTGCCCCCTCGCTGTTG
This sequence comes from Hyparrhenia diplandra, assembly GCA_015847255.1. Lineage (NCBI taxonomy): Eukaryota > Viridiplantae > Streptophyta > Magnoliopsida > Poales > Poaceae > Hyparrhenia > Hyparrhenia diplandra. The sequence goes on along the minus strand of JADLZK010010137.1, from coordinate 179,541 downwards.
CTGATTCATCTTGCCGCGAGACGAGTCCTCAGTCCCTCTAGGATTTCAAATTTTTAAGTGTGTACATGTGATGTTCTGTACCTATAGGGTCATGTGATGTGCAGTGCTTGTTGTTGTTACTATCACTACAAGAAATCTGTTAATCCATGACGGATTCTCAGTGACGGATCTACGTATCGTCACTGACAAATGTAATCCATGATGATATTTTGTTTTCCGTCACGGATGAGCCCAGTGGACATTCACAGCCCCGCTAACTCATGACGGTTTTAAGAGGACCGTCACAATGTATGATTTGAATTTTTCATACTTAGTTAGCTAAAAACAAGGGAGGCCCTTAAAGAAAAAATTATTGCAAAAAGAATCAAAATCAAATAAAATGATGTGTTAAACTATTTGAACAAAATAATTTTGTTACTTTGTTAAACTATTTGTTACTTTATTTATTACTGACCACAGCGCTAGTTGTTCAGGTGTGCAGTGGTAGGGTTCTATTTTACTTTTATTAGTTACACTGTGAAATCAGCCCGTGAATAGAAAAAACCATTATTGACGGCCCATCTTTTAATTTACACTACAAGAAATATTGAGTGGTTAATTGATTTGTGATATGAAAATATGCGTAGAAAAGCAAAGTGGAGAGATAAAAATGAATAGAGATATATATTTTAAAAGGGAAATAAAATAACAAAGAAAGCAAATTTAAAAACACACACGCTGGCCTGGAGGCCCGACGCTCGCTGTGATCTCCTCCATCCGGCACAACACAGCTGCATGGTGTGAGCGTGTAAATTACCAAAAAAAAAAAAATGGCGTGAGCTTTATATAATGTAACGTACCTCCTCCAGTCCGGCACAACACAATTGGTTGACTGTATATGTGTGTTTTTTTTATATATATATAATGTAAGTACCTCCTTTTTCTGTCGTAGCTTTTTTTTTTTTTGATTTGAGGTGATTTTCCAAGTGCCCAGTTTTTTTTTTTTTTTTTTTGAGGAACAACCACTTTTATTTATTCATGGTTGGTTACTTGATTACAAACGCCCTCGGGGGCGAACAACAGTAGCCAGACGTGTCTCTAAAAAAATAAAGAACTTCTAGCTATACAATGTGCATCTACATTCATTCTCTTATTCTCATGCACAAAATTCATCGCTCGAAATTCCTTAGCTCTCTCTTTGATTTCAATGACAATCTGTCCATACTTGCCCGGACCAGGACCCTTCAAACTTCTGATTAAATTATCACAGTCTGAAGCCATTGTAATCGAATTCAAATTCAGGTCTGTCGCAAGATCAATTCCCTCCCTGCAGGCCAGCGCTTCGGCAACTTCAGGGTCAGTAATCCCCTCCACCACCAGAGCTGAAGCACCCAGAAATCTACCACTGTGATACACATTTAGTAAATGGCATAATAACTATGATATTTTGTTCCTTTCAGGATCTAGAAGAGGGCAATAAAGCAACAAGATGCTACAGGGGATAAGGATTCTGATACTTAATACATTTACCTGTTGGGTATCATGAAGAACTGAACTGAACGGATGTCACATACTTAGGTATGTTACATACTCTAGTCCCTGACTCTGCATTAGTACTGATGTGTTGTCCTCTGTTCTCCATTTATATTGGCTCCTGATAAGAGTTAAAAATTATTTACTAGGCTTACTATATTAATAATACTAATATGAATGAACTACCGTTGTTTGCATATCCATAACATATGGGTGAGCTGCAAAAACAAATTCGGTGTGAAACCAGCCTCCAGGCCGTTGCGTTATGTTTGATTTTTTGCCTTCGATGTTTATCCAGTCATAGGGAAGTAGACACGGGAGATACTAGTTGCATGGCTGTGCTAATTTGAGGTCCATTTTTCCCTTTCTTTTTCATGTAGCGGATTATTCAAATTTGCACCTTCTCCTGATTTGATGAGGCTATAGCGAATTCATCCCAATTATGTTATTCATAGCAAGGGGTGAACTTTCCCTTTTTTTGGGGTGATGAAATATTAGATTAGATGAACTTTAGCTTTGGATGAGAACTGAGTTCAGTAGCATCACTTGACCAAACTAACAGCCAGTTATTTTTCGAGCTAGATGGAGAAGGCAAAATGTGTCTTCGAGAAGTTTCATAGGTACAATTTTCTGTCCTTGGCGGTGTTAGTAAGGCCGTGTACTACAACATTATATGTCCTGTTCGTAGGAAGCACTAACTATACCCAAATGATTTGCCAGGCTTAGTCTGTAGGAAGCACTAACGTTATCAGCTTTTATTTTCTACTGATTGATGCATACATTTGATTCTGGAATACACACCATACCTACAGGTTTTGGAGTTTGAGTGCATACTAAAATAAGTAATCCGCAATTACTATTTGTTCACTTGTCCAATCAGAATATTTGATTTATGTGAGGTGTTGATATACATGTAGTCTTAACTTTTGTTTTTGTTCTAATTTCAGGAAAACCCATTGAAGGACCAAAACGGCGACCAGAGGGGGGGTGAATGGGAGCCTCGAAATTCCTTTTCAATTTTGGGTCATCGGCTCAACCCCCAACCTCAAAAGCGAACTCACAAAGAAACGAGTGATACACGTACTAACTGGTAGCAGGATATCAAGCGTGAAGAGTTAGGCACAACGAGTCCAACGAAAGAAACAAAGATCGAATCGGAGCTCGAACGGACGAACAAAAGATCAAGACGGAGACTTGAGCCAAACTGAAACTTGAAAAGCTACTTGCTTCTAATGCTGAAAACAGCAACACGTCCAAAACCAAAGCACCTGCTAGCTGAAGTTGTTCAGCAAAATTTCTCTTGTAGCTTAGCACCGCACTCAAGTGCACCAAACAGAAACAAGCAACAACCAGGAACCGGCAGCTTCCAAGCTGAGAGCACTCCAAGCTAAATAAATCCAATCAAAGCTCAAGCATCGAGGACATGCTACTGCTGCTCGAAATCTAATGCTGAAAATACCAATTTAGATACTAGAGAATGAAGCAACCTGACTTGCTTTACCTTGCCGTCATCGAAGTTGTGACCTGCTGTGCATCTTCGAGAAAGATGTAGAGTATGAACTGTCTAGCTGCAAGCTGCTGCTAAGCAAATGAAAATGGCAGCTAGCTGCCTGCTTACCTTCTTACCGATTGCCGAGCAAATCAAAGACAGGGGTCGAGCAGGGATTCCACGTGCGCTAACTGAGACAACCAAAATCAAACAAGAACCTGATGTGTGCTACTCTCGGCAAATCACAAAGCAGGGAAAGCTAATCATTTTAGCCAAACAAAAATCACGCATGCATGAACAAGTAAGAGGCAAACTTGACCAAAGAAAATTTAGCTCAAAAGCAAGTGCGACCTGCAGCAAGACTGCTGTGCTACAGCGGCAAGTGTTCTCTGAGCACGAAACACCAAGCAAGAAACTAGCAGAGGAGCTGCTCCCTGCTGTTTGAACAGAACACGGCCAAGAGAGAAAGCACCGACGACAGATGCAAAATCGACCCAAGGGAACGACCAAATCACTATGATTTCACCAGGTTCCTGGACGACGGGCAAGCACCTATTGGTGCTGGGCTCTCGACGCCGCAGCGCTCCGGCGCAAGAACAGGAAAGCCAACGAACTCAAGCAGACGAACAGAGAAACGCCCGCTCCAAAAATCCAATGAAAAATGGACCAAATCAAAACAGCTCGATCTGAGATTTTGCACAGGTGAAATTGAACTAGCTACGAACAAGATCCCAAAAGATCATGACCCGAGAAAAACTCAAACTCCGGGAAAAGTAGATCGTAGGCATGAACGAAAATAAGAACAAGTGCAGTCCGCTGAGAACGAGAAACACAGCTCCAAAATCAAAAGCCCAGAGGGCATGAGTGGACTTAGGGCCACTCTTCCTACGAACAAAAATCACAGCAAATCCACACAAATTTTTTGTTCTTGGACCTCTAAACAAGAACCCTAAAAATGGGGAAAAATAAAAACGAAAATAAGAGAGGCAAGAGGGGATGAAGGGGTAAGCCTCCACTAAATAGTCCAATATTCCCTCTGCCTAAACTACCCCTAAGATACATGAGTCGATCTTTTAACTCTAGGGCTATTTTGGTCGACTCTGGGTAATTATCAATCCGACGACCGCCGCGCCTCCTCATCTGCAGCCTTGCTCCGCGCAATCTCCCGGATGCCGCCACGCCGCCGCCCTTCCGCCCACCGGAACGCCCCGGGTTTTGAGGCCGAAACCCGTAAAACCCGCCGATGGTTTTGAGGCCCAAACCACCAAACCCGCACCGTGGTTTTGAGGCCCAAACCACGAAAAACCCGCACCGATGGTTTTGAGGACAAACCACCAAACCTCCTCGACACGTGTCATCGCCGTCTTGACCGCCCGAGTCGCCAAGTCATCCGAGCTCCCCGCTTCCGCCTCGCACGCTTCGCCGTCTTGACCCGATCGACACGGTCCCGCCACGCCCTCTTGCATTCGCCGATGTCCCGGATGTCGACCACCATGGCTAGCCACCCGGCGATCCGGTCCCTCGGTCCAAGCCTCACGTCCGTCCTTCACCTCCGCGGTCCGCCGGCCCGCACGTCCTCCTTGGCCCCTTCACCTCGCCGTCGGCTACCATCTCCGAGCTCCACACCCGTGCACAACACGAACCAAGAGATCGTCTTCGACACACTCCACGTGTGCCGATGAACATAGCCGAAGCATAAAGAATAAAAAAGAAAATAGAATTAAAATGTTGACTGTTGACAATCACTCAATCACAAAACTAAACACATGTGACCTAAATCAACCATGTGTTCGCAATCTCCCCCTTGATGAGTGCATTGTCAACATTCAACACAAAGACAGAAGAAGGTAGAAGATAGCACATCCAAGTGAACAAAAGCTAGACAAAAGCTAAGACAAAATCACTGGATAGCAAACATTGAGCAAAAACTTGGTTCCCAAAGACATGGACAAAAGGCTCGATACAACCAAGCTAAACAAACAGCTAGTCCTCAAGAAGAGGTAGAATAGGCTCAACACCACTAGCACAGCTCCAAACCAATTACTTTCACACACAAACAGCTAGACCCTCAAGACAGAGGCAAAAGGCTCAACACATCTAGCTCAAAGCGCTACTCCCCCTAGACAAATGCAGTCACTGTCTTTGTATCTTTCTCCCCCTTGTTGACAAATGCACTAATCAAGCTATGAAATGCATGAAAATGCAATGTGGGAGCTTCAAGTTTATAGCAATCAAAATGAGAAGATGCTCTAGGTAGTGTCATGGCAACAAAATCAAGTGCTTAACTCGGTGCTCAAACCGATTAGAGATATGAAATATGGCTTGAAAGCACTTTGATTCAGTTTTAAGCATTTCAGAAAAGGTGTCCACCACAAAGAATAGCACATAGCACAAGTAAGTCGGAAATCTACCAAGTGCTACACATGTATATCAAGTGAACAACCCCAAGCAAGGTTTATACATCATGCAAAAGACAGAGCCAACACTTGTCAAATTTTCAAGTTATCGGAGTTGCAAATGGTTACAAGCATTGGACAAAGCATGAGTGCGAGTGGTTATCCACAACCGTCGGCCTTACTAATCAACCATGTCAAGCCTATGCGTGTGAGCAATCAAAAGCTTAAGACAATGGTCCAGGTCAAACACTACCAAGCTCAGGTTCAACTCAAGTGCAATGAGCAAAGCAGTCCCAAGACTTGGATGTGGGACGGTATGGACCCATCTCGATCTTTTTCCATACACTTAGCTTAGATTTCAGACTTTTAGCGGATAAAAGCATGTGGTCATCTAAGCAAGTGTATAACTCAGTGAATGAATGAGACATAGTCACCTAGCATACATGATAAGCACAAAGGATCTCAACAACTTAAACAAGCTAGGAACTATCTCAAAGGTGAACATTTTGCAAGATTCATCGTTGTTAAGCAAGTTCACATGAAAAAAAACAGCTTTTGCTCATAACATATATCAATTAAGCGAGAAAGAGCACAAGCTATAAGCACCAACATGTAATTATTACACTAAACGAGCATAGTCTCATTGTGATCAATATAAACAAGAAGCTCAAAGTGCAATAGTGTACATGATGAATGCAATATGATACAAGATGATGCACAAAGTAAAAGCAAGCCTAAAGCTACAACCGTACATCGCCTACAAAACTACCTCTCAAAAAAAGGATAGCAAACTCCCAACTCCCCCCTCAAGCAAAGACACCTAGCAAAAGAAAACTAGGAAACAAAAGGGCACAAAGGTTAGCATGACATATAATACACAAGATAACACATGCTAAAAATGATATAAAAGCATGATACAAGTATAATACATGCAAGCAATATACAAATGAGCAAATGAACAACTATCTCATACCACAAGTAGAGAAATCATGAATGTACAAGGCATGAGTGTATATGATAACTCACTGACTGTGTGTAGGCACATGCCTCTTGGAGGCCATCAAAGTGGTGTAGACAACCATCAAGTCTTGATCACACCACGACAAAGAATCAAGTTCCACCAAGCACGTGTTCTCCACCCCATGTCCTCATACCTACATATGAGAGACAAAAGAAACCCAAGTCTTGGATCCCAAAGGGTTAACAAGCATAAACTTGGGAACCCAAGACTTAGTCACCTACATCATTGGAAAAACATGGGATGAGCAAATAGCACAACACCAAGGTTAGTAAACATGGAAGAATACCGATTGTCGACCATCTTGCCCAAGATAGGCGTTAGGCACAAAAAACATCACATGACCCTTCTTCCCAAAGTGCTCACCACGCACAACAAAGTGTGGTGCACTCCTCCTGTCAAACTCAAAGCTCCCAAAGCGAGGATCAACATCCACTCGCGGAGCACGACCACCACGGGGTCTCACAAACCGTGGCCTAGCCCTCTGAGGCCTCCTACCTCCTGGCCTAGCAAACTGCCTCTGAACCGACTGCACACCCCTCTCATACATGCCAAGTGGTGGGTGATACAAGTCATGGTTCTCGAACTCAACTCGACGCTTAGCATCCCTCTTCCTCCTAAAGCAAAACTCAAACAAGTGACCATCTCTCTGGCAGTACTCACAGTGATACCTCACCTCTCTCTTGGGTGGTTGTTGGTTCACTCTCTTGGGTGGATGGTTCACTCTTGTTGTGGCCTTAGCTCTAGGAAGGGTTTCCTCAGGGATCTTGGGCAAAGTGTCAAGTGGGTTCCTGAGGTGGTTTGGTTTAGGAAGCCACACTTGTTTGGGAGGTGGAGTCTTTGGGGTCTCTTGGAGAATGCCATTTTGTACAATAGGCTTGGTAGGCTCAGGTGGGGTGATCTTGGTCAACTTGGGAGTGCTTATAGGTTTCTCACTCGAGCTCAAACCACTACCTTGACCAACCTTGCCATAGATTACTTCACCCTTCCCACCTATTGCAAAGCCTAATCCCGTTGTGTCAGTCCCCCTCTTGAACTGACTCATCATCATGCCAAGCTGTGGCTCTCCACTAGACACCCAACTCAGGACAGAGCGAAGGTACTTGTTCTCCTCTTCGACTCTCCCCTTGTCATGCCTACAAGACATGACCTCCATCTCCAAAGCTTCACACTTAGCACACTTCAAGATGGTGCTACCCGAGTTGGCCTTCTCAAACACGCAAAGCTTGGCGCCTTCTCTCGCCAACTCGGATCGCAAGTCCGACAAGACTTGCACGCTCAACAACATAGGCTTAGCCTTCGATCAACGTGCTCATCTAGCAAAGCGTAGTACTTGGATTGCAAAGACATGATGCTAGACATATGCATGGCACAAGCGTCACACTCCGTCTCATCGACACACATCCACAAGCTTCCTAAGCAACTCTATCTCCACCATAGCCATTTCCCACTTCTCCTTGTACTCCTTTCTCTCCCTAGCCGCCGCTTGAGCAACTTCTCCCGACACACAAGCGCATCGCCCAAAGAGTCAACCTCATCGGTGAGAGATTCGATTGTAGGAGATACCTCGGGGAAGAAGAGTCGCCGCCGTGTGGCTCGACGCCTGTGGCCACCGCTCCGTCGAGGGCCATGGTGCGAAGCCCCGTGCTTGAGTCGGCGAAGAAGCAAAGTCCGTTCGGCTTGTCTTCAATCTTGCGCTCGGGCTCCTCGTCGCTGGAGGAAGCTTGCCCGTCGTTGTCGAGGTCGCTGAGGGAGGCGAAGAAGGCGTCCTTGTTCTCCTTGGCACGCTTGAGGTACTTCTTCTTGATCGCCTCCTTGTCAAAGCCCTTCTTAGACTTGTGCTTGCCGACGGTGTACTCGCTTTGTCCTTGCGCTTGTCGGAGTCGTGCTTGTCGGAGTAGTACTTCTCGCCGGAGTACTTGTCCTTGCTCTTCTTGGGGCACGCGGGCGACGTGGTCCGGATCGCCGCACTCAAAGCATCCTCCCTTGGGACCACCGCCACGCCGACGGTTCAAGCGGTTGTTGTGGAACCGCGAGAATCGGCTGATGACGAGAGCCAACTCGTCGTCCTCAAGGCAGTCCAACTGCTCCTCTGTCACAGACACCAAAGAAGACAGGGCAAAAGAGATCTGTGATGGGTTAGCGTAAGAACCGAACTGCCCTTACCTGAGACAAGTGCAACGCTCGGCGCAGATGGGTTCTTGAGCTTCGCCTGGATCTGGGCCTCGATCTCGGAGGACTTGAGCTTGCCTTAAAGCTCGCCGGGTGTGAGGGTGTCGTAGTTGGCGGACTCCATGATCGCGGACACCTTCACATCCCACACCTTCCGATCCAAGGCGCACAAGAGCCGCATCGCCTTCTCGTGATCATCAAGCCTCTCCGAAGGCTTGTTTGCCCGCAACCTTGTTGCGAGATCCCGAAACCTAGCAAAAGAGAATCGATGGACTCGCCATCAAGCTGGATTAGGTTGTTGTACTCTCTCTTGTAGGTCTCATATAGGCGGGCCTTGACTTGTGGGGTTCCCTCGTGGTAACTCTCAAGTGTCCTCCACACCTCACGAGCGGTCTTACAAGTGGCAACTCTCTCAAACTCAGTGTCTTTGAGGCTAGAGAATAAAACGCTCCTCGCTCGGTTGTTGGCATTGTGTTGGGCTATTTGTTCCTCACCCACTCGAGCGGCTAGCACTTGGTAGTTCTCATCCTCGACAATCTCCCACACTCTCCAATCCATCCCCATAAGATGTGCTTGCATCTTAATCTTCCAATAGGGATAGTTGGTGCCATCGAACTCCGGAGGTTTGCCAAAGTGGCCGAAAGCACGATCCATGTCGCCTTCTTGCGGATCACGGACCGATTAGGGTGGAAGTGATCCTAACCGGCTCTGATACCAATTGAAGGACCAAAACGGCGACCAGAGGGGGGGTGAATGGGAGCCTCAAAATTCCTTTTCAATTTTGGGTCATCGGCTCAACCCCCAACCTCAAAAGCGAACTCACAAAGAAACGAGTGATACACGTACTAACTGGTACACAGTACAACGCAGACACTCACAACACGCACGCACACTCACCCCTATGAACACACGTAAACCCTACCCCTATGAGCACCTCCGGAAGGACCGGGCGCCGGCAGATCGGAGATTCTCGAAGTCACCATAGGCGCCTCGTCGTCGCCGACGGAACGCCGCTACCACTTAATGCATAACCAAATCCTTGGGAAAATCCCGGAAAAGGTGCGAGCACCGGATTTGAACCCCGGTGGGTAGCGTCCCCACCGGACCGCCCTACCATTGACTACGTGAAGAGTTAGGCACAACGAGTCCAACGAAAAGAAACAAAGATCGAATCGAGCTCGAACGGACGAACAAAAGATCAAGACGGAGACTTGAGCCAAACCGAAACTTGAAAAGTCGCTTGCTTCTAATGCCGAAAAACAAAGAACACGTCCAAAACCAAAGCACTCGCTAGCTGAAGTTGTTCAGCAAAAATTTCTCTTGTAGCTTAGCACCGCACTCAAGTGCACCAAAATGAAAACAAGCAACAACCGGAACCGGCGGCTTTCCAAGCCGAGAGCACTCCAAGCTAAATAAATCCAATCAAAGCTCAAGCATCGAGGACATGCTACCGCTGCTTTCGAAATCTAATGCTGAAAATACCAATTTAGATACTAGAGAATGAAGCAACCTGACTTGCTTTACCTTGCCGTCATCGGTTGTGACTGGCCAGTGCATCTTCGAGAAAGATGTAGAGTATGAACTGCCTAGCCGCAAGCTGCCGCTAAGCAAATGAAAATGGCGACTAGCTGCCGCTTACCTTCTTACCCGATTGCCGAGCAAATCAAAGACAGGTCGTCGAGGGGATTCCACGTGCGCTAACCGAGACAACCAAAATCAAACAAGAACCTGATGTGTGCTACTCTCGGCAAATCACAAAGCGAGGAAAGCTAATCATTTTAGCCAAACAAAAATCACGCATGCATGAACAAGTAAGAGGCAAACTTGACCAAAGAAAATTTAGCTCAAAAGCAAGTGCGACCTGCAAAAAGATCTTTGTGCTACAGCGGCAAGTGTTCTCCGAGCACGAAACACCAAGCAAGAAACTAGCGGAGGAGCCGCCTCCCCCTGCTTGAACGTAACACGCCAAGAGAGAAAGCAAATGACGACAGATGCAAAATCGACCCAAGGGAACGACCAAATCACTATGATTTCACCAGGTTCCCGGACGACGGGCAAGCACCTATTGGTGCCGGGGCTCTCGACGCCCTTGGCCTTCCGGCGCGCAAGAACAGAAAAGCCAACGAACTCAAGCGCATCGAACAGAGAAACGCCCGCTCCAAAAATCCAATGAAAAATGGACCAAATCAAAACAGCTCGATCCGAGATTTTGCACAGGTGAAATTGAACTAGCTACGAACAAGATCCCAAAAGATCATGACCCGAGAAAAACTCAAACTCCGGAAAAGTAGATCGTAGGCATGAACGAAAATAAGAACAAGTGCAAATCCGAACGAGAACGAGAAACACACTCTCAAAATCAAAAGCCCGGAGGGGCATGAGTGGACTTAGGGCCACTCTTCCTACGAACAAAAATCACAAAGAAATCCACACAAATTTTTTGTTCTTGGACCTCTAAACAAGAACCCTAAAAATGGGGAAAAATAAAAACGAAAATAAGAGAGGCAAGAGGGGATGAAGGGGTAAGCCTCCACTAAATAGTCCAATATTCCCTCTGCCTAAACTACCCCTAAGATACATGAGTCGATCTTTTAACTCTAGGGCTATTTTGGTCGACTCTGGGTAATTATCAATCCGACGACCGCCGCGCCTCCTCATCTGCGCAGCCTTGCTCCGCGCAATCTCCCGGATGCCGCCACGCGCCGCCCTTCCGTCCACCGGAACGCCCCGGGTTTGAGGCCGAAACCCGTAAAACCCGCCGATGGTTTTGAGGCCCAAACCACCAAACCCGCACCGTGGTTTTGAGGCCCAAACCACGAAACCCGCACCGATGGTTTTGAGGACAAACCACCAAACCTCCTCGACACGTGTCATCGCCGTCTTGACCGCCCGAAGTCGCCAAGTCATCCGAGCTCCCCCTCTGCGCCGCGACGCCGCCCGTCTTGACCCGATCGACACGGTCCCGCCACGCCCTCTTGCATTCGCCGATGTCCCGGATGTCGACCACCATGGCTAGCCACCCGGCGATCCGGTCCCTCGGTCCAAGCCTCACGTCCGTCCTTCACCTCCGCGGTCCGTCGGCCCGGCACGCCCTCCTTGGCCCCTTCACCTCGCCGTCGGCTACCATCTCCGAGCTCCACACCCGCACAACACGAACCAAGAGATACGTCTTCGACACACTCCACGTGTGCCGATGAACATAGCCGAAGCATAAAGAATAAAAGAAAATAGAATTAAAATGTTGATCGCTGACAATCACTCAATCACAAAACTAAACACATGTGACCTAAATCAACCATGTGTTCGCACCCATGAAGCTATTATGTTGGCTACATGTGCCGTTGAAGAGATGGAAGAATCGTGCTTGTGTTTTATATAGGAATACTTGTCAATAAAATAACATTTTGTTATTATTGAAATGCGATGGCATATGCTCATTCTGTATTTGACAATTGATTTAAGTGGAGTTCTCATGCAAAATGTGATAATACAATGTATATGTTCTTTGGATGTAATAAATATATTAATAATAATGGATTGCTTGTCATACGTGCTATAATTATGGGCGAAAAAAATTGTAAAACGGGATGAAACTAGAATGCATTTTAAAGGCGTAATGTAAATGGGCTGAAAGAAGAGTGTAAATGGCTTAAAAATAGATTGGAAATGGGTCGAAACAAAGGCTAAAAAGTGGCCCATGTTGATGTTGGGCTCTCAATAAATGGGCCGGGTGCCATCACCATCCACGTCATCATCCATGTAACCATCCACGCCATCATCCATGATCATGTGGCAATTCATCCGTGGCGGTAATTTTTCGTCACGTGAAAATGGGCTCGGGCCGACTAACCGGGTCTCGGGCTCTCGGGTGACGGTTTAAATCCGTCACCAATTCTCGTCAATGCGATGGATTTTGACGACCGTCACGCAAAGTCAATCCATGACGCTCAATCCGTGATGATTTCAAAACCATCACGCATCCTCGCTTTGTCGACGGATGTTCAATGATCCGTGATGTAAATTTTCCATCATGGATTAGCGGGATTCTTGTAGTGTATATGTAACGCCGATGATGGTGGCTAAAGCTCACACTAAAGGATGATGGCTAAATCTTGTAAAACCGATATGACAACCGTGGACGGCCTATCTTGGCTCATCACGTATCCGTGTTGATGTATTTATACATGTTTACAACTTGACTTGCAAGGTAAGTAGTTCGGTTGGATAGATATCCATCTCAACAAACTATCGCTAACAACCTAGGACTTATCTCAACCGAATGCTTAACGTGTACGCAGCCCGGATCATACGCCTTGGCACACAAGCATTACACGGTACAAGTTATCATGACATTCTACATTCTAACATCCCCTCTCAATCTATACTTGTCTTCTATACAAGATTTAGATGGTTCTTGAATTCTTCAAACTTATGATACGACAACGCCTTGGTGAATCCATCCGCAACCTGATCTTCGGTTGAAACAAGCCTCACCTCTAGTTGTTTCCTTGCAACTCGTTCTCGCACAAAATGAAAGTCAATTTCTATGTGCTTGGCTCTAGCATGAAACACCGGATTTGCAGCTAAGTATGTAGCACCCAAATTTTCACACTAGAGTCGAAGCTTGATCTTTAACTTAACACCCAATTCACCAAGTAGTTGTTCTACCCATATCATTTTTGTTGTAGTATTCGCCATGGACTTGTACTCAAGTTCAAGACTTGACCTTGAGGCCGTGGGTTGCTTTCGAAAGTGCTCCACGAGATCACATTCGACCCTAGGAAGACCACAAATCCACCGGTAGATCTACGGTCATCCCCGGATCCCCCCAATCGCGTCGAGAACCCATTTATCACCAACAGAGAGTGTTTCCGAATGAGAAGTCATGTATTTTCGGAACTTTAGGTACCGATAATTCTTTTAACTATTGTCAATGCAATCGTCGTCGTGGCTCATGCAAATACTTGACATACTTTCGATTGATTGGCGAAAAGCTAGATCAGGACGGGTGAGCGTGACATACTGTAATGCACCAACCACACTCTTGTATCTGGTACTATCTCCATGTCTTAGAGGGTGACCATCATCCTTAGTCATCCTTTCTATCGACGACAATGGAGTAGTGACAGGTTTGCAATTCTTCATACCCAGTCTTGATAGAATATCACTAGCATATTTCTCCTGGATTAACAACCACTCACCATTTGACTTCTTCTCAACTTCAATCCCAAGGAAGTAGTGCAGGTCTCCAAGGTCTTTCAAGGCAAAGTTTGCCCTGAGTGCCTTCAATAAAACCTTCACAGCATCTGAGGAAGAACTTGTCACGATTATATCATCAACATATATCAACATATATATTTCCACACTTCCTTTCCTGTAAATGAGTAATGAGGTCTCTGACTTTGATGACACAAAACCAAGACTAATCAACTTGGAACTTAGCTTGGTATACCAGGCTCTTTGAGCTTGCTTCAAGCCGTATATGGCCTTTTTGAGCTTCACACAAATGATGGATGCCTCAAGTATTCAAACCTAGGTGGCTACTTCATATAGACCTCCTCTTCCAGAACACCATGAAGAAATGCGTTTTGAACATCTAACTGCCTCAAACACCATCCTCTTGTGACTGCCAGAGACAACACTAGACGCATTGTGGCTATCTTTACAACAGGACTAAACATGTCCTCATAATCAATACCATATCTTTGATTAAACCCTTTGACAACTAATCTCCTTGTATCGATCAATCTGACCATCACCTCTCCTCTTTACCTTGTATACCCACTTGCAATCAATAAGGTTTCTGCCCTTTGATGGAGGTACCAAGGTCAATGTATTGTTGCGATGTAGAGCATCAACTTCATCTTTCATGGCATGCTTCCACTCAACTGATGTAAGAGCTTCTTGCAACAAATTCGGTTCCCAGCTGCACAAATGTTAGCATAATGAACTGTACCATTTGTGTATACCTTGGGTTTGACAATGCCACTCTAGAGACGTGTATGTGGGCGCTAGACCGGTGGTGAGTCGGGAGCTGCAATGGGATGGCTCGGGATCGGAGGTATATCCAGAGCCGCACGGCATCCCATATGCACCACAGAATATCCAAGGGAAGCCGCGCGTGTGGGAGCCGATGCGGAAGCTAAAGAAGATCCTACCCTCCCCCCATGGCCGCGACATCATCGACGCGTGATTTACGTTGAATCGGCAAAGCGCGGTCGGTGAATCACCTCCGTGATTTGCACCCAGATCAGATGCGGCTAGCGGATCCGTAGCATTGTCGGTGGTCATTTCATGCACGAGTTGAACATCTTCTTCTTCCTACATTTCATGATCATTACTGGGCAAAGCCTGGTTAGTAGCATTAGGTTCATCACAATCTACATCCCTAGGTACAAAATGAGTTAGGTTCTCCGGAAGAATAGAAATTTCATGTCTAAGCCTAGCACCATCATTGGAATGCAAGGAGGAGAAAGGAAAGATGTTTTCATCAAACACCACATCTCTAGAGATGTAAATTCAACCTGTGCTGGGTTCTAAACATTTGAAGCCTTTGTGGAGAGAGCTATAGCCAAGGAAGACACATTGTGTCAATCTGAAGGACAATTTCCTGGTATTGTATGGCCTCAAATTAGGACGACATGCACACCCAAACACTCAAAGAGAATTATAGTGAGTTTTTTCTTGTAGCAAAAGCTCAACTGGTGTTTTATTATCTATCCATTTTGATGGAAGCATATTGATCAGATAGTTGGCGGTAAGAAAAGCTTGATCCCAATACTTGAGTGGCAAGAAGCATATCCTGACGTTGAGGTGACGACAGGGCCCCCAAAGGCTGCCCCGGCCCCTGCCTCTGCTCCGGCTACGGCGCTGGCCACTGCCTCTGCTACTCGCCTAACCGTGGACTCATCGGTCGTGGACACCGGGGGACCTTCTGGGGAGGTCGCCGTCGGGCCTACCGTCACCTCCGTCCCAGCCTTCTGTTGGCGATCGCCCGGCCGCTTTGACGAGCCCATCCTCGGCCGCCCACTCCCCCCGCAAGTCTAGATTCACCGATGAGGAGTGGACCATAAGACGCAGCACCCACCTCGCTACGAAATCGGGGCAGCGTGATCCACACTCGGAGCGCCAGGCGCTGAAGGTGTTGCTCAACAAGCTCGAGGGCCGCCCGATCGACGTGGCGTCAGGCACTCCAGACCCCATGCTGGAAGGTATGTTTTGGAAACACTTCGGCGACGACGTGTCGTCCGGCAAGCGGGAACATATGCGCGAGCTCTTACCCATGATGCGGCCACGGAAGAGGAGGGCATACGAGGAGACTCCACTGTCGCCGTAGCTGCTTGTCTCTCCTCTTGTCGCACAATAGTTTTCCTTTTACGCATAATTGTGAAGCTCCACCGTTAGAGCCAGCGATTCTTATACGTGCGCTTTTAGGCGCTGCGTAATTGTTTTGGCTAAAGCGTGTGTCATGTAAAACCCTATTTCTTCTTAATGCAATACGTGCCAATGGCACGCTTTTGAAGAAAAAGCTAATAAAGATAGCCCTACCTCGACTATATGCCGATGTTTACGCTCAGCTCTACCATTTTGCTGATGAGTGTGGGGACAAGATACTCTATGTGAGACCCCTAACTGTTGGAAGAATGAGTTTAATTTTTTATTCTTGCCTCCCCAGTCAGTTTGCATGCAAATGATTTTGCGATTGAACTTTCGTTCAACAAAATTCTGAAAGTTCTTAAAGACCTGAAAGACTTTGAATTTATGTTTGAGAAGATATATCCAAGTGTATCGGATGTAATCATCAATGAAAGATACATAATATTCATAGTTCCCAACAGAACGAGGAGCAGGACCCCGCACATCAGAATGTATCATATCAAGGGGAGCACAACTTTTATTATCCGAGCTAGAATAAGGAAATTGACGACTCTTTGCTCTTTGGCAAGAGTCACACACCAACTCATGATCATAATCAAACAAGAGGAAGGGAATTGTTTCTAATGACTTTTTCAGCTAAGGGAAAAGACACATGACCCAAACGACTATGCCATCTCCACGTAGATGGACGACTAACATGACACACTTAGCGTTGCGCTCCTGCTCCTTGGGGCTTCAAAGGATAGAGGCCCCTTTCACATGTGCCTTGATGGAGGATTTTCTTTGTGGCTCGATCCTTTATAAGAAAATGACGAGGATGAAATTCAACACATGTTTTATTATCATATGTTAGATGATGTATGGAAATAAGACTTTTGCTTGCACTAGGAACATGTAGGATATTTTTGAGATGCAGAGATGCACTTGGGGTATGTAAAATTGCATGGCCAATGTTACTAATTGGCATACCTGAGCCACTTGCTATGCGGACCTGATAAGCCCCCTTGTACTTATCTTTGATGGTCATCTTCTCCAACTCAGACGTGATGTGATCGGTGGCACGACTATCCACATACCAGTTGGTGTCAACACCATAGTTGGTTTGGACAATGCTAGTATTCTTGGTGTGGGGCTGGCAATCCTCTTCAAGGCGGTGCTAGCAGATGTCAGCATCATGGCCCTTCTTCTTACAGACTTGGCAAATTGGTTTCTTCACTGCTTATCCACCTAAGCACTATGGCGGTGATGAATTGCCACCACGACCACAACCACCACGGCTATGGCCCTAACCACAAGGACCTCCGCGACCATGAGAGGTGGCGTTCACAGAGGAGTTGTGGCCGGCATTGTGGTTGTCTTGCGGCAGTTGAAGGCGAGCGTCGTAGGCGAGTATCTAGGCATATAGATCTCCCAATGAGATTGGATCTGCACAACCTAGGACGGCTGAGACAAGCAGGTTGTAGTTGAAGCCGCGAGGATGAAGGTGACCAGCTCGTCGTCAACCATCGGCTTCCTTGGTCTTTGTAGCCACCTGCACTAGAACTTTCCTTCTTAGGGAGTTGTTGAGATATCCCAGCAGCTGTTGATCTTCCTTAAACCATCTTGTGTACTCAAGATTTGGGACGGTGATCTTCGCCTTGTCATCCTTCACAACTTCAAGAGTCTTCTCTAGTGGAACCGTAGTCCCATCGAGGTAGCCCTCAAACCTGCGCCGCCCTAATGCCAGGTGTGATCAGCGCACTCCATAGCAAGAAGTTATCCCACGTCAACTTATCCAAGACAGGAGGCCTGAATGGTGAACGATGAGAGTCGGCGGCGGCGGGGTTGGAGGAAGACGTAGACATAGCTAGATGTGTTTTGGAAGAGGTGCTATGATTACCATGTAAAACGATATGGAAACCGTGGATCTGCCTATCTTGGCTTATCACGTATCTGTGTTGATGTATTTATACATGTTTACAACTTGACTTGCAAGGTAAGTAGTTCGGTTGGATAGATATCCATCTCAACAACCTATCGATAACAACCTAGGACTTATCTCAACCGAATGCTTAACGTGTATGCAGCCAGATCATACGCCTTGGCACACAAGCGTTACATGATACAAGTTATCGTGACATGCTACATTCTAACAAATCTCACACTAAATGATGAATAGATCACACCTACTAATTAACTCTCTTGCGCTTTCGTCCTCGCTTCACGTAAAAGGATCAATCCAGAGTTAACAACATCCTAGGCATATGCTTTTAACTTGATGTGGTACTAATTTTGTCCACTACATCAGCCCAGCCACAACTTGTTACTTGTTAGTAGCTAAAGTACCGAGCCTCAATTTCGCTGGGTCTCACACTACACTCTATATACTTTGCTTTTGTACTTTTGCTCAAGAGCCGAGCAGAGCTAGCCTTTTTATCTTGCCCGGTCCTCTAGACCATCCACAACAGTGAAACCTGAGAATTGGCTCTGAACACCACTTGTAGCGCCCCAACCCGGGATAACGGCCATCGCCCACTCCACTTGCTGAATAGATCACACCTACCAATTAACTCTCTTGTGCTTTTGTCCCCGCTTCGCGCAAAAGGATCAATCCAGAGTTAACAGCCTCCTAGAACTAGACTTTTTAATTTGGTTCAGCTCTTCTTGAACTTCTGATGTGGTACTAACTTTGGCCACTACATCAGCCCCACCACAACTTGTTACTTGTTAGTAGCTAAAGTACCGAGCCTCAATTTCGCTGGGTCTCACACTACACTCTATATACTTTGCTTTTGTACTTTTGCTCACGAGCCGAGCAGAGCTAGCCTTTTTATCTTGTTTGTATAATGAGCCATAATGAGCTGAGATGTAATGACGAGCCCACTTGGCTTGATATCCAACCCTTGCAGGAGGTCAATTTGTGGCTATTATCTGTCAGGGAGTGATGCTCATGGCGAATAACTCAATATATCATTGATCTAATGGATAATCGCGGAGAATACATGGCCAATTAAAGGTTGGAGGTGACGAATCTATGGCCTATATTATAGAATGTCTTGTTTCATTGCTTCATACTCCCTCCGTCCCTTTTTAGATGTCGCTATGGGGTGCGTCTTTGGTCAAATTTTCTCAACTTTGACTGAGTTTGTAGAAAATACGTGCAACATTTATATCTTCAAACAAATTTATTAAAAAACTAGACTTAAATATCTTTCCGATGATACTAATTACTTAGCATAAATATTTATATATTTTAATATATAATTGCCGGTAGTTTGAAAACGTTGACTTCTCGAAACGAGAATGACATCTATTTAGGGACGGAGGGAGTATGCGTTTGGACTGGTTTGGAACGTTAGATCGTGTGGCATATTTAATGTAATATTTTTGGCTTCGGTGTTCAAAAGTTTATTTTGCATCAAGTAAAGCCACATGGAAAATGATGACGGAAGGATCTAGATAAAACATAGTATCCTTTTTATTTCACATTCCTTCATGTGTAATTTGAGGATGTACTGTGCTTAAAGTAACTCTAAATACCTTTTTATATCCTTCATAGTTGATAGGAATAGAGGTTTGTATATTCTCCAACAAATTTGTTAATCATATCTTTAAATATAATCATATTCTATTCTAGATTTTTTTAGTATACACTACCGAATTCACCTTCTTTGTCGTGTACCCCGCATACACGGCAAAGGCCCTTTTCCCGTCGGGAAAGGATTTCTCGACAAGAACTCTTGGCAAAGAAAAGTCGGGAAAGGATATGTCGGCAAAGAGCCTTTCCCGAGAGCTGAAAATTGGGGATTTGTCGTGTGCGGTGTACCCCCTCGCTCTCGTCAAAGATCAAACGGAGGGGAACGACGGGGCAATGTTGATGGAACCTTTGCCAAGAGCGTCCCGTTACGGCTCTCGGCAAAAGGCCAAACGTAACAACGTCCCTATGGCCCTTTATCGAGAGCCATAACGGGGCCGCTCTCGGCAAAGGATGTCCTCTTTACCGAGAGCCGGCTCATGGCAAAGGTATGGTCTCTTTGCCAAGAGCTGGCCAACGCTCTCGGCAAAGGTATGGTCTTTGCCGAGTTCCTGCGCCATGCTCTCGACAAAGAATTTTTTTTTTTGAATTTGTTTTCATTACAACACTTATTTCTTACATATTTATAGCATATATAGCACATATATGTCACAGATTTCTCGGATATCACATATGTATCACATATATATAGCTCAATACATAGAATCCACATAAAATCCACATATTTCACAATGAGGTTCACATAAAATCCACATAGTATCCAAGTTTACAAGTTCAACCATCACTCAAGTTCACAATGACTTCACGAGTTCACAACGAGTCCAACCATCACTCAAGTTGCAAAAGTTCATCACAAGTTCACAAGTTCATCACTTGTACCACCCTTCCCAAGGGTCCCTCGCCTTGTTGTTGCTCCTGAGGTTGCTCCCGAGGGTTCGGAGATGGGTTCGATGGATGAGATTGACCCTACACATAGGAGAAAGATTGCATTTGTGAGATAAAATTTAAGGTAGATTCTACAAACTAGAAAAAAAGCAAGATATAGTGTTAGTAATTTTGGCAGCACCTCCCTGCGCAGTGAGGTTTCCAAAACCTACAACAAAACAACGGCTCGATGGCCGACAACCACATGTCCATATGCACATCTCATGGTGCATTCAATTCAACAAATCATTTCCATTCACATTCATATATCCATACTCACATTCGTATTTGGAGTTAAGGTAAAGGAACTCATAGGAGTAACAACAAGATCCTCTGGAGGAGCGAAGACGAACTGTGGCGACGGCTCTTTACCAACCTTGCCTCCAACATGTACGACATACGCTAGGAGAGCTGCAAGTTCTCTTGGTCCGCCTGAGCCCTCGCCTGAGCCCTCATCTCAGCCTCCTCCCGTCGCCTCTTTTCTTCCTCTATCTAAGCCTATTTCACCATAAAGTTAGAACACAGAGAAACGGTATGTACAGATAAATTGGTAAGTATTTGGCCGCTCGCGTATGGCTAGGCTCGAGCTTGTGCTCCTTGATCGAATCTCAAAGAGGCGGAGAGTGTCGACCGGGTTGATAACACTGTCGCCCATCCAGTACCGCACGTGCTTCTTCCCTCCTCCGGCCTTCATGATGTTGTTTCCCTCAATGTTGTGGCCGTGGGGATCAAATTCTTCCCCATAGACCTGCCTCGCCATGAAGGTGTACTCGGAGAGGCGGGTGTAGGCGGTTGGGTTGGTGTAAGCCTTGGGTGGATCCTCAGGGTTGTAGACGACGTCAGGCGACGCCTTGCCCTTGTGGACACAAGCAAAGGACTCTAGCGTGGTCAGTGGTGTGCCATGTATTGCCTCTTGTGACATAAAAACAATAGGATGCTCAGAAATTATTCAGAGTTGCATATTAGAAGCAAGATGTTGGATAAGACTTACATATCTAGTTGTGTAGGCCAGGAGGGTAAGGTTGCCTTGATGGTGTGGTACACCTGGCATCATCAAACGCCGCTCCCGGTACTCGTTGTGCGTCTTCTCCCAATCATTGGCGCACCACTTGTCCACTTGCATCCCCCAACAACGCTTATGAGTCAAGCACCACCATGGGATCATCTATAGGACACCAAGTATAAAACATATTAGAATATCAAGTCAAGCACCACCAAGTCAGAACGTTCTATATTTACCATCAAGTATTGTTCCCTGGTCAGCGTCATCTTACGAACTTCTTGCTTGTCGAGCACCTCTTTACGGAATTGCCCGTAGTAGGTCCTGATGGCCTGGAGGCGTGCCTCGTACCACATGCCTGTCACCTTTTTGTAACAGGCATTTTTCACCACCTCATCCGCTAGTGCCTCGTATCCCGCCTCGCACTTGAAGAAATCCTGCACGTAGAAGCGATGTATCCGGTCATTATCTCAAACATGTTAAATTAATTCGATGTATTTGTATATAGTGCGACATAGACTTACCCGTAGCTCTTTTATCACACGCTCTCCCTTGGTGGTGAAAAGTCTACCACTCATATCATATGAATTTGGGAACTCGAGGTACTGCTGGAACGTCGTGGTCGGCTACCATTCTCCCGCAACGAAAACTTCGCCAGGGTAGTGCGTCCTGACCAAAACACCAAGAATGCCATTGGGATGGCGGCCGCGAACCGAGTCAGCTACAACAATATAAGACCTGCCCAAATGATCAAGAAAAATTATTAGTTACTATTTGTGTTTTTCAACACAACAAATGAGACAGTAGTGCTAAAATTTAAAGTAAATTACCTTAGAGGTACCGGTCGAATAGTCGGACGTTAGTGCGGAGGTGGTCGGTCCGGGAGTGTGGAGGGACCTCGCAAGTAGACCGACCTCGCAGTAGAGGAAGAGGAACCCCTCCCACACCGTGGCTACACTCCTCCCCTGCCCCTCCCCTACCCATCCCCCCCTCGTACTCCTCGTACTGCCGTTGGGGCATCGACACCGAGAGGTCCGCGTCCCCCTGCTCCTCCTCGTAGTCGTCGTCTTCAGAGGGCTCTTTGCCGAAGGCCTGTGCTTTTGATCTCAGCAAAGGATTTACCCCCGACAAAGAGGGGGAATCCGGTAGTGATAGCTAAAATAATGAAGATTAAGATTGTTTCTCTAGAATACGTGCAAGATATAAATAAGTTAGTGACAGATGAAAAGATTTAGAAAATGATTTGATTATGTGACTCTCTAAATAATAATTTAGAGAGTGAGTTCAAGAAAAACTCTAGTAGATGCTCTAAGTTTTGATATAGTTTCTCTTACTTTGAAAAAAAAAAAAACAAATGAAAGAGAGTGGCTTATTACACAACGATGCGTGGCCATGGCAAGTGCATCCTAGCTTGGCTGCATAGTTTTGATTACACAATGACACCTAAGCCTGATTAACAAACATCCAAAGACAAGCTTTACTCGCTAAGAGGCAACACTGTCGACCTTCCAAAGTCTTTCGCTGGCCGTTGCTCTCACCGTCCCAATGACGGTCGCAAATTTTTGTAAGGCAATCTGACGAGACGACTTACCTCATCACACCAGGCATTGGCACCGTACGTACATGTACATTGGCCGGATCCCGGATGTGTGTGTCAAGCGGTGTTGCGCTCAAGGCATTGAGGCTACATATATGGTGTCCTTTTGTGTTCTTGGATGCTCTTCTCCTAGGTTTATACGTGACTATACTGCTGGAATGCTGGCTGCTGCTGCGCCATTCCAATTTCCAGACAGATGCGTCTGTCATTCTACGTCTGGATTGATAACTGCTCTTCCCAATTTTTCAAAAAAAGAAGTGATATTCCAACAGGCACAAAACTGCACAAGAGAGACTGCGGCGGTGCCTAGGTATGTAGCAAGCCGGCAATAACATCTATCTGACGTCTAATCAACTCGTAATTACTCATATTATCCGATCATTTATGCGGCCGGGTCGTCTGGAAGATCGGCAGCCTGGACGCTGCCATCAGCTCGAACCTCGAATGTGCAGGTTGAAATGGAAACTTGGGACACATCCAACAAGCTGCGATCAGCTCGAACGTAACCTCGAATATGTAGTAAGAGCCTGCACACATCCAAGCTACTAAGTAACCGTATTCAAGCTGCCGAATAGCAGCAGTTGGAAACTTTTGCTGGCTGATGGTGATTTATTACGAGAGAATAACACAACTGAATGGCTAACTGATAAGCGCCCATACGCACACACTTACTACATATACAGTACAGCAGTGGCAGCACAACACAAAGTAGCAGAAACGAGTCTGCTGCGCGAGCCGTTTTATTTCGACGCTTTGTGCAGGCCGGACCGGGGCTGAAATGGCGGGCGCCGAGGAGGACGAGGTGACGGCGCTGGAGTTCACACCAACGTGGATCGTCGCCGGGGTCTGCTCGCTCATTGTGGTCATCTCGCTCTTCGCCGAGCGAGGCCTCCACTACCTCGGCAAGGTGCGTGCGTGTGTATCCTCCTCTGTTTTCCTCGATTCACTCAGCCGTTCTCTTCGATCTCCTGCTGACGGCCATGGCGCTAATCTGGGTGACCGACCGGCCTGTCGTGTCCTGCAGAAGCTCAAGAAGAAGCAGAAGGCGCTCTACGAGGCGCTGAACAAGGTCAAAGAAGGTGCCTCCATTTCTCCTCCATGTTTTTCGCTTCGAGATAATAAAACAACGATATAGTATAGAGTCTATAGATAAAAAGAGATGATAAAAATTTTGTGGGATAAAATAAAAATTCTATGAGGATGAGACTCGCATACAAAAAGTATTCGCCTTATTTATGGTTTACTAAGAACATCGGGGACTGATTATCCTTTGGAGAAGACGGACTGATTATCCTTTGGAGAAGAGGACCGGATAGAAACCGGGTGATTGGCTATTTAAAAATGCATCTAAGGAAAACTTTTGTGATTTATTAACAGAAAGGACGCAACTTTTGAATTTACTCTCTAAATCAACATTTGAATATAACTCATTTTATATATTATTCCACTCTCCAACAGCTCTTCTATATCTCGTGACACTCAAGAGAGCTAATTCTGCTCTCGTATTTGATTAACGAGAAATCCAGAACAGAAAATGATAATATATTTTTTATGTGACTAAAATGACAATATTTTGATATCTAAATAAAAATACATTGGAACTTTTTTTTTTACTAAAGTCTTAATTCCTAGCACAAAAAAAGGAAGAATATAGGCCTTTCCTTTTCTCTATGATTACGGATAAGATAAAGATTTTTTTCGTGAGCGGTATGATTTTTTTTTGGCGAAATTTCACCAAAATTTCTGCTCTTTTCGCTAAGGACCGAATTCTTTTTTATATCGGTATTACCGTAGCTCTACGTATTACCACGGCTCTACTTCTATGAGATACTATGCTATTTCACTGATGTTATATGAATTTGCGATGGATGATTGATTAGATTTTTTTTTGATGAAATGATGCTAAACTTTTTAAAAAATCAATTTAAATTTGACCGATGTTTCAGAAATTTCTGAAATTTCATTTATCGCCGGGACTGATATTTTTTCTTACCAGTAGAAAAAAAAACCTAGCAGGCTTGTGTTTCATTAAGAATGCAGAAATTTTGGGGTACAACTGTGAGAGTGCCAGAACGGATCGTTCCGTGTGCGCTCGCAAAGACGCAAGCCAACGGCAACCATTCAAACAGCCTCACACCCATGACCCATCGATGTTACAAAAGGGACTACGCCTAGGATAAGATAAAGATGTTACAAAAGTACCATACCCATCAGATGATGTTTAGCTCATTGTGTTTGTGTGATGCAGAGTTGATGCTTCTGGGGTTCATCTCCCTGCTGCTGACGGTGTTCCAGGGTTGGATCCAGAAGACATGCGTCCCTGAACACTGGACTTTCGACATGCTGCCATGCAAGAGGCCAGATGAGCATGCCGGTGAGGCCGCCACCGTGGAGCATTTCGTTGCTGTCGGGACTAGCCTTGGCACGATCGGCAGGCGGCTGCTGAGTGAAGGCGCTGGTTCTGAGTTCTGCCATAATCAGGTCAACAGACTCCGGAATTATAAGACCTTTTGCCATCCAGCCATATCACCTTCGGTTAACCCTTTTGACGAAAGTGTAAGCAAGGTGTTATGTGTACGCCAATTAAGCCCTCGGAGGGTCAAATGAATAATCAAACAGACAGTCAGAATTTTTGAATGAATAAAACCTTTTCTCTCCGAGCTCCGACTACTACGCGTGTTATTTCATCATTAAGAAACAAGTGAACAAATACAAAAGATGAGGAGACCCCCCAATCCTTGCACACCAATACACCCACCAAAACCAAAAGACCAAAATTTGCGAGAGAAAAAAATCGCAGACTAGCTTTGATGGATAGTCACGGCACCTAAGTGCCCAGCACAAGGGACCTAGTGAGGAGCTCCTGGAGCTTTGAGGCCCCAGCCATACACCACAAGGAGCTCTCATTCGTCACTGTTCGGAGTAGTACCTGGATGATGGGATGTACTCCTTCAAACACAGGTTCGGTGCTTCCAAGCCTCCCAGGACGCAAGTATGATGAGAGAGTTCAAACCTTTCTGCAGATCTTTTGGCACTGCTCGGATGGTGTTGCACCACCAGGCCGAGAAACTAGAAGACTTAGCTGTGGGCAAAGTCTCGACGAACAGGTTCAGATATTGGAAAATGAAGAACCAAACCTGATGAGTGAACACACATGGTAAAAGAAGATGCTGAGTTCTTTCTTGTTCCTGGTCACATAGAGGACATGCGTCTGGGTGTTGCAACTCACACTTGGCTAGGCAATCAGCGAGTGGCGAAGCTAGAGCAAAATAGAGAGAGAGGGTGTCTTTCTCTTATAGGTGTGAAATTTAATCTTAAACCATGGTGAAAATTTGTTTCTAGTAGTGGTTTTTCAAAATTTTGTGGGCACCCACAGCACACTATGTAGCTTCGCCCCTGCCTGAATCAGTCATCCCTCTTTTAAAGTCAACCAAGGTGTATCTTTTTACTTATGTTTTAATTTTAATGGTATATCTAAGTTGTATTGTTTGTCTTTTACAGGGAAAAGCTCCACTTCTGTCCCTTGAAGCCACACATCAGCTGCACATTTTCATATTTGTTATGGCGATCACACATGTTATTTTCAGCTGCACAACTATGATTTTAGGAAGTGTACAGGTATGCAGCTTTTGGTATGCCTTGCAATTTAGCAGCAGAACTCTTTCTACTTTTTCTGTCTGTTTCTTACTGTATTTAATTGCTCAGATACACCGATGGAAAAAGTGGGAGAATGAAATTCAGAAAGATGCTACTGAAAATGGTATCAGGATCTAGCTTGTTACTCATATTTATTGTGGTGCCACACTTGCATTTTGAACAAATCTTAGCCTTCTTGTGCGCTGCAAATTGATTTAAGGAGTTTCTTCGTTTGTGTGGTCTTTTATGTCCTTGAAAAGGTACCAAAACTATAGAATGGGAGGTAACAAAATTTTAGTATATGCGGTACTGATTTCCCGTGCTAGTTACTACAGTAAAGTATTGGTCTCTCCCTAATTATAATTAGCGGTACCTCTTTCCCTCTTGGTACTTCCATAAGGATATAAATATAGCCTCACTAGTATATGTTGTTTGGGCTGTGTTGATGTCTCGATCCAATCATTTGGTGCAGTTGTTGTTTTTAGTTGCCAATGGATTCATGCTGCTCTGTTTGTGCATTTTTTGTTTCATTATATCCAGTCTGGATTGAGCTTCTTTTTAATATAACCTGGTTCATTTAAAAGGTGTTCTTTATGATCAGGGCTTAAGAAGGTAACCAATGTACATGATGAATTTACCAAGAAACGTACTGTAATATCGAGTTGGCTGGTAAGTAGTGCATTTCATGTCTTCTTTTATCTTCTATCTTATATATGTCGCATAACTTCACTTATTAGTCACCTTTGCATACATGTTTTTAAATCTTGTAGCAATTGCTTTCTACTATTGGTGAACTTCTTACAAAAGACACTATTGGTGAACTTATTAGCCTTCACTTTCCTTTCTTTTCCAGCATTCTTTTCTTAAGCAGTTTTACAGATCAGTATCTAAATCAGATTACACCACAATGCGTCTTGGTTTTATCATGGTAAGCATCTTCCCAAATGATAAGCTAATATTGTGTTCTTTCCTGGCTGTAAACATGGGTTTTTTCCCCTTCATTACAGACTCACTGCCCTTCCAACCCAAAATTTGATTTCTATGGATACATGATAAGGGCTTTAGAGGCTGATTTTAGGAAAGTAGTAGGCATCAGGTAACCCAAAGAACATATGGTACACATGTCTATATATTCTTTTTAAAAGTTTGATGCAGATCTTCTTTCCTGAATAAACATAACCATGTTGTTTCTATTCCTTTTTAGCTGGTACTTGTGGATCTTCGTGGTGATATTTCTGTTGCTGAATGTTGACGGTAAAACTTAGCTATCCTATGTTAACACAAAAAAAGACAATTATTATTATTCTATTTTCCTGCCCTGTCTTCCTGCAGGCCGAGTTAATTTGTCCTGTTCAACAGGCAGCTAGGTCTAAAAAAAAAATGGATTGTTGTATTTAAGCTTCTAAAAAAATTTACCACTCCTTTCCATTAATGCGCAGGTTGGCACGTATACTTTTGGATTTCTTTCCTTCCCATGTTTGTAAGTGCTTATATTTTTCTTTGCACCGCACACTACTGCTTCGTATCGTGTATTTTTCTTCTTTCTTAACACAATGACATATGTATGCAGGTCCCCTGCTTGTTTCGAAAAAAAAAGTGGTTATGCTTTGTTGTTTCAAGTAGCAATCTAGTTTTTTTTTCTCTGATGTCTAAATTATGAATATCGCTAAAAAGGACCCATAAACTGCATTGGAGAAATTATGTCATAGTTGCCTGATGTTCACCATTTTTTATTGGCCTTTACAGGGGAACCAAAAGTTTCTTTTATTGATTTTCTCAACGTCCTGATGAAGTGAATTATTTGTTTATAGGCGTGCCTAGTTAGTATTACGTGCTCACTGGACAGCTCTTTACTTGTTTCAGCTTCTGTTAGCTGTTGGCACTAAGCTGGAGCACATCATAGCTGAGTTGGTCCATGATGTTGCTAAGAAGCACACAGCTACCGATGGCGATCAAGATGTGATCGTAAAACCATCAGATAGCCACTTCTGGTTCGGCAAGCCTAGGATTATTCTTTACCTGATCCACTTCATCCTCTTTCAGAACTCATTTGAGATTGCGTTTTTCTTCTGGATACTGGTAAGTATTTTTATGCACCATTTGTAAAGCACACAGAGATGTGATAACTCATCTCAAACAGCAATGTTGACCCTCCTTAATGTTTCTAGACAACTTACGGATTTGACGCATGCATCATGGAATCTGTTGGTTTTATCGTCCCAAGGCTTGTCATGGGGTACTCTAATCATCTCAGAATCCTCCAGCTTATTGCCCATTCATGCCATAGGGAAAATGCAAGTCTCAGTATGTTCTCTTGACACTTTGCATCCACGCCTTGTACTTGCAGGGTTCTTATCCAACTTATCTGTAGCTACGTCACCCTGCCTCTGTATGCAATTGTAACTCAGGTGCGCTATAGCATTCAGACTTCAGATGTGGATTGTTTATACAGACTGTTATCCTCAAAACTCCTATTCCTATGACTAAACGTTTTGCTCCCTTTTTTGCACAAAAGATGGGGAGCTGCTACAAGAAGGAGATCTTCAACGATCATGTGCAGAAGGGCGTCCTGGTGTGGGCGAAGACAAGTAAGAGGGCGTCGGGGAGGGGGTTGAAGGGATTTGGCGCTGCTAGCAAGAAGGAATCGCCGAAGAACAGTACCAATTCGGAAGAACCTTTTATCAAGATTGAAATGGCGAAAGCTGAGGAGGATGCTGAGGTCGTTGGAAACATAGAATAATCAGATGATTGGACAGCAGGGTGTGCCCATGTTGTAGTGATGTATCAGGTTCATATGTCATCATTTTTACTGTCGCAGCAGCAGCGAAATAAGTGTCTCAGTTTGCCTTCATATCTTGAAGCTCATGTAAGGATTTAGGCAATAAATAAAAATACCAGGCCTGACCCTGGTATTTGTTCATAAATATAAAATGTAGCGTTGTTAAAAAATATATCTTGTCTATGTTGCATCAACGAATGCTGCCGTTGTTGTGTCAATCGGTCTATAATAAATCCAAATGATTTGGAGAATATTGCCTTTTATTTTCTTGATCACACGAAAGGCTTGCCCGTCTTTATATTAATAGAATAGTTTGATTAGTAGACGTTCAAGTGGTGGTTGAGCTTTACGTGATTTGCAACTAGATATTTAGGGGCTGTGTGGTTTCCTCATGAGACTTAGTAAGTCAAAAAGTGAAATAAATGACTTATTTTGTCAAAAAGTAGAGACTTACTAAATCACGGGACTTATAAGTCACTTGCAACTATTTTCTCTTCTTTTTTTTCACCTCTTCTTTTTCACCCCCTTATAAGTCACTTGCAACAAAACAAACATGACTTATAAGTCACTGATTTTAGTCACCTGACTTATGGAAACCAAACTGGACCTTAAGCTCTCCTCAAGCTGAAAATGTCTATTATGCATTGCTATCCACTGCTTTCATATTCAGTTGTGAATTGTGATGATCTTATATGCGTCCGAGGTCGCACCCATGGTCATGACATGAGATTTATAGAACATATGAGTGCACCTCCTTTGTTTTCAGCATAGGCCTACACAATACCAATATATGTGTGTACAAAAGTAGACATGGCCAAAGGCAGCATGGCCAATGGTTTGCATTTCAAAAGAAGAAGGGGGCTTAGGAGCTCTCAATATTCAAACTCATAATGAAGCTCTTTTGCTTAAGCATCTGCACAATTTTTTCAACAAAAGTAGCTTACCCTGGGTAGAGCTAATCTGGGACAAGCACTATAGAATTGGAAAATTGCCAAGTGCAAACTCTAAAAAAGGCTCATTTTGGTGGAGGGATATTTTTAAGCTTCTAGACAAATTCAAAGGCATGGAAAGTGTGATTGTGTTTAATGGGCAGATATGTTTGTTATGTGATGATCTCTGGAATGACAAGGTGAGAAAATGGCACTCCCCAGAGCTGTACTCTTTTGCAGAAAATAAGCACATAAGTTTAGATCATACTGTTGGAACCATTGATCCTCCGGATCTTTTCAGCCTTCCTCTGTCTGTTGAAGCACACCTAGATCTTCAAGCAGAATTTCTTGAGCTTGATCTGAATGACGCAAGAGATGTATGGACATATATATGGGGCTCACATAATTTCTCTTCATCAAAAGCATACAGAAACTTGTCAGGACACTCTCAAGCACACCCAATCTTTAAGAAGCTTTGGAAGACAGCCTGTTAAGGAAAGCACAAAATATTCTTCTGGTTAGTCCTGAGGATCGTTTAAGCACTCGCAACATGCTTAGAAGAAGAGGCATGTTCATAGAACAGTATCAGTGTGTTCTCTGCCAGCAATTAGTTGAGCAAACAGTAATGCACTTGCTTTTCCATTGCCCCTTTGCTATAGCTTGTTGGGGTTCTATGGATTTTCCATTGCCCCTTTTATGAATGGAGATCCCAGACTGTTGGGGCATGGTCCCCAGGCACCAGGCACCAGGCGGAGGTGTCAAGTGGAATGAACGAACAGAAATTCCGGTGCTCCACTAATCAAAAACAACTTCATTCCGAACGTGTGTTTGTTTCGCAGGACTCGGCGGCAGACAAGATAAGGAAGCTGGGATCTGGCGGAGGTATCACCTCCGTGTGGCGAGAGGCGAAGGCGAAAATCTCGCACGTGCATCGGGGTCAAGCCCGACCAGGGAGATGTTTGGTCTAGCATCCGGAGCCGGAGCACAAAGACGTGGGGCGAAGATTGACCTAGTGAAGGTGGTGCCCGCTGGACCAAAGCTGGAGAACCAGGCCCTAAATGGGCCGAGCATTGGCCCATTTAGCTGAGGCGGTTCGAAGAGAGAAAAGACACGGAGACCCCTGTATCAAGATGGCCAAAGTTGGAATATGCCAGGATATAGAAGGATAGAATTGTAATCTTGTATTCTGTATGATGTAAACTATAAATAGGGGGCACAACCCTCCATATTGTTGGTTGGTGAATGAAACTTATTGCCATTTAATATCGTGTGTTTCACACTCAGTTCCCAAATCACATCCTCCTCCCTGGGGCAACGCCCAGGCAGAGGTCTCTCACCCCTGTTGGAGACACGAGTTTCAACATTGGCGCCCACCGTGGGGCCTGAAAGAAAAACTCATGGCTCCACAAAAAAGAAAAACCACAACTAAGTCCACCCCTAGGGCACTTAGGTGAAAAATACCCGTCCAGACGTAACACCGGAAGCACATACGCAACGGCGGGGAATGACCCAATCGGCGGAAGAAGAGCGCGAAGATCCACCCCCACTCACGAGGAAGGCGAGACAGCGACTCAGCAAGATGCGCCTCAAGGCGGAGGCGTCACTCAGACACAGGAGCTGCGACAGCTCCAGGCCACTCTCTGAAGGTTGCAGTGCGAGAGAGACCAAGCTGCAGCCGCATATGCCGAGACCATCAGAGTCCAGCAAGTGTCAGCTCAGGCAGCGGAGGTCAGGCAGCAAATTGCGCTGTTGCAAGCGGAGATACAGAGCATGCAGGTAATTGGCCAGGTACCGCCAACCCAAATACCGCCAGTCATCGCGTCCATTCCTGTATTCAGTCAGGCAGCGACGACTACAACTCTAGAAATCGCACCCACCCCTCTAACTGTCCACAACGTCCTTGATGAGCGGAGGTCTTTTGACCCAAAATCGCCCTTGTTAGAGGGGATACAGAGGACACCATGGCCAGTAAGATACAAACCCACCCAGCTCCCAAGGTTCAATGGCAGAATCGATCCTCATCAATTCATAATGAGCTATGAAGCGGGGCATCTGCGAGGGGGCAACGAGGCGGTTCTAGCGAAAGCATTCATCATAGCCGCCGAAGGCGCGCCTTGGCGTGTGGTACTCCATGCTCAAACCGAGCACCATATACTCATGGGAAAACCTCCGCGACAAAATACTGGAAAACTTCAAAGGACTTGTCGTCTAATCCCTCATATCCATGGACTTGTTCCAGTGCAAGCAAGGCTAAAATGAACCTTTGAAAGATTACTTCCAGAGATTCCTACAACTCAAAGCAAAAAGCCCCGGATGTGCTTGGACCAAGTAGCAATTTGATGCGGCAATCGAGGTCTCCGCTTAGGGCCATTTCTTTGGGAATTGGCAAGAAACAAGCCCAAAACCATGCAAGAGCTCTATGAACAATTTGAAATATGGATCCGATCGGATGATGATTTCCGAAAAAGACTGGAAGAGCAAAACCAAGATAGGCAGCAATCTAAGGGCAACAAAAGCGAGTCAGGGGCAGCAGGTCTTAGCGCTTGATCGGGTAGCGGAGGCCAATCAGCAACAAAATTCGCGGGGAGCAAGACCTCCCAACCCTCGAAAACCATACCAAGGAAAAAAGGGCACGGAAAGAACAGGAATAGAAAGCCGAGAAAGCAATTCTGTGTCATACGCGGTGAAGAAAAGGGACACTTCACAAGAGATTACCCCGTCATACAACAAGAAAGGGACAAAGCTTTGAAAGGCGTGAGCAGTCAACCTCCGCCAAACCCTCAACAACCAACATGGGAAGTTAAGAGTGCCTACACTTACCCACGCACGAAGCTCCGCTAAACCAAGCCAGGCAATACGCCCCCCATATACCCATCCCTTACCTCCAATCAAATACATCCATCCACAATCGGAAACGCGTACTACCCCAACTTTCTGCCCGCATGGCGACCT
Source organism: Hyparrhenia diplandra (assembly GCA_015847255.1). Classification (NCBI taxonomy): domain Eukaryota; kingdom Viridiplantae; phylum Streptophyta; class Magnoliopsida; order Poales; family Poaceae; genus Hyparrhenia; species Hyparrhenia diplandra. The sequence continues at coordinate 146,246 of JADLZK010010137.1, read as the reverse complement.
TCGCCTCCACCACCGACACCAACGCCAAACTACTCCTCTGAGTCTAGCATGTCTTATCCAAACTCCAGACAACACCTAACCTATGTCGAAACATGCCAGCCTCAACATTCAAACAGGCAGCTTAACGGTCAAAATCCTAACACACACCTGCCACCTTCGCTAGGTCCACCACCCAGTGCACCCATGAAAAATGAACCAAATCCAGAGAACCAATATAACCCCCACACACCACTGCCGACCATAGGAATGATCATGCCTATAGCCGGAGGATCCTCCTTGGAGCATGAAACCAAAAGGCAAAAAAGAGATCATCTCCACTTGGTCAATAACATAGCGGTTCAACCCGCGGTCGATTTGGCGAGTGGTAAAAACTCCAATCACCTTCTCAAGAAGACCTTAAACCGGAAAGCTATCCCCATGTGGATGCGATGGTAATCAAGGCAAATATAGCAACCTGGGGAATGAGCAGAGTACTGATCGACAGCGGAAGCTCCGCTGATAACATCTTCGCCAATGCCTTCGACAAAATGAAGTTCAACAGAAATCAGCTGCAACCTTTGGACTCACCTATCATAGGTTTTGGAGGAAGACAAGTACAGGCGCTGGAAAAAATCTCCCTCTCGATCTCTTTCGGACACTTGGAGAACGAGAGAACAGAATACATAACCTTCGGCATTGTCGATGTCTACTCCCCATACAATGCAATATTTGGCGGAGGTTTCACCAACAAGTTCAATGCCGCAATTCACATGGGCTACTTATGCATGAAAATTCCGGCACTTCACGGTCATCACCATTTACGGAAGCCAAAAGGAGGCCATAAATATTGTTAACACCGAAAATTGGTGAGGTTCAAGTATTGGACCGAATGTCTTTGGGAAATAGTAAATGTAACACCCAGTGTGTTATTTACCGCTTAAGCTATAGATTGTACAAAGATAAGTTTAGTTATAGTTGGTTACGTTGTCGGCCGAGAAAAGACGAAAAGAATCAAAATCCGAAAGTTACCCCCTTGTCGGAAACCCTAGTTTCAAAACCCTAGTTTTACCCCCTTTCCGTTATTTTAAAATCCACGCAAAATTTGACAAAACTTCCAAAAGCTAGTTTGTAGATCTTTTCTCAATGAACAAAAGATATGTACAAAGTTTTTCAAGTTTTTGTGTATTTTTAAAAGTAATTTTGAATTCAAATTTATTCCTTTTTGACCCCATTTCAAAAAGTCCAATTTGGAGCGCGAATTTGAAAATGTTTCTTTTATGAAAAGTGTAGATTTTTGAAAATGGAGAAACTTTTATTTTGGCCAATTTTCAAGTTCTATTCAAAAATCAAAAGTAATTTTGGAAATTCAGTTTAGGGTTTGAATTAGGGGGAAAGCTTGATAACTCGGCCTATGGCCGATTTGCCATGGCCGGTGTTGGGGAGGGCAACCCTAGCCCGACCCGGCGGCTCCTCGAGCCTCTCAACAAGGAGGCCAAGAACTAATTCTTGTCAAGCAAAGTATGAAGTCTTGCGGGTCCGGCGACGAAGGTCCGTCGCGCGAGCATGAACGGCGAAGCTTCACCCCTCCGTCACCGGCGGTCCCGAAGTCGACAATCGAAGCTAAGGGAATGACGGCCCCGTAAGGTGACGGGGCGGCAAGAAGGGCTCTCCTAGCGATGGGACCCCCGGCGGCGGGGGCTGGGAGAGGGCCCCCGGTTCTACCCCCTCCGGCGAGGCCCGGCCGGCGGCCGGCGAAAGGAAGCCCTACGGCTCCCAAATAAGGAGAAGTCGCAAGCATATTCCCGATAATAGCCTTGTACGAATAGTTACTAGCCTGCCCTGCGAGGCCCATCCAGTAAGCGTGTGTTCCCCCCACCTACCATGTACCAAATTGTAAATCAGCCCCTCGACCCACGGTATTCCTATAAATACCCGGGTGCGGGCTCAAGAAGGGGATGGTTGGCGACTTAAGTGCCATCTACTCATTTTTGTCACGTCGGCGTCTGCCCGCGCATCGTCTTATCCTCCTTCGGAGGCTCGGGTGACCTCCGATCCTCCCGACCCCTCGGCAGCTCCGGCGAAGGTCGGGCCGGCCGGAGGTCTCCCTCGCTCCTCATCCCGTGTTCACGACTCATCACGTGGGAAGCCCTCGCCCCCCTTCCCGCCCCCTCGGGAGTGAAGGCAAATGGGGCGGGAGTGATCCCCACGATTGGCGCCGTCCGTGGGGGAGCGATACAAAAAAGCCCAAAGCCATGCCGGCTACTCGCCGATCGGGCGCCTGGCGTCGCGGCGAACAACCCTCCACCCGTGGGGACCCCTCCGGATCAAACCCGCCCGGGAGGCGGCAAGCGGTCACCACACGGCCCGGCGGCTCCGCGCCCGGGGGCTGCGGGGAGCGAGGGCGGGTCGTCGCGGACCCCCGCTCGTCCCGATTTCGGAGGTCGCGAAGAAGAAACCCCCAACGCCCGGCAAGGCGACGCTCCGCGGTCGGGGGGGCGGTGGTCCGGCACCCGGTGGCGCAAAGGTCCCCGCCCGAGTGAACCCGACCAACCCGCTCGAGGGGCTCATCGAAAGTTCAACGAGAGGATGACGAAGAAGAAACCGAGCAAGGGGAACAGGGCTCGGAAGCTCTTCAAGCTCGGATCGCGAGAGAAGCGAAGGTTCTTGCAAGCCCTGGATCGAAAGCGGCGCTGCGGGCGTTCGAGGGAGCAAGCGGAAGCCGCCCGGGCGAGCTTGCATGGATCAACCAGCGGCTTGTGGCGATCAGGAAGTCGGTGGCGGAGGGCAGCCGCAACCCAACAATCACCCGCGGGCCCCACTTCAGGGCAAGCCCCACCTCCATCAACCCCGCCACCACCGCAACCGAACCGGCCACCATCGCAAAACCACCCCCCCCGCCCTTCTTCGCATTAACCAGCTATACCCCAACATCTCCTCGGCGACGCCATCGAACGCCCACCCCGCCCACCGCTAGCAATAGGCCCCCACTCGACCCCAAATCCCGCTGTCCCTACGCTCTCCGGATCGCGGAGTGGCCTCCATCCTACAGCCCCCCCAACATCTACCAAGATATGCGGGGATCACCGACCCCGACAGTTTATCATGAGCTACGAGGCGGCGGTAGAGGCGTACGGGGGATCACACCACCATGGCAAAATCGTTTGTAATCATAGCAAGGGGAGTAGCCCAATCTTGGTATTGCACCCTACCTCCGAATACCATCCGGTCCCGGTCGGACCTTCGAGCCGCTCTCGGGCAAACTTCAAAGGCGTAGACTCGGAGCTTATCAACGAAAGACGGAGCTCCACGAGCGTCGTCGCGAAGCCCGGCCGAACCATTGCAAGAATGGTGGCGGAGGTTCCTCCAAACCAAAGCCGAAAACGAAGGGGTCTCCGATCGGGCGTCATAATGGCGGCGGTTGCATGCATCCGCCGGGGGCCTTGCCATTCAAAGATCGAGCGGAGGCGGCCTAAGACGCCGGCGCGAACTGCACGAGATAATGGACAAATCTTGCGAGAGCGAATAACGATCACAAGGCGAAGGTGGAATCCTTTTGCGACCTCCGCGAGTCAATACCAAACACCGCGCCCCCCGCGCGGAGACAGCTACCCCAGACCAGACGCCGCGAGAGTGGGCGCCATAAACAATAACCCTCCGATAGAGCAAAAACCTAACCAGCCATCTACGCGACCAAACAACCCGCCAAGAACCCCCAGGCCAAACCCGGATAACGGCACCGGGCCCCGCAAAGGCAGCCCCGTATTGCCACTACTTTGCGGAGAGGGCAAAGGCCACTATACCAAGCAATGCCCATACTTCGCCAAGGGGAAAGAAGCGATGGACAGGGAGCTAGCTTCACAGAACTCCCAGAGGCAGATCAACCACACAAGAAAACTAGCGAACGCCCGCTCCGCTCACTATACTTTCACCCCCTTCGATTATGGGGCCCCGCTCACCCAAAGCTTCCACTACCCCGCTTTTCACTCAACAAATTTCAACCAACACCAGCCTCGATACTACCACCAAGACTACACAGTCTCGCACCCCCCAGAGCCCCCGCTACCTAGCTACCCTAATCACGCTCTGCCGCCGCCGCCACCACTACCAGCCCTCCCCCCAACTCCGCAACTACCCATCAAGCAAGAAGTGCAGACAATAGTCAGCAAGCCAAACCCATCGTTCGGAGTCATCCTCGCAATCACCGGGGGCTCCAACGAAGACCATGGCAACAAACGGCAGCGCAAAGAGCACTACCGAAGGGTCCACCATGTAGGCGCGGAGGGGCCACATCGCAATAGCCGGTGGTCGCACATCCCGATCACCTTCAGCGCCGGTGATATGAAGCTCAAGGACTACCCCCACAATCGTGCGATGTTCATCGACACCAACATCGGAGGGTGGACGGTAACGAGATACTAGTCGACCGCGAGGCGGCTCCGTGACATCCCCGTTTGCCTCAACCTTTGACAAGATGGGCCTCGGCGGGAGCTTCTTTGCGGCCCGGCCGGAAACCCGCTCTTCGGCTTCGGAGGGCAACAGGTGGCAACCATGGGAAAGGTCACCTTGCCGGTCTCCTTCGGAAAGGATCCTATTCACAGAACAGAGAACATAACCTTCGATGTAGTGGACATATACTACAACTACAACGCCATTTTCGGTCGCGGAGTCACCAATGCGTTCGATGCGGTGCTCCACCCGAGCTACCTCTGCATGAAAATGCCCTCCGCCGGCGGCATCATCGCCGTCTTCGGAGACCGAACGCCGCAAGAAACGCGGAGGGGCAGTAGCCCGGGGGCGGCGCAATGTTCACAACCTTGAACAACAACCCGGAGGGGCAAGAAAATCGACCCGGTGACGAGAGCGGAGCCCCCGCGAGCCCTTCCGGCCGAAGAGACAAAGAAGGTCGGACTCTTCGGCCGACCCGACAGAGAGGTAACCATCTCCGCGCACCTCGACCCGACCTCGAAGCGAGGGCCACTCCGGTGCCTCCGCGAGAACTCCGATGTGTTCGCATGGTCGCGGAGGATCTGAGGCGTCGGCGAAACCTCATCGAGCACCACCTCAACATCGGGCCCGATGCCACCGTAAAGCGAGGCTCTCCGCAAAATGTCGGACGAGAGGAAAACGGCGGCACGGGCGAGGCGAGGTAAACCGCCTACTCGATCGCGGAGGTCATCCGCCCGATCAAATACCCCACTTGGTTATCCAACGTCGTCATGGTGAAAAAGGCCAGCCTCGGCAAGGACGCGGCGGAGCCCACGGATGGAGGATGTGCGTCGATTTCACCGGTCTCAACAAAGCGTGCCCGAAGGGCGACTTCCCCCTCCCACGAATCGGCTCCCTTGTCGATGCGGCGGCGGGGTGTGAGAGATTGTCCCTCTGGGATTCTCGGCTATCATCAAATCTGGATGAATCGGGCGGATGAAGAGAAGACCCGACTTCATAACACCCTTCGAACCCTCTTGTTTCGGGAGAATGGCCGAGGGCCTCCGCAACGCTAGCTCCTCCTTCGCGCGCATGACAATGGAGGTGTTCGGGACGATAGCGCAATCTCCGCGTATGTTGACGACACTGGTAGTCCAAAGCAAGGCGAGAGAAGACCACATAACGGACCTACGAGAGAACCTTCGTCAAGCTCCGCGAGGCCGTTAAAACTCAACCCAGCCAAGTGCGTGTTCGGGGTAAGCAAAGGAAAGTTGCTCGGCTGCCTGGGTGTCCGTCAAGGGAATCGAAGCCAGCCCCTCAAGATCGCGGCAATCACCGCGATGGAGCCCCGAAGAACAAAGTCAGCCCAAAGGCTCGCGGGACGCCTCGCAGCCCTAAGCGGGTTCATCTCGGATCTGGCTGAACGGGCACTACCATTTTTTCAAGTACTAAAGAGCACGGAGTTGTTTGACCCAGGGACCTCCGCAACAAGAAGCCTTCAAAGATCTCAAGCGCTACCTCGAGAATCTTACCACTCTCGCCACCCCTCGACCGGCGAAGGGCTCCTTCTATATGTCGCCGCATCACCGCACGCCGTCGGTATTTGTGCTTGTCAAGGAAACAAGCGAAGGGCACCAATCAAAGCGGCACCTATCTATTACGTCTCGAAACTCTCGAAGGGCCCAAGCTGAATTACACTTGAGCTTGAGAAGGTAGCATACGCGGTGGTCATGGCGGCGAGAAAACTCAAGCACTACTTCCAAGCACACGAGATCACCGTACCTTCGAGCTTCCCCCTTGACAACATATTCGGAAATCCAGTGCGTGGGCGGGGATAGCGAAGTGGGCAACCGAGATCGGAGACCATGCCATAAGATTCGTTGCGGAACAGCCATCAAGTCTCGGGCCCTCGCGGATTTTCTCGCGGATTGGACCCCGACACCTTCAACCAAGCGGCTAACTGGACCCGATATGGACCGGCACACACGGACGAACTGGGGGCCAGCGGGCTGGCATCGCGCCATCATCACCTCACCCTCCGGGGGTTAAGGCGAGATCGCGGCGGACTTGAGTTCCAGTGCACAAACAACACGGCGAATCTGGCCCGTGCTCCTCGCTCTCAACAAGCTCAGCGCGATGTCGGCGAAGGGCCATCATCAAAACCGACTCGGAGGTGGTCTCGAAGCAAGCGAGAGAAAGACATCGAGCCGGGCACCCCGAACTGCGAAATATTTGGCAAGGCTACGCAAGGCGGAGGCTTTCTTTCTCGGGGTCACAACCAAAACCATATCGGGACGAGACAACGGAGAGGCCGATGAGCTGCGAAGGCTGCGGCCTGGCGGAGCCCCCCCCGGAGGGCGTGTTTTTCACGAAAATACTATACAACCCCGCCGTCAAGAAAACGCGACCCACCTCGAAATCGGTCGGCGCCATCCACGGCGAGACCGGAGGGCCCCGATCATAGCATTCATAAAGGGTCTCTTCGAGCCACAATCCACGAAGAAGCGAAAGAGGGTCGAACGAAGGTCCGAGGATATCGCTGGTGGACAACGAGGCTGTACAAAGCCTCCGTTACCGCACCTTGGCTTAAATGTATATCCACGAGGGGCGAAGGACGCGCCATACTAGCGGAGATCCACGAAGGCATCTGCGGCTCGCACAACGGCCCCGAGCCCTAGTGGGAAAGGTGTTCGAGCAAGGGTTCTCTTGGCCAACGGCGACTGAGCGACGCAACGAGGTTAGTAAAGCGGCTGCGAAGGGTGCCGGTGACGGCACACCACTCCAACAAGCCGGGGCTCCGACAACCCTCATCGCCCCACGGCCTTCGGCGATGGGCGATCGACCTCATCGGACCTATGCCACCGGCTCGGGAACCTCCGCTACGCAGTAGTAGCGGTCGAGTATTTCACCAAATGGATCGAAGCCCGCCCCTCGCAAGCATAACCTCGCACTCGGTACAAAAGTTCTTACGGCGGCAGTTGTTTGTCGCCGGGACCCCGCGAAGCATCACGATTGACAATGGCACCCAATTCGGCAGCGAAGGTTTCAAGCGATTACGCCACCAAATAGGGACCCAAATACACTTCGCCTCCGTAAAGGCACCCCCGGATCTAACGGGCTTGTCGAAAGAGCCAACGGCATAATCTTGCGGGGGCATCGGCGCGAAGATCCACGGCCCGCGGGGAAAATGGGCGGAGGAGCTCACTCCGGTGTGGTGTGGTCACACAACACCTCCGAAAAAGCCGCGACCAAGTTCACGCCATTCAAGCTCCTATTCGGAGAAGAGGCCGTCCTCCCGGAAGAACTGAAGCACGCGTCGCCAAGGGTCACCAGCGAAGCCCCCCCACAACTAGAAGCGCTCGCAAAAGACCTCCTCGAAGAAACAAGAAACATGGCCGTCCTCAACCTCCGCGCCTACCAGGAGGAAACCACAAGATGGAGGAACAAGAAAATCCACCTCCGCACGATCTCCGTCGGAGACTTCGTCCTGATCAGGAAGCAGAATGCGAAGATGGCGGGCAAATTCGCCGCCAAATGGACGGGCCCTTACCTCGTCACCAAGTCCACAAGGCCCGGCTCCTTCCACCTGCAAGACCTCGAAGGCCACGACATCCCCCACATGGAACGTCGGCGACCTCCGCAAGAGTACTACCCCTAAGCGGTGCAATGTACTAAGCACTCGCGAGTTGTAGGGGCTTCGACCTTTTTTACCTTTCTTTTTTTCTCTCCTAGTCAAAACTGAGAACAATCCGGGCTGCACTCTTTTTCCTTGCGAAGGGGCGCAAGGTTTTTTAATGAGGCAGCACCAAGATCTAACACATGCAGGTTAGTTCCCCAAATATCAAACAATTTCAAATCAAGCTCAGCACTGAAAGGGGCTGGCCGGCGTCGCCCAGCCCTCATCGGCGCGAAGGTGGCGGGATTGACACGCTCGAGGGGGCGCGCAAGATTGCACCCCGGCTTAGTCAAACCAACTAAGAGTACCCCTTCAACAAAAAGCCGAGCACCACGGCACCTCCGCCGGGGGCTCGCAAAAAAACCGCCCGCGCTCTCCCGATACGAGACCCGCGGAGCGCACAAAAAGCCGGGCACCACGGCACCTCCGCCCGGGGCTCGCAATGAAACCGCCCCCGCGCTCTCAGTCTGAGACCCGCGGGCGCGCAAAAAAACGGGCACCACGGCACCTCCGCCCGGGGGCTCGCAATGAAGCCGCCCGCGCGCTCCGTCTGAGACCCGCGGAGGCGCACAAAAAACGGGCACCACGGCACCTCCGCCCGGGGCTTCGCAATAAACCGCCCGCGCTCTCGAGTCTGAACCCGCGGAGGGGCGCACAAAAAGCCGGGCACCACCTGGCACCTCCGCCCGGGGGCTCGCAATGAAGCCGCCCCTGCGCTCTCCGAGTCTGAGACCCGCGGGCGCACAAAAAAGACGGGCACCACGGCACCTCCGCCCGGGGGCTCGCAATGAAGCCGCCCGCTCCAAATTGTAACATACAAGGAGGCGCGGAGGTCGGTACCCTTGCACCCTCGCCAAGGATCTTCATTAAAGACCTCCGCCGTACAAACATTAACTCCACCACCCACCAAGAACCGGACCTCCGCCGTGACGAGCCTCAACGTCAATACCTAACAAAGACAACACCTACCCGACATACAAGCCATAACTTCGCCAAGCATTCATGACAACCAACCAACACCGGGAACCCCCCCGGAGCACTATAAAACCAGCCCCCAACACGCACAAAGCCCCGGGTAGCAAGAGAGCGACAACCGGTCGCACACACCACCATGCTACTTCCCTTAGCCAAGCCCCGATCCTACGAGAGCGAATGCCGGGATACCTCCGAAACCCACAACTCCCAACCTAGCGAGGGTACCACAATGGAAAATGTAAACAAAGCCCGACCCCCGAGGCACACCGCGAAGTGCAATGAAGAGCAACAAGCGCTACAAGTGCCCCCCGAGGCAGCGAAACACCCAAATCGCCGGAGCCCAACAAAGGCCAAATGCAGACAAACTAGAGCATTTCGGCCCTTCGCAACCACCTAAGCCAGCTGTCCAGGAGCACCTCGCGCGGGCCCCAGCCAACGCGGTGCGGAGGAGATACCACAATGGAGAATGTAACATCCTCCGTGGACAACTCCACCAAAGGAGTCAAAGTTCCGAAGGGGGGGAACGGGCGCCGCGCCGAACATGAACGCGAAAGGTGGGCGCAAGCTGCGACAACCCGCGGTGTCGCCGTCAAGCGAGGGACGGGGCGCGGGGCGTAGCAACCCACCCCGCAAGGCACCTCCGCGAGGAGCTCGAGTTTCGCGCGACGGGTCGTCCACCTCCAAGCTTCGGGCGATGAGTCGCGGGCACGCAGGGACACAAGGGAGCACCACCGCATCAACGCGAAGCTTCGCGAGAGAACCCTGTAGGCTGCAAAGGGGCCCTCCGCGTCTCGAACCAGCATTGTAAGCCAAACTCGGCAACAAAAATCAACTTGTCTTGCTATTACACGCGGCTACCTTCGCAAAAAACGCGAGTCTCGCACTAAGGAAAATAGGGGGCCGCCGCTTCCACGCGGCTACCTTCAAACAGCAACGAGTCTCGCACTAAGAAAAATAGGGGGGCCCATTTGTTTCACGCGGCTACCTTCCTGCAAAACAGCGAGTCTCGCACTAAGAAAAATAGGGGGCGCCCCTTTGTTTCACGCGGCTACCTTAGCAAAAACGCAGCGAGTCTCGCACTAAGAAAAATAGGGGGCGCCGCTGTTTCACGCGGCTACCTCATAAAAAGCGCGAGTCTCGCACCAACAAAAATAGGGGACGCCGCACGTTTCCTCCTCAAAAGCGCGGTCTACCAACAAAAATAGGGGGCGCAAAAACGCAGCGAGTCTCGCACTAAGAAAAATAGGGGGCCATTTGTTTCACGCGGCTACTACCAAACGCCGCGAGTCTCGCACTAAGAAAAATAGGGGACGCCGCTGTTTCACGCGGCTACCTCCTGCAAAAAAGCGCGAGTCTCGCACCAACAAAAATAGGGGGCGCCCTGTTTCACACGATTGCCTTCGCGAGCACAACGCAACAAAAACAAAAAGAAATATCATTTGCGTCATACATACAAGCAATCAAAGCGACTCCGCAATTATATCATTTGCACAAAGTAGCAAGTTACAAAGGCCCCCGTGGCACAAAAGCCTCTGGGGCCTCCGCACACACCTCCTCCGCCACAGAAGTTACAACACCGTGAAGAACCGCCCTAACAAGCACCTTCGCGACACGCTCCACGAAGGCCTCTACATCAACTACTTCTACCAAAGGCTCATCACCTACAGAAGCGACCTCCGGTATAGCCGGCTCCCATAACACAAGCGGAAGGTCACCACTCAATACTCGATGATGGTAGACCCTCCGCGGGTCGCCCCATTCAAAGCCAACATCCTCCCCGCTTCGACACAACAACCCGACCTCCGCGATCCACCCAACAAGCCGCCTGGCCAAGCGCTATGGCAACGGCCTCATCGTCCCCAATATCGTCCTCCGCCATAGCCGCGCTGGCGCCAGCCCCGAAAAGCACCCGCTCCACTTGACGATTCGTCAAGTCATGAGACCGCCCTGAAGCCTCGAAACCTGGTTGGCGGGTCATATTTCCGAATCCTCCCCACCAAAACCGCTCGAAGGGCAGCCCAGGGAATCGCCGCATAGCATGCACCCAGGTCTCCCCGAGGCGAACATGTCTTGGCGGTTCATCATCAGTGGAACCACATGGAGCACCCTCGTCGCGCAGCCCCCGGGTACTGCGTGGCCAAAGACGATCAACAATCACGAATCAGCTTCGAATCCACCGACACAAGCCGCGAAGACAAACACTACCCAAAACACAAACGAGCAAAGGACGGGGAAATAGCGAAGCCATCCACTCTTCATTAAAGATGAAAAATACCCGAAGGCAAAGAGTCCAGACCACCCGAAGGCCACAAACTTAGGTACCACAAAAATACTACTACGGCCTAAGGCGCCTAAACCACCTCTTCCCCGAAGGCCACGGCGGATCGGCGGCGGGGAGACGGCGGAGGATCTCTAGGCGCCGCGGCGCCCCTCCGGCGGGACATCGGAGGTAGAGGTGACGGTCGGGCGAAGCGGGAGAGACGAAGGCGGCGTCGAGGCTGCGGGCGCGGGGGGCGGGAGGCACCAAACCTTCAACCGCGGCGGAGGCGCCCGAGTCGCCCTGGCGCGACCCCCGACACCTCAACCCGTCCGGCGTCCGCAACCTCCTCCGGCACGGTGGTCGCGCGCCCTCCGCGGGGAACCGGCGAAGGCGGCGCAGCCTACCAGGCATCAACAAAGACAAGTTAGGCGCCAGGGCGGAAGATAGAACGGAACAAAACAAACAAAGCCGCAAGTTATAACTAACCTTTCTGGCGAGGTCCGCCTTCGCAAGGTCCAAGGCGAGCTCCCGCCCTCCCTCGTACCAAAAGCGCTTGATGAAGGCTGTCGCGAAGCGCCTCACATCACGCTCCTCCGCATAGCCCCTAACATCATCTGGGCTAGGGAAGGGAGCGGTGCGAATCTTCGACAGGGGCTCCCGGTGCCCACAATCCAGACCGCGGAGCGCCCCCTCGAAGGCGATGGCGGCGGTGCTGGCTCCGAAATCCGCCGCGCTAGTCACCACCTTCGGCAGCCTCCCGGCTCCCGACGCATCAAGGGCCAACAAGAGCGGGGGTGGGGTCCGCGGGGACAACCCCGAAGGCGGCCCCGACCCCGCCCAGGAATGCGTCGAGCGCCGCCTTAAAGCCCTCCGCCTCCGCGTACCAAGAAAGCTCTAGGTCATTCAGCTTCTTGGCCGTGGCCTGCACCTCCGCTGACCGCGCTTCGCGGGCTTCCCGCGCCTCCGTCGCCAGGCGTTCGTTCTCCTGGCGGAGAACCAAAGCCCCCTCCTTCAGGTCCGCCACCTCCCTCCGAAGGCGCTCCGCCTCGTCCACCGCCGCCTTAAGCTTTCGGGCCTCTCGCCGGCCCTCCTTGAGCTCGAGGGCGGCCTTCCTCTGGGCATCTTCGCTATCAACGGAGTCCCAGCCCTCCCGGATGGCCGCCCCCCGCGCCAGCACCATCAGCTCCGCGGTCTTGACCTTGATGTCCTCATGGATAGCGGAGAGGGGGCGATTCGCCACCTGCATCTCCGCCTCCGGCAAGCGCACCCGATCAAAGACGCGACCGATCATCCTCCGCTCGACGTCGGAGCTGGCAAAGGGCGTGTTGCGGAGGTCGACACCCGTATGGAGCTCCACGTCCACATCGTCGATGCCGATCGTCTCCGCCACGTATGGCAGAGAGGAGGGGCCCCCGCTTCCCCATAGGGCTTTCCCGCTCCCGGAGGGGGCCTCCGGAGGATCCTCCAGAATTTCGCCCTCCGCCCACACATGGCATCGCCGGTAGGGGCGCGGCACCCGCGCACTCATACGGCGGGTCACCGCAGGACCGCAGCGCGGCGCAGCATCGTCACCCCCGTCCTCGTCGCCCTCCTCCTCCTCTTCGGAGGGACCGCCACCGTGGCCCTCCTCCTCCTCCTCGCGGTCAGAGCCGTCGTCGGAGGTCTCCCCCTCGCCGGCCACCTCCATCTCCACCTCCTCGTCCGCCGCAACGGCCTCCCGCATCCTCCGCCCAATCATCCTCATCATCCAAAATGAGGAAGTAGCCGAGGTCCGCGATCCGGGACGCCCGGCAGCTCCAGACGAACCCGCCCCGCCGATCCGCGGGCGGGGCGGCGGACTTGCGTCCACGCCGTTGGGGGCTCCGTGAACGGCCGCGAGTGCGGCTTTGCGAACCCCCCCGCCGCTTCTTTCCGCGTCCATGGCATCGGCGTCGGCCTCGGGCGGCCAATCCTCGTACTCCACCCCCAGGAGATCGAAGACCGGTTTACCGGCGCCCGATCGGCGAGACATGCCCGGATCCGGCGGATCTCAGAAGACTCAACTTCCCGGCGAAAGTCGGAGCACCCGACGGCCTCCGCCATCACCAGCCGCCCGAACTCGGCCTCGTCGCCCGCCGCCGCCTCGTGCGATCGGGCCAAATCCGCCCGAGGTCAATCTTCAACGCCGGCCCCCTTCGGGCGTACTCCGCCGAGTCGGCAACCTCCACGGGGCACCCCCGACCACGCCACACGGATCTGCGCTGCGGCAAACTCCTCCACCGGGTCCCGCGCCGCGAGACATTGCGGGACATGGTGCGAAGCGTCCGGCTCCCTGTCGCCGCGGCCGTCTTCACCGGCTTCACCTTCGCAAGTGCAAGGGGCTTCGGGCGCCGTAGCCCCTCCGCGCCATCCAACCGGTAATAAAACCGGTGCTCCGGCCCGATCCGGACTCCACTTGTTCGGCCCGGCCGGAGCGGGAGCCTCCACCCGCTACGAGGGATGAAGTCGTACACGCCATACCGGCCGCGAAACACCTCCCCTCTCGTCGCCTTGACGTTGCGCGGGCCGGAAGTGCACAACGTGGGCTCCGATGAAGCCGTCCCGCCGTCGGCTCCGGCCCGACGAGCGGCACGCCCGCACATACGTCATCGGCCCGGGAAGCGGGGGGCAACGTCGGTGATGGAAGCGGAGGTTAAACCTCCGCATCACCCCGGCACACCAGCTCACACACGGGAATCGGAGCCCCGCGTGAAAAAAACTCCTCAAAGACGATGACTTCGCCAGCCGGGGCGGCACCGTCTCCCCCCTCGAGCACGGAACCGCCTCTTGTGAAAAAATTCGAACTCCTTCAAGGACTGGTTGGTGCACCGGCTCCGAGGGAACTCGAAGCACTCAACGACGGTCTTGGGCTTCATCGTCTCCTTGATGCGAGCCATCGAAGCCTAACACAAAAATGAGGCACCGCTCCCTCGAAGGCAAGAGCACGCGGCGCGGAGGCGCCTACGAGAGCAACCGACAGCCTACGGCAAAGCAAAGAAGGCGAGGCAAGAACGCAAAAGCGAGGAAGCGAAAGTGAGAGCCCGAAAGCGAAAGGAGAGCACAAACCCTAATCCCACCAACCGCACATATATATAGGGCGGCAATGGGGAGGGCGTGCGGGCGCGGCCGCCAACCCCCCCAAGCGGCCGTGACCCGGATCCCAACATTGCGCCACGCCCTCCGATCCCCAACGCGTAGGAAAACGGACGGCATCCGTACACCTCAAACAAACACAAACCAACCCCGATCCACGCCATCACCAAATCAGCCAACCACGTCCAACCAAGCGCACCCAAACCCTGAATACCCACAATGAGCGCACAAGGCCGAGGCCCACCTCCGCGAGGCCCACGAGCAGCCGGGGACGCCGCTGGCAAGGGCCCATGGGGGCGACCAACAGGTCACCCGCACGGACCCTCCTAAAAAGACGATTTATTTGCTCCGCCCCCTCGGAGGGAACTGGACCTTCGAGGGGCTGGCGTTGGGGAGGGCAACCCTAGCCAGCCCCGGCGGCTCCTCGTGCCTCTCAACAAGGAGGCCAAGAACTAATTCTTGTCAAGCAAAGTATGAAGTCTTGCGGTCCGGCGAGCGAAGGTCCCGTCGCGCGAGCATGAACGGCGAAGCTTCACCCCTCCGTCACCGGCGGTCCCCGGGTCGACACGAAGCTAAGGGAATGACGGCCCCGTGGGGTGACGGGCGACAGCGAAGGGCTCTCCTAGCGATGGGACCCCCCAGCGGCAGCGGAGGCCTGGGAGAGGGCCCCCGCGGTTCTACCCCCTCCGCTGAGGCCCGAAGCCGGCGGCCGACGAAGGAAGCCCTACGGCTCCCAAATAAGGAGAAGTCGCAAGCATATTCCCGATGTAATAGCCTTGTACGAATAGTTACTAGCCTTGCCGCAGGGCCCATCTAATAAGCATGTGTTCCCCACCTACCATGTACCAAATTGTAAATCAGCCCCTCGACCCCGGTATTCCTATAAATACCCGGTGCGGGCTCAGAAGGGGATGGTTGGCCGCTTAAGTGCCATCTACTCATTTTTGTCACGTCGGCGTCTCGCGCCCGCGCAAGATCTTATCCCTCCTTCGGAGGCTCGGGTGACCTCCGATCCTCCCGACCCTCGGCAACTCCGGCGAAGGTCGGGCCGGCCGGAGGTCTCCCTCGCTCCTCATCCCGTGTTCCTCGACTCATCTGTGGGAAGCCCTCGCCCCCTTCCCCCCCCTCCGGAGCGAAGGCAAAGGGGCGGGAGTGATCCCCACGGCCCGCGTCCATCTTCGCGCCGCCCGTGCCGGTCGTTCCTTCTCGCACATAGACCACCTCGCCGACTTCGCGAGACCTCCGGCCACCTCCCCATCCTCTTTTCTCCATAAATAGCCGGGCCGGTCGCCGTCGTCTTCTTTTTCCTTTTCTTCACCACCGCCGGCCGAGCTTTGCCCGCCGCTCCATGTCATCGTCGTTGAGCTCCCATCCTCCGAATTGACAACGCCATTAGCTCCGCCGCATCCTTGCGCATCGAGTGAGTCAGCTCACGTCCTGCCTCGCTGCCGGAAGCACCCGCGCGCCGCTTTCTTCCCCGAGTCCGGTTGGAGTGCCGCCGCGATCCACCTCGCCGTCGTCCCGCCGCTCCGGTGAGATTCGTGGAGAACCACCTTGCCATCTAGCCGCCTCAATGCCGTGGTCAAGGTCGACCCTTCCTTTTTCACAGCCGGCTTCGGGCGCCGGAACGCCGCCCGTTGCCGTCCGTTTGCGCCGCCGCCACCGCGGTCATCGCCCGTCGGCTCATCTCCGCTCGGTTCCCGACCCAACCACCTTTCCGTTCCATCCGCGGTGAGCTCCTTGCCCTGTTCGTGCCCTCCTTTTTCATTTGTCCCGCTTGCCGCCGCCGGCCGGGCGGGCCGCCGGCAGCGCCGCCCCGCTCCCTGCTCGCTCGGGCGCCATCGGGGACCTGGGAAATCGAGAATAGAAGAAAGGTCGGGGGTCTAGGTGCAAACTTTGTGACTCATGTGAATAGTATTTCCTGTAGCAATGTAATTTTGTAAAAGATCAAGTGCCTTGTTGCAAAATTTCCAAGATGAGCCGGACCGCCTGTCATTTGTTCATTTGGGCCAGCTATTATCTTGTTGTTATGGGTCGTCTTGTTTGAACAGTCGCGGGGGGCCGATTTAGGCCCAAGGCCGGTTTTTGTTTTAAAAAGTGTTTATCCAATTTCTGTAAATGTGAATAGTGTCTGATTTTGTAAATTTTGTATAAATTCAAATAATGCTTTAAAAATTCTAAAAATTTTTGTGTAGCCTTCCTATGATGATATCTATGCATAAAAAATTTGAAACTTTGATTTTGAGTAGTTCTTGCATGATTTAAAAATACAATCTTTAATTGAAAAATGCATCTTCCATGATTTTTAGAAAATAAAATATTTATTCAAAAATCATGAAAATTTATTTGGTGTTGTTTTATGGTACGTTCTATCTGTATAAAAAGTTTGGGGTCATTTTGAAATAGTTGGTTTATTTGTTATTTTATGCTTTTATTTATTTTATTAAAAAGGTGAGTGTTTAGAGTTTAATGACCTAGGTTTTGTGTGTGATTTGGGATTGTCTTGTGAATCTTGGATCATACCACAATCAAATGGTCCTTGAGAACTCCTTAGGCAATGGTGATGATATCTTATAGAATAGTTCAACAAGTTGGTTTTGTTGGGTTATAACTTTATCGTGAAGGAAAGTTGTACTCAAGTGTTTATTATTTCATGCATCATCGAGAATCATGTTTACAATTCCATCATGTTAAACATGCATCATTATTACGTGTAGTGTAAACGAGAGTGATGTGGTTTACGATGACCAAGCTTTGGAGAAGGTGCATCCACCCAAGGTGTTGGTGTCAAATGTGACGTGGGTGGTCCAACTTCGGAATCTAATTTTTCCCTGCAACACAGGCAAGCCCCGGTTCATTTAAACATTCCTTGTGTTTTACAAGTTTTATATCACCTTTGCTTTATATACTGCATTAGGTGATAGGAGTTGTGTGATAACCTAATTGATGCATTATCCATCCTTGATTATTTCGATATCTACCTTGATAGCCCGTTTTGGTAAAATGCTTAGAAATGCTTAGCCATGCTAAATTAGTTAGACTTTTGAGTCAAAATGTGACAAGTCTCTTATGATAGCCCGAATGGGCATTTGATGTGAAAGGATGCTTTTTGATGAAACCATACTGGGATATGGTGTTGAATTTGAGACCGGTCGGGTAATTTGCACTGAGAATGGAGTCTCAGTGTAGTATTTTTGGCTTGTCGATTAAGGACCGTTCGCTGTAAGCACCGTGGACTGAGACTTTGGAACGCACCGCGCCCGAGGTCTTTTGACCAATGGCACGCTCGTTCGGCGTCGCCCCAGACAGTCGAAACTAGTACTGACCACATACTCCGGTAAGCCCAATCTCGGGGGTATCAAATCGGAAACGTACAACCGCGCACTGGGAGTGGAGAGATGGCGGGAGTAGCGTGTACACTCGTGGGTTAAAGTCCCGGATGCCTGTGGGTTAGATTCCCGGGGTGTGAGGTGTACTGTGTGCTCTCGGGTGGCGAGGACGCGTTCCGCTTTTGAGTATCCAAGAAAGGGTTGATATATGCAAGCTTAAGTGCTACATATGTCGTGTGGAAAGAACTCCCCAGCTGGGTTAATCGATTTCAAAATCGCCGTGCTTCTCGGACATGGAGACTCGGTTTCCCCCTTACATCGTAGATTAATTATGAAGCTATGAAGAGATGGAATAAGTGATGGAACATCCAAGAAGTGTGTGCTCTAGTGTAAGATCACCTAGAGTAGGTGAGATACTAAATTGGGATTAAAATATTGAAAGTAAGGATTCACTACTAGTAAGCTTTTCTGCAAAAAGAGTCCTTGATTCTTGCTAAAAGCCTTACCTTGAATCCTATTAGACCAACATTCCCGAGTCTTCTCCTATTTTCTTTAGTCGGGTAAGTCTTGTTGAGTACTCCCGCACTCGGGGTTTGTTAACCCTTGTTGCGTGTGCTTGACTTCGTCTTTGTTTAACCAAGGTTATGTCGGTGGGCTCGACATGATCTGGTGTCTTCTAGTTCTACCTAGCTTCCGCAAATAAGTTAAGTTTACTCAAATGTAACTTATTCACAATTTATAAAATTAATGTTATTATTCTTCCGCACTCTGATCTATATTTTTGTAACAAATGTTGTAATGTTGTAGCTACTCCTTTGTTGATCCCGGTATGAGTTATCAACAGGGGCTTCTTAAGTTATCGGGTGTATCTCGCACAAAATGCCGAGGTCTTTGGGACAATGACAGGTGCAGGTGGGCCCAGTAATTAGGAGGTTCTGTTACAGTAAAGGAGCTGATAAAGGCCAGTGCAAGATGCTAATGGACGACAAAAGACTATTCGGCAAAAGACCATTCGGCTAGCAGCTCGTTATCGCAAAGACTCAAGCATTTGGGAAGCTGCTATTCGGTTAGAAGACTTGAGACCGAGAAAGATTCGAACACGCAGTGATTCAGAAAGCCTGAGGGCGTCAAGGTGAATTATTCGAAGAAAAAAAGACCCATGTCACTTATGACTTCAAGACTCCGAGAAGACTTGGAGGACAATGTATCTTAGCTAGATTTTTCCCCGTTATTGTAATCGTAGTCGGTTAGGACTCGTGTCAAGCCCGGGGTATAAATATAAGACCCGTGGCAAATCGTAACAAGGACAACCCAATCAATACAACAACAAACCGGCTCCGCGCCACCCTTTTCGAAGTCCAAATGTGTCGCCGATCTATCTGCGAGAGGATACATCGACCCGCCGACCTCCGTAAAATCCCCGCAACCTTGTACCATGTCTAGTATCGTCGCGGCGGATTTAGATTATGTTGCAAGTAGTCTTGTTACCATGCTTAGTATCATGCGGCGGAGTTAGGTTATGGAGCAAAAGGGTTCTTTGTTAGATCATGAGTCGTGCGGCAGGCTAAGGTCTAGCTTGGAGCTAGTTATCGGCTTCATTAGATTTGGCAAATCTAGTGAATTCATTAAGTTACCACGTGGTGCATGCTCTTACTTATTTGTTTTATTATGATTGCACACACTTTGCACATACTTTTTGCCCAATTTAGATTGATATGGCTCGACTTTATCTTTTGTTAGATCTAGTTGTCATTAATGCTTTTGATATTCATCTTATCGTGTCGTTAGATCTATTTGCTTATCGTAGCCGAGCTTAGATCAATCTAAGTTGTTACATGTTGTGGGTTCGTACACGTTTAGTCATAAGTCATGCGGCAGGCTAAGGTTTTGCGTGTGAGTTCCTTCTTCATGGACCCTGATTCGGCAAGCTTGCCGAATACAGTTATGCATCTACTTGTAGCTTGCATGTGTAAGTTTACCTATTGTTAGAGTCTAGTCTGGCAGGCCGTATCATGCGGTGGATTAGCTTGTTGTAGTGTATCATGCGGTGGATTGCTGTTAGGATGAAAAGGGTTTAGGATGGTTAGTCGTGCGACGGATGTAAGGTCCTAGATGGCTAGAGGGGGGTGAATAGCCTATAAAATTTTTCTACAAACTTAACTCAACAAACCGATTAGTATAAAACACGGCGTAAAGCGGTTTGCACTAGCTCTAATGGTCTTGCAAGCCTTCTAGTGACAAGACTAAATATTTTTATGATCTCTAAGTCACACAAAGTCTATGTCACTACTCTATCTAGTGAGCAATCCTAATATGATCCTTATGCTAGCAAGAACAACCTACACAAGCAAGTGCTAGCTCTCTACTCAAAGTAAACTAGAAAAGTAATGCTAGAGTGAGAAGCTTGTTATACCGACGTGTAGAGGATGTCAACCAATCACCGGGAAGAAGAGAGACTATCAATCACACGAAGGTGATGATCCAAACACCAAGACAATGAACAAGTTGATTTGTTCACCCGGGAGTTCGCTTGTACACCGACAAGTTACTCTCCCAAGCAGCCGACCAACACAAGGATGATGTTTGAGCTAGGCGGTGCCCTTGCTAGCCTCAACACACCACTCACAAGTGAGGTACCCAAGACACGAGCAATGTATTCCTTGCACTTTGTCTTCCCGACGAGGAGTGCGTGATCCTCTCACAATTTCGCCCGGAGGTGGCTAAGAAACAATCTCCTCTTCTTGCCAACAACTCCACCAAATCACCAAGCCGGCTAGGAGCGGTGTCTCCAAGAGAAACAAGAAACTCACCGGCTCACAACGATCCCCAAGTGCCTCTAGATGCAAGAACTCGATGCAATGCACTTGGATCAACTCTTCTCTCAAGAATGAAGCTCAAATCAAGAATGAGAGAGGAGGGAGGCTTGCTTGCTTGCTCTAGCTTGTTAGGAATGATTCAAATGATCAAGAGAGGGAGCAAGAGGCAGCCAAGGGGGTATAAATACCCCTCACCACGAAATATGGCCGTTGGGGGGAAACCCACGGTTTCTGCAGCCTGACCGGACGCACTGACCGGACTCACCAGTGAGTCCGGTTGGTGGGTCCGGTCACAACCGACAACCCCGAGCAAAGGATCGGACCCCTAGCCGGACCGGGTCCCGTCGCGCGTCCGGCAAGCTTCGGTCAAGACCGAAGCATCCGGCCGATAAGCGTCCGGCGGCCCTCGGCCGAAAAACCCCGAAATACACCCTTATCGGAATTTCGACCGGACTCACCGACCGGTGCGTCCGGCCACTTTCGCGCTTCGGTCGGTGCATCCGGTCACTTCTGAGCTGCGAAAAATCATCGTTTCGTCGTCGTTCCTTCGCCTTTGCTCCAAACCGACTTCCGTCACTTGTTTCGTGTTGCCGACACGTCGAAGAACACCTCGACACCATGTGTTAGCATTTTTGAAACATTTTCAACAAGCGCGGAGTTAGCTCTTTAGGTTAGAATGCATGCATATGAATTTTGAACCTAAAGGCACATGAGGACCGATATGTACGATAAGTTTCCCCTCTTTATAGTACGGCTTATCGATCCTATAACCACCCACACCCTCTATGGCGTCTTGGGTGTGAAATCAAAAGCCCTATGGTTATACCTTTGCCTTGGGACCTTTGATCTCCAAACCACACCAAATTGGATGCTTGATCATCTTTTGGATCACCTCGATCCATCCTCCATGATCACCATGCACCAACTCCGGCACGACCAAT
Organism: Hyparrhenia diplandra; assembly: GCA_015847255.1. Classification (NCBI taxonomy): domain Eukaryota; kingdom Viridiplantae; phylum Streptophyta; class Magnoliopsida; order Poales; family Poaceae; genus Hyparrhenia; species Hyparrhenia diplandra. Next base: position 124,734 of record JADLZK010010137.1, on the reverse strand, counting down.
CTCCAATCTAACCAAACACTTAGCATCGAGAGATTAGTCCTTAGGTGTCACTAATTAGCCAAAACCAAACAAGAGATCTTCAGCGGACTAATAGGAATAGATCCCTGTCTTTACTTTAGATTAGGCTTGCATGTGTACTTTACTTGTCTATGCATATACGCTTCAATGAGTAATGAGTATTTATAGATCTATTTATATGTATGCGTGCTTTTAGCTTGTCATGGTTAGATTGTATCATGCGGTGGATTGATCTAGTCATGGGAAGTGGTTTAGATCTGTAGCAAGTCGTATCATGCGGTGGATTAGCTTGCAAGGGTTTAAATTAGACGGGTTTAGGAAGACTAGACGTCGGCGTAACTAGTTGGGTGAAACCTATGCATGTGTTATTTAGATTAGATTTATATTTATGAGTTACCGCTTTATGTACCATGTTGTCAGCTGATTCGATCTATGCAATAAGCTTTATAATGTCACATTTTGGTGATCGATTTACTTGTTCAAACATGTCTTCTTTATGTTCATTCGGCAATTATTATTTTCTCATGTCTTTGCTTACCGAATGCATTCATAAACCTGTTGACAGATAGCTTTCATAGCTATATGTCATTATAACTGTCTCTAGGGCCGTACATACGGAACTGTCTTGATCACACCAGGCATATTCCAGATCTCACGTTTATCTCCTTGTCAATTTACAGGTCAAATTGACTGGCACGCACGGGCACAAGACACTCGGGCAGTCAAGTAAAGCTAGCTAATCCGGCTTGTCAGTGTGTGAGGCACAAGAGACACTTTTTATGTCAACAAATATAGGAAGAGCCATATACAAGGCGCACAAAAATATAAACTCCGTGCAGACAAGAAACACAGACCCGGAACCACCCGACATGATAAAGGGGCAAACAAGTGTGAAGGGACAGGAAAAGGTGTTCACTGCACATTAAGGTATGACAATCTTGCTACATCTTATAGTTACATTTTAATTTGTCCACTTTGGGTACAAGATATTCTCCTTATTCGCCATTAGGTAAAATTCTCGATGTAATTTTTAGTGTCCTCGGATTACTTCATACAAATAAGTTTAGACATGATCCTTACTACAATTAGGTATAAACTTTTGTTCACTTTAATAGTATAATGTGGGATACTTCGAGTTTATATGCTAATGATCAGAAAAATTAATGGACCCATCATTTGCGGAGTTATCAATAAAGCTTGTATGGAAAATTTCAAACATTAATTAAGAAAGATAACTAAACCAATCCAATAATTTTTTTTTAATAAATTATCCATCTCTTTTGCCATGAAAGATAATGCTTTGGCTCCTAGGTTTGTATTGAAAATACCAATACATGGTATTATGAAACATAATGTAAAGTAATATATACCTACATAATTTGTGAAACCATTGGAAAAAGACAACATAAATCTCTCCAAGCTACATATATATACTATATATAAGCTATTACGAAAGATAATTTTGTGTGGTAAAATATCCTTAATTAGTGTATCACATAGTAGAGACACACATTTTAAGCTTTGTTACTACTCATAATAATAAATTTTGTAAGCCATTGTCTTGAAAAACATTTAAACATTTTGATTGAAACATTATATCATATGAATATTTATAACCATTATATGGTAAACAATGGCCTCTGTATCTAAGCAATTAATGAGCAAAAAAACTATGGGAAAATCATAATTTAGTTTCATGTCGTCAAAATAAGCTACAGCTAAAACCATAAGAGTTTAGCAAATGCTTTAGGTAAATATATATTGGTAACGGTTCTACAAAAAGAAAAACAACTATATATGAATACGGATGAAGGTACATATTATTTTAGAATAATACGTGAAGATAAACCTATTTAATACAGGTGATTTCTATTAGTTAGTGTCTCATAACTTTCAACCCCGTGCGAGAGCACGGGTTGATGGACTAGTATATTAGTAACTAGTAAATTACAATGATAGAGCCTAGTTCACAAAAATATTTGGATTGTGATCCATATGTTTAAAAAAAAAAAAATAATCGATCGGATCATGATCAGTATCGTTCACATCTGCGTATCTGCCATCTGATCGAGTAACGTGAAAGAAAGACATGATATTGGGCACCAGGGCCTGAAATAATAGGAGGCGTCCAGGTAGAGGCTATCCATAAATATTCAGATCGTGATCCAAATTATTCTGATCATGATCCTTGCGCGTTTACCAAATTTTAATATTCAGATCGTGATCCAAAATATTCCGATCATGGTGCATAAAAAATATTCGGATCAACAGTCTGTTTCGGAATGCATGATGTGCCCGCGCCAAACAATTTCAGGTCTTCACTGAAGTAGAGATAGTACATTGCACGGAAGGTCAACTCTTGAACCTCCTCATGTTCTGTGGTATGCAAAAAGTAAATTTGTAGAGGGTAATTTAAAATAATTTAATAATGAACTAAAGAAAAGACATCATCTTAATCTTGGATCTTCAACTTCAAAGAAAACATAAGTCACTAATTTGTGGAGGGTAATTTTTTGGAACTTAATGTACAACACAAAAATTATCAGTTTTATGTAAGAATAGATTTGAGAAAGTACTAACCTGCTAATGATCCAACATACCTTCGGTGTTTGTCTTCTAATAATATATGTAACTTCAAAAAATCTAGACGCGCTTGCCGTGGGAATTTAAGGTTAGTTTTTTAGTGATCATTTGATGATGGAAAGAAAGATATAAACATATGAGTTGATCATTTGATGATGGAAAGAAAAATATAAACATGTGAGTTATTTAATGAGAATTTCCAACACAAAAAACCTTAAAGCTCAAGGATCAAGAAAGCAATACCCCATGCGCTACCACAAAAATGGTTGATGGTTTGGAATAAGATTATTTATATAAAGGGATAAATAATTATAAGTTAATGTTAGTGGATGACATGGCATAATGCTAGTAGATGATGTGTCTTACTTGCATGTAGATTATAATTGCAAATGTTAGTTAACCATAAATGCGACTATTAGTGGAATGATGAGGTGGATAGTTTGCATCTTGAAAGAATTAGCTAGTGGAGCTGTTAGTGGGATGATGAGGTGGCTAGCTTGCATGTTGAGAGAATTAGCTAGTGGGACTGTTAGTGGGATGATGAGGTGGCTAGCTTACATGTTGAGAGAATTAGCTAGTGGGGTTTGTCTATATGAGCCCTTTTACAATACTTGAAATTGCCTCCCATTGCCTCCTATTGCCTCCATAAAATTGTATTTTTGTTGATTTAGGGTAATAAAGTAATTTCGCATCTTTCCTCGTCCCCACCCGCTCGGCGCGTCGGACCCGACCCCGACTCCCATCCGAACCCCGACCCAGACCCATCCTCTCGCCCTCGTCCTCGCCCTCGCCCTCGCCCGGGCGAGCCGCCCGCCACCGAAGCCACCGCTGCCCTCGCCATCGCCGGATCGAGGGAGGCCGCCGAACAGTGCCGCCTCCGTCGCCAAAGCCACCGCCGCCCGGATCGATGGAGCCCTCCGAGCAGCGCCGCCTCCATCATCAAAGCCACCGCCGCCCCCTAGCGCGAGGACGCGGTGGTCGCCTCCTCGCCGCTGCCGCATCCAGCCTCCCGGCGGCCCCGCCCCCAACGGCGTCCACTACCAGCAGCGGCGCAGCACCCAGCCAACGGCGGCAAACTCCTCCATCTCCCCTTTCTCGAGTCCGCCGGATTCCCTCGCACCCTCGCCGCCATCCAGTTTGAGGCCAGCCTCAAGGTACCCACTCCCTGTAGCTGTCTTTTTTCTTTGTATCAGATCAGACGATGAAACCTTGAATTTTAGTTTTGTGCTCGCTTACTATTGAAATCTACTACTGTATATTGATTTTCTATGTCTGTACTGCCATGGCGATGTAGGAGTACATTGCTGAGTTGATTTTCAGTTTTATCAGCTTCTTTGGTGGATAACGACATTCATGGCAGGTGAAAGATTGCTATGGCCGATCGGTTTAGGGTCTTGGTAACTAATGTTTCAGTAGCAAATCTCGTAGCTTGGTTACATCTGTGTCAATCCAAGAGTTGTCCCACTTCTCAGCATGCTAACTGCAACCTTTTCATTATCTGTATTCCATAGGATTGAGAATTGATTGATGAGATGAACTAAGGTTTGCTGTTTGGTTAGTGTTTGGGTCTGTATAACTTGTGCCTGAATGAGACCTGATTGAAGAGATCCACGAAGTTTTGATATTTGTTTACTGTTGGAAAAGCGCAGCTAAAAAATTGAGAATCTGATGGTTAACCATTTCAGGCACAAGACAAGGCTGCTGGAAAAGCGCAGCTGAAATTGTCAGTGGCTCTTTCTAGTTCCTAGGGAAAAAATTATAGCGATTCAAGACCTAAAGGACAATTTGATGCCGTTCACTAGCTGGCTTTCTACATTCCAGCACAATGGCCTAGCAAAGTGACAGGCAAAAATCTGTAAGATTAATCTGATAATACTATTTGGCTCATGTTCTTATTTCCAGCATCCTTAATGAATGCATCTTCGTATATAGATCATATCTGGTTTGCTGCAGTGGTGAGTAACCAGGATTTTCAAATTTCGATGAACTGCTTTCTGCTCTTTAAGTTCAATGTAATTCTGTTACACCTGTGGGTGAAAATATGTTAGCGAATGAATTAATCCAACTCAGCCATACGCCTGTGGTCATTGACATTGACCATTGTCAAGGTTCTAACTTTGAATCTTAAATTTGGTGAGATTAAAATAGTGAATGGTTTTCTTATTAAGATCTTTTTCCTAGTGAAAGTGAACTGATTATTGACTGGTTGTATTTTGCAGATGTGGTTGCTATTGTTGAGAGATTGGCTACAGTGAAGAAGCTGGTCAAGAATGAGTGAGAAAATACAGTTGGCCTGCTGGGATTCTGGTAGTGAGAAATGAGATGAAATGGTAGCTGCCAGAGTTCTCATTACCCATATATGTGCTGTGTCACACGCTTAGTCTTTTTTTCTTTTTCTTTTTTTTTTTTTCCGAAACACACACTTACTCTTTATTAGTGCTACTGTGGATCTGTAAGTTTTTGTTCATGAATGATCAGCGGGTTTGCTCAAACTACCGCTTATTTTCTGCTTTGCGTAGTGAAATGTGTTTTGAGGCGCTACCTGAATGATGCTTGACTAGTTGAATGCACTATACGTACCTTGAAATGTGTCTTGTTCGGTGGACAAGGTAATGACTGCCTGGCCCCATGTGGCAGTGGAAGAGAGAGGGCCGTGGCACAAACCGAAAATAGACGAACTAATTAAATACATTAGCCCTCCCCACCTATCGAAACCACCTTACTGGCGCAATGGTAACGCACCTTGAGTTTATCCCAAACCTGTAAGGCTCGAACCTTGTGGGAGCCATTATTTTTTTGGCTTACTCTTGTTTCTTCTTTTGCTATTATTTCTATTTCATTTTCTTTTTAAATTTTTTTTTTGGTGTGTAACCATGTCAGTAATATTCTAAAGAATTTGTGAATGTGGAACTACACATCCCACACATTAAACTACATGTGTCCTTTAGTAACATTGAGTATATGTAAGACATGTATGCTTCACTAGAATGTGTATCACCACTATCTCCAAATCATCTGAAACTTTAATAGGGTGTTCATGGATCCAAACTAAGATGTGTGCAATTTGTGCAATTTTCAGAGAAAGTTTACCTATTATTGTAATTATTTGTTGATTTGCTAAAGAAAAAATTTTAAAATACCCTAACCTAGCTAGAAAAATCTAAAAACTTGCATGGACATACATTTTTGGTGTATAGTCCTGAGAAAAAAGTTTCAATGGATTCTGACAAAGCGGTGGTGCACATCCTCACAAAGGCATACATATGTCACTACGACCAATGTGACTGTGAGAGATGTCACCACATGTGAGATATGTGTATCATCACTATCTCCAAATCATCTCAAACTTTACTAGTATGTTTATAGAGCCAAAATGAGGTGTCTACGTAAAAAAATGCAAAAAATTAAAGAACTTAGAGAAAAAAAAAAAAAAAAAAAAAATTTAATACAAACATTGTTTTAAAAAATTGGCCTAGTAGTAGGGTTCGAACCTGAGAACTAGGGGTTCACAGTCAATTGGTCTAACCATTTGGCTATTGAAGTACATTCTATATGAATCGAGAGCGAATTTATTTGAAACAAAGACATCGACGGCCCAACGACGCCAAGTGGCTTGTTTTCGCCTCGTAGGCCCAATTGTCGAGCCTCGGATTGTGTGTGGATGAAAGTTCTCAGAATATATGAAATCGCTTTTGTAGCATAAGACTCGCATCATTTATTCTTTACTTTCGGTCTTTCACGCTTATCGATTGCTTAGGTTTCGGACAACAAAAAAAAATGTAGATGGTAAACTACGCACGCACGTTGGACGGGGTTATATATACATTCAATAGAATGTAGCCAATTCTCATAAAACATGCACACTCTATAAGTCTAAGATCTGAATTTCAGCAAACCGAATTGTTGTGTCGAAACATATTCTCGCTAACACTTGCAGCTCAAAACTAAGCATCACAACTACAAGCTATGGCTTTTCAAAGATCAATTTCGATAATGTCATTCTCGGTACCGCAAGCTGTTGCATCTTCGAAAACCATGCTTTGGCAAAACCTAGAAACAAAACGGACAGCTTCATTTTTTAAGTGCATTCATCCTATCCCTCGGGTAGTACAAAGCTCAGCTCTCCCGACTTTATTCCTGTCCAAGTAATTGATGCAAATTAGAAGAAAGTCATGTGGCCATTCAAACAATGAAAGATAATAACAGCGTTTTTCATTCAAACCATACAATAAAATTTGGTGAAATATCAAGCCAATCTAGTATCGTATAAGCGGTGTCATATGTAATGATAATATGTTTCCATGGTTATACTACCTATAAATATTTAAAGTTGGATGCTGAAGTTGGATCTTTGAACGAAGCACAAAGGTCCCGAGATTAAAAAAACGAAAAGAAACATACAAACTGGTACTTATAGTGCGTAGCAAAGAAAATGTAAATGGAAAATGCATCTGTTTCTATGCATTATAAACTGCTACTTATATTTGCTACATATAAACCGCAACCCATTATCATCCTTTCAATGCATCTGTTTCAAGGGAAAATGCAGAGCAAAGAAAGAGTAAGCTCCAAATTTTGCAAATGGAAATTCGGAGAAACCATCTCATCGTGCGAGAACATGATAATGGGTCGGCCTTGTTGTTCCCTCATAAGAGCAAACAAGCAAATACCAATATTTATTTAGCACTTAAATGATCTAGGATTCGAGATAACTAACAATCTTAACAACATTTTGCTCGGACAAGCTCATATATCCCATTACCCCACTAGCTACAAAGAGGCATAACAATCACGCCTGTTTTTTTGGCACTTTGGCGAGAAACGACCCGGCATGGAAATTTCTTACATTGCAGGATATAGTCGGGCATAATAACAAAGCGAAAAAGTAGGTGAATCTGAAACTAACAAGTGTTGCAAGACTTGATTGGCGACAGTCATCCAGGCTTGTCTCCGGATAGTTAATCAAATTCAAATAAGCAACTAAGTGTGGCAGCATGCAACAATTACCCAACGCTTAATCAAATTCTTAACTAATTGCATTATTCATTAGTACAGAAAAATGCATGCTTTCGGGTATAGGCCCCGTAAGTTGGTTGAAGCTATATTGTTCTGCTGCGGCTGATGACAATACAAGACAAGTACCAAGACGAATCGAGGATGCAATCACAAAGATGAAAGAGTTAATGGTGTGTATCGGTGTCCAATTTAAGTCCAAACAAAGGGAGCACTACATGTCGATTTGGAATGACCAAACAGTTTGTGCACACAACACTAAACAAACGGGGTCCAATCAGCATCGGGGAGGGATGGATACGGACCTCGGGGCAAGAGGAGGAGCAGGAGGAGGATCTTGATTTGGATGAAGGGGTGTGGCCCGTGTGGGCGTAGGGGGTAGCCGAGGCGTCACGGACCACCTCGCTCGGTAGACTTCTTCTCCGGCGAGGATGCGGGCACCACGTAGTGCTCATTTGTTGGGCCTCGCTTGCACGGGGGGCGCGCGGCGACTTGGCTGCGTGCTCGCGCGCTGGCGACAGGATAACGAGGGCGGCGGCGGCGCCGGGGCGTGGCCCGCTCCAGCCGGGCTCCCGCGCGCGCCACCTCGCGTCGGGGCGAGGCTCGCCGTCGCTTCTTCCCGCGTCGTCCCGCCCGGGAGGCGACGGCGGGTCCGCCCCGTCGTGCCTCCGCCCGCGCCCTCCACGCACCGCGCTTCGCCCGCAGCGGCTCCATGCCCAACAAGACTCGCGGCGGCTCCTCTCGGCTTCTCCCCGGCCCTCTCGCGGACGCCTCGGAGCCCCAAGCCGGGCGGATCAGCCGCGGCGGCGATCCCCAACCACCGGTGCCACCGACTTGACCAACGAGGCAACGGCGAACCCTAGAACGAGGAGTAATTGAAAAAAACAAATCCAACTAACTCTAGTAATTGTATTATCCACCCTAACTATATTAGACAAAACAAATATTTTGTGTTTATGGAGTTACTATTTTACCCTTCACCAAAAAAAAGAATTACAAGAATGCAATTAGCACCCATTCTTAATCCCTTCATTTTGTGGAGGCAATGGGAGGCAATTTTGCTCCTATGGCCCACTTGTCATAGACACAACAGAGGCAATTTTTGCCTCCATGTCTTTGCCTCCCATTGCCTACAGCCTTTGTAGCCATCGGATCGGCCGCTCTCGATCGATGTGAGCCATCGAATTTTTTCCCAATTATTGTAAAAAATTTCTTGTCTATATAGGTGTAGTAGATAGATACATGATGTATTTCCAAGCGTTGATGGTGGGAGAGGAAGAGATAGATGATGACAGTTATTTTTTTTCATGCATGATATCGATCAATAAATTTGTTGGGCATGTGAAGAGGTAAGTGGGTACGATCAGATGCAGGTTAATTTGAATGGTGAAGAGGAAGAGTATATACGATTAGACATCATGCATGCAGGTTAATTTGAGTGGATGGTTTGTGGCGATGGACTGTGTTCGAGAGGTAGTCCCAGGAGGCCACCGAGTGCTTCGTCCGTAACAGCAAGATGAGAGAGAAGGGAATGCTGACGTAGACTATCTGCATGTCGAGAGAAATTTCTCAATGGGGGTTTTCTATACCGATGTACTCCCTCCATTCCAAATTATAAGTCACTTTAACTTTCTAGGTTTATCCATTTAGTTATGTATCTTTCTCTCTTTCTCAGTTCTCTAAGGGCACTCACAAAGCAGACTCTACTGTAGAGTCTAAGCTTATTTATTATCTTCATATTTATTGCATTTTGCTGATGTGGCGCTGATGTGGCACTATATTTATAGAAGAGAGAGTAAGAAAAACTAAGACTCCAAGTCTTATTTGGACTCTAAGTCCACGATACCCTAGGTAATAAATAGTTTTAGACTCTATGGTAGAGTCTGCATTGTGAGTGCCCTAATTAGTCTACTGCTTCTCTGGATTTTTTTTTTTTGATTTTTGATTTTTGCTTTTGCTACCTTTGTAATTTGTAACGTTTTTATTTAATTCAATTTACAGTAGGAGCCTCCGGTTCCTCCTGCTCTTTCAAAAAAAAAAAAAAAAAAAAGTGGGCATCGTACAAATGTTTCGTGCCATATTTGGCACAGCTCATGGAGCCATTATGAGCTCTCTTTTGTCTTGCCAAAACACTCCTTTTCAAAAATTTCAAAATATATTTTTTTTGGAAATATTTAGGCCGCCGTCCAAAAATTCACCACAAACACGCGAATCAAACACCGTGATGTCCATGCTGTGACCGTGGGATGGACACGGAAGGCTGAACTGCTGGTCACCGCCTAACAGGGGCGGTGCACCGCCCTGCACCGGTGAACAGTCCTGTGACCTGCTGATCTGCGAACGCACGGCAAAAACACAGCAGAACAGAGGGAAAGCTGGGGCTGCTTGCCACCGCTCTGAGAACGAACCGGAAAGAGAGACAAGCTCGCGTGGTGGATCTGCATACCGGGAACACAGGCGAGGTGCTGGAAATTGAATAGAGGCCAAGAAAAACTAACAAGAGCACCCGCACAAGCTCGACAACGAACTAATCAAACAATCGAATGCTTAATCACTCCAAAACTATTACTTGAAAGGACAGCACGTGACTTGGAATATCAAATCATTGTTTTTTTTTTTTTACCGAAGTCAGGAAGGGAAACCCTCACCCTTATATTTTTGGTTTTTTTTAATAATGGCTCACCTGAATTCGCTCCCATTGAGATTCGAACTCGGGGACGCGAGGGGTGCCTCCAGAGTGTGTCAGGTCTCGGCTGGGGTAACCAACCGAACCCAACATCCCGCTGCGAGAAATTTCCAAGCAAGGAAGCTGCCCCTACTGCTGCAGTAATTAACAGTAGGGTACTCTCTGTCCCATTAAAAATATCATTTTTTAACTTTTGACTATTGTGTTTGACCATTTATTTTATTTATTTTTATAAATAATAAAATAAATAAATAACTATTAAAATATTTTTAATAATAAAATAAATAATATTTATATAAATTTTTTAAATAAGATAAGTAGTATAGCATAGAGTCTAAAAACGACACTTTCAATAGAACCGACGGAGTACTATGCATATAAATGAAGCCATAGGTGGGGCTCCACACCTACCCTTGACGAACAGTCGTGCGGCCAAGTGATGCTCACGACACATGGAGCAGATAGAAAAGGACTAGCATCTAAGGGCAAAGGGAGCATACGGCGGTGTAACTCTACTGTTGTCTCCCTTGCACCTTCAAACGGAGACGGAACCGACTAATTTGATTAAGAGGGGCAGGCAAATATAATCATACATTTTAGTGTCATAAAAAGACATATATAATTATATGTTTCAACCACTTATGAATAAAATTTACACTATTTCTAACAAAAAATAGTATTTTAATGAAAAAGGGGTGAAATTAATATTTTTGTTCTAAAAATTCAAATGTTTATATAGCTTTTTAATGAATATGCTCAACATGGTGGGTGCCGGGGGGGGGGGGGCACAGCTCAAAATGTCAATCGGGTACTTGAACCCGAAAAAACCGATGGGTTTTACCCGATAAAGAGGCGGGTATAGAACACATTTGGTATCCATGGATACATTATTGGGTAAAATCTGGTATCCAACGGGTATGGCGGGTACGGGCGTGGAAGAGTAGTATTCATACCCACGTACCCACGGGTAAAAAATACCCGCACAAAGGTATCTTGGCCTCTGCAATTTCAGCCCGCTAAACATATGGCCCGAGAAAATTTGCCCAGATAAGCACATAGTATATATACGTTCCTCAGGCTCTCACGGGACCCTAATCCTCACTCGTCACTCCCCGAGCCACCAGCCGCCGCAAGGCCGTCCGTCCGGCGCGGCGTGATCAAGCGTCCGCGCGACCGCGCCTTCGCTGAATCCGGCTCCGCCACTCCAGTCCAGTCCGCCTCCACTCCATGCGAGCGCTTAAATTGTTCAATGACATCACTAAATTGTTTTCTGGAATAGATTATGTAACAGCTAACATCTATTTCACTACAATTGCTAAGGTTATAAAGGAGATTAGGGAGTGGTCAACTTGTGGAAACCCTTTAGTGGAAGGCATGTCAGCCAATATGGTAGCCAAATTTGACAAGTATTGGACTGATATTCAAGGTTTCATAGGCATTACAACTATTCTTGATCCTAGATTTAAAACCACAACGTTGCTGATTTGTTTTGAGGATTTGCTTGGGACAACTCGTAGTGAGTGTGAGGACAGAGTTCTGAGGTGAAGAATTTGTTGGCTGATTTGATGCTTGAGTACCGTGTGGAAGATGATGTGGAAACTAGTGTTTCAGCACCACCTGCAACATAAAACAATGATGATTTCTTATCTTCCATGATGGCTCGTGTTGCTAGTAGAAGGCCAACAACTATGAGATTCAAGACCGAGTTAGATCGCTACCTGGATGAAGAGCTATTGGAGTATACTAACAATTTCAAAGTTTTAGATTGGTGGAAGGTGGCTGGAACTCGATTTCTAACTTTGAGAAAGATTGCTAGGGACATATTTGTCATTCCTATTACAACAGTTGCTTCAGAATCTGCTTTTAGCACTGGTGGTAGGGTTTTAAGTGAGCATCGCAGTAGACTCACTAGCATGATGCTCGAGGCCCTAATGTGCTCTCAAGATTGGGTGAGAACAAGTATAAATGTATATTTAACATCGCTCCTATGTCTATTAGCTTGTTGTTCATTTCTTCAAATATTAACTATTATTCATGCAAAACCACTCATTTGGTCACTTTTGATTTGTAGTTGATGAGAAATTGAAGAAGCCTGCAACCTTTTGGTCATGTCTTCAAGACATATAAGAGGGGCTTCAGGTGGTTTACTATAACTGAAATGTATTTATTTTCAGCTCCTTAGCCAAGTCTGATAATAGATAACTAAGTTTATATTTATCCTATTGTAGAAACTTACAATCTGAGGAGTGAGGACACATGAAGTTGCCATGAGATGTCCTCATGGAGCCCTTTTGGACACAAAAACAAGACACAAGATTCAAGAATTGGATGAAGTGCATGTGCTTCCTTCTGATGCCTAATCTGTTAATTGCATTTGTGAACTTGTAACACCACTAATCTGTAATATTTAGTATGTCTTTTAAACTGTTGGAGCTGGAGGGCTGAACTTGGGAAGTGGGAGGCTGGGAGCCTGGATGGCAGGTGTGTGCTAGTGGCCTAGTGCTACTATTAATTAGTTGTAATATTTAGTATGTGAGGCAACTATTGGAATTGGAGGGTTGAACTTAGGAAGTGGGAAGGCTGGAAGCCTGGATGGCAGGTGTGTTAGTGGCCTAGTACCACTATTTAATTTGTGATAGTTGCTAGAATACTAAATCTATTAACTTGATCTAGATACTATATTTGTGTTGTGCCAATGTCTTTTACCTAGTTGCAATGATGCTATAACTATTGCTGAAAGTTGTTACATTTATGTGAGATATTTGCTAGAAGTTCATGTATTTAGTAGGCTGGAAGTTGTTACACACCCATCCACCCCCGTTTACTGGAAGTTGTTACAACACACCTCGCACAACACTATGAAAGCAGTTATTTGACAACAACCAAATATTGAAGAGACAACTCTCTACAAAATTGTTATCATACCTCACCACTGCTTGCATCAGATTCAGACGGTTCTTTCACTTTCAGATCATAGGCGTTTACTTCTTTAAAATACGTTATCTGTTGCAAAACAACAACACATCTCGCACCCAAAATCCGCCTCGTAGTGTTGGTGAGTTATCTCAGAAGAATCATGGCTCGAACGAACTTAAAACCCAAAAATTTCATATCATAGCCATGGGCAGAAATAAGGGGAAAAGAAGAACATTGTGACCTCAGAATTCTTTACACAAAATTCAAAATTTCATGGACCTCTCAAACTCTAACCTAGAAGGGTAAAATACAGTTTCAAGAGGCGAGATGGTGGGAGGGGCTGCCATCTCTTATTTATATGGTCTATTACACATTTTCCTTTTTGCCCCTAAGCCTAATTAGAGTCAAACTAAATAGCTAGGGGCGATATGGTCCAACTCGGGGTAATCTTTATCTGACGGCCACCGCGCCTTCTCATGAGGTAGCTTCGCTCCAACGCGAACTCTCCGATGCTGTCACGTACCAGTACTTCCTCCTTGGAACCTCCGCTGGTTTTGTGGCTCAAACCAGCGAAACCAGAAGTCGATGGTTTTGAGTCCCAAACCACCAAATGATCCGCGAGTAGAGTACGCATCCCCCGCAACTTGATACGCGTCTCTGTCGTCCTCGACCGCCCGACCACCAAGTCTTCCAAAGCCTCCAACTCGACTTGCACGTCCACCGTCTTGACCCGATTGACACGATCACTCCATGTACACTTGCACTTGTCGATGACCTCAAGTGTCGGCCACTGCGGCTAGTCATCCGGCGCTCTGGTCCCTCGGTTCAAGCGTCACATCCGCCCTTCACCACTCCTGGTCCGTCGGCACAACACGCCCCCTACTTCACCTTCACCTCGACGTCGACCCCCACCTCCGAGCTCTACAACTACACACCACAAGTAAGACATGCAAACATAGCTTTCGCCATGGTAGGATTAGTTCGACAAACTCAACCTATTTACAGATCACATTGACACTCACTCGTCAAAAAATGAACTACAAGGTACTCTTCAGCCTTGTATTTGATCTTCTAATAAAAAAATGAAGTCCTATAAATATAAAGATCACACATACAATGGATATATATTGGAACTAATATCTAGTATTGTTGAAGATGCAACGGTATCCTGCTAAGAGATTATCAGCAACCTCAATCACTTCTCTAATAACAAGCCCCCAATAGTCTGATACAGTTATCGACTAGGATAAATTTGGGAACATGCAGCAAGCAGTACAGTAGGTGCTAGGACTCGGAGGAACACACTAGGAGGTTCTAGAAGATACTACAAGTGAGGGCCTACAAGATCTGGTACATGAGGGAAGACTAGAAGATATATATAAAGAGAAACAGTACACTGGATTACTGGAGATGGATTTGTGTCTGGTTCGCTCAAAATAATCATCTACTCTCTCCGCCTCAAAATAGATATCATTCTCGCTTCTCGAGAAGTCAACGTTTTCAAAATGCCGGTTATTATATATTAAAATATATAAATATCTATGCTAAGTAATTAGTATCATCGGAATGATCTTTAAGTCTAGTTTTTTAACAAATTTATTTGGAGATTTAAATGTTGCACGTATTTTCTACAAACCTAGTTAAAGTTGAGAAAGTTTGACGGGCACACATCTCATAGTGACATCTATTTTGAGACCGAGGGAGTATGCCCTCTCCTCTTGCTGTCATTTACCTCTGTTGTTGTGCTTGACAGCATGCCCCACTTGGCAGCCCATCCATACCCATACACATGCACATGTACCATGGCACTGGCATTGACATCTCACATCTCAATGTTTCAAGGGGGGTGAAAGTGGGTTTATGGATCCATGACTCTCATCTGTTTTTATAGTATAATAAAATAATTAATAAAAAGACAAGCTTAATAATAGTTGGAGTTTTGGATAGACCTTTGATTCTCGAGTTATGTGGTCATGCTCCAAAGCTGCATCCACCACCGTGCAAAGCTCCGAGACAAGGGCTGCCCGGCTCCAACGAGCTGCCGTCCACCGCTCCCGTATTTTCCGGACCCACCTGAAAGCTCTTCGCTCCCGGACACCGGACCCCACTGTCGCCGTCTCCCCTACTGTCGTCACGGCACCACGTGCGTTCGGTGGCGTTCCGAGTTCGACGGCAACGGCGGCATAAAAACGAAGCCAAGGAAACCGCAGAAGCGCCGAGCTAGCGCGCACACTCCTGGTGGAGATACCTGGAACTGGCAACCAATCAGCCAGCCAGTCTTAGAAGGAGATAGGGAGCAGGCCTGGTTCAGAACAGGTGGTCGGCCGGACAGACAATGGCGGAGGCCGATGAGGCGGCGGCGCTGCAGTTCACACCGACGTGGATCGTGGCAGCGGTCTGTACCATCCTCGTGCTCATCTCCCTCGCCGCCGAGCGGGGCCTCCATCACCTCGGCAAGGTACGTATGGGGCTGGAGCTCTTGCTTGCTTTTCAGCTGCTGGCTTGCTGCACGCTCTGGACGGTGATGCTGATTAGCTGAGAGCTTCACTAACTCTGGTGTTCTTGGGCCGGCACCGGCATGCGTGCAGACACTCAAGAAGAACCATCAGAGGCCGCTCTACGAGGCGCTCCTCAAGGTCAAAGAAGGTAACTACTCCTAGAACCAAAAACAAACAAGTTTCTAGTTTCTTCTTCTACTCCTCAGAGACGTACGTGCGTCTTCAACGATTTCAGCTCTTCTGTGTGTTGGTGATGTGTATTGTTGCAGAGCTGATGCTTCTGGGGTTCATCTCCCTGCTGCTGACGGTGTTGCAGGAGACGATCCAGAGGACATGCATTCCTCCCAGCTGGACAAACTACATGCTGCCGTGCCAAAGACCGGGGCACGATGACGATGCTCCTCCTGCGGCGGCCGCCAAGGGGGCGCGTCTTGTCGCCGCCGATATCCTCGGTGGGATCAGTAGAGCACGGATGCTCAGCGAGGCTGGAGCTGGAGTCAAGGCCGGGCTGTGCGAAATGGAGGTGAACTGAATACTGACTGAATAATCATGCGACTCTGATAGGAGTACATAACACTCGTTGTTCATGGATTTTAATTTCTGAAAAACATTGGTTGCCAATGTTTTATTCATAATATAGCTATTAATATAGAATCAAACAAACAAGGCACATGGCGTCTTGGTGTTTCTTTTTCAATTTTTTTTTTTTTTTTTTTTTTTGCGACGTTTTCAATATCTTATCTTATGGTATGCGTTTGTGTCTTGGCAGGGGAAAGTTCCACTGCTGTCCGAAGAAGCCTTGCATCAGCTGCACATCTTCATATTTGTTCTGGCTGTCTCGCATGTATTTTTCACTGCCTCAACTATGCTTTTAGGAGGTGCAAAGGTAATTAATTAAGCTGCTTATGACATAAGCCTGCAGAGTTGCAGTTAATAAACTGTGGAACTCTTGTTGCTTCTTGACGGCTGCTTCTTACTGTTCTTTTTTTTTTTTTTTTTTTTTTTTTTTGTACTCAGATACACAAATGGAAAAAGTGGGAGGAGGAAATTCAGAGAAACCCTGCAGGAAACGGTATGACGACCAGCTTGTTATTGTTGCCCATATTTTAGTGCAATGACATACATTGGTTTAAACATCTTTGTTTCTGATTCTGCGGAAACTAGAAACATGTAAATCATAGTGAAAGCAAAAGCTATGTTTATGATCTGGTTATTTTCTTCACAAAAGCAGAACAGTTGTTTGTTCTCTTCGTAAGATACAGACCTGTTTGCTGATAGGATTGATAAAAATCCGTATGTGTGAAACTGCAGGATCTAAGAAGGGGTTACCTATGCATCAAGTTTCATTCATCAGAGAACATCACGAGGTTATTGGCACAGGTTCTAAGACGCTGTGTTGGCTGGTAAGGTGTACATTTATGTGTTCAACTGTCATATATTGCCTGTATATTGAAAATTAATTAATATTTACTCCCTCAATAAAAACTCACATAATAGTCTGTTGGTGCACTGATAGCCTTTCCTCTTGCTTTTTGTTCCATTCAGCACTCATTTCGTAAGCAGTTTTATGGTTCAGTAGCTAAATCCGACTACGCCGCTTTGCGTCTTGGTTTTATCATGGTAAGCACCATTGGATATCAAGATATATAGCGTTCTGTTATATTCTTTATATCTAATCATGCATTCTTTTGGATTGCAGACTCACTGTCGCGGAAACCTGAAATTTGATTTCCACAAGTACATGATGAGGGTTTTAGAGTCTGATTTTAAAACAATAGTTGGTACAAGGTAATAATTCTATTCTAAATTTTGAGGGAAATTTGCTCCATGATGAATAAACTTAACCATGCTGTCGTTTTTGTCGCCTTTTTAGCTGGCGCTTGTGGATCTTCGTGGTGATATTTCTGTTGCTCAATGTCCAAGGTAAACCGTTATTTCCTTTTCTAAAAAAAAAAGGTAAACCGTTATTTCAGCAAGATAGTTAAAGATTCTCAAACTAATACAGCTCACATTGTTAATCTGCAGGTTGGCACACATACTTTTGGATGGCTTTCCTTCCTCTTGGTGTAAGTGCAGACTTTGAAGCAAGTTCTGAATCATAAGTATTCATCAGGGACTAGGTGCTTAATAAGGGCGTTGAATTACTCCTTGCAGCTTCTGTTAGCTGTCGGCACAAAGCTGGAGCACGTGATAGCTCAGTTAGCCTACGAAGTAGCCGAGAAGCAGAAGGCGATCGAGGGCGATCTGGTTGTGACGCCATCGGACCAGCACTTCTGGTTCGGGCGGCCGCGGATCATCCTGCACCTCATCCACTTCATCCTCTTTCAGAACGCGTTTGAGCTCGCCTTCTTCTTCTGGATATGGGTAACTACTACTACTAAGCCTTACTACTACACACCATTTCTGATTCTGAAGTTGTGCTCCCTCCGATGCCCATGACTGAAACTGAACGCAACGACACTGCGTAACTTTCCTTTTGAAGATGACCTATGGATTCGAGTCCTGCTTCATGGACAATATCGGCTTCCTGGTGCCCAGGCTCGTCCTCGGGTAATTCTCATGGCCTCCCTCCAGCCTCCAGTAGGAATTCAAATGGCAGCTGTGCATGTTCATGTTCTTCATTCTGACTCCTGCATCCCTCCCCTTGTGTATGCACCTACTGCAGGGTCGTCATTCAGCTTCTCTGCAGCTACAGCACACTGCCACTTTATGCGATTGTAACCCAGGTGCGTGCGTTGGCAGTTTTCTTTGTCTCCATATCCGTTTGTCGTCGATGCCCTTGTAATATACAAGATGGACTTGTTGTCTCTGTTTGTTTAAACTCTTCTACTTAGTATAATGATGCAAATCTTTTGCGTATTCGAGAAAAAAAAGATGCACTTGTTATATACAGTATCCCTTCAAACACTGATTGATGGGTTATGCTCAAAGATGGGGAGCTACTACAAGATGGAGATCTTCAACGAGCATGTGCAGCACGGCGTCCTGGGGTGGGCAGAGAAGGCCAAGAAGAGATCCGGGTTCAAGGAGGGCGGCGGCAGCTCCCCGACCGCCGAATCCATGCACCGGAATGGTGAGGCTAACGTGTAGCTTGGGAGGACGATGAGGCAGCAGTCGCAAACAGGGAGAAAGCGACAGTAATGACATGTTTCGTTTTCTCTACAGCAATGGCTTCACTCGCAGCCCTAGAGCCGCAAAAAGTGTAAAACACTGCTGGTATATATATATTATGGTACATTTCATATTTGTGATCTCACGAGTAGTCAGTCATCTGTGCCCAAAATTCTGAAGAAGATACTTTTGCAATGTGACAATGGCCATACGGTGGTCATTGTGTCCTCTACGTATATATTTTTGTATTATTACGAGACGAGACCAAACTCGGGTAAGGTAGAAACGAAATTCATTAACTCAACAAGAGACGAATCTTCCAACATCATACCACTATTGCCACAGAAATCCAGCAAGCAACAAAAACTCTCAACGTCATCTCATTACTGCCACAATATACTTCATCCAGCCATAACATGTGTACCGTAAGACGGTGGCTTGTAACCAGCATAGAATATGAGCCTAGCTCATCTAACTGGGCGAGAAACATCTTGTTCTTCCTAGTTTGCTTAGTTTTTCGTTTTTTGCAGGTAGCATCACTCATGGCAGCCAGAAAAGACAGCTGATACATTTGTAATATATCTACTGTAACCATTACAGTGACTATGGTCCAAATGCTGTGGCTGGTAACTTTCATGATCCTTCGTTGGTCTTTCCGAATCTAAAATATGGAGGCAAGACAAGAATCAATCATTATCTATGCAGCTGCAGCAAAACAGCCTTTTGATTGCGATGACACTGACAACACCAGCACCAGCATCCAGCAACACCAGAACTTTTAGTCTCAACGGAACTGGTTGAAAATAGAAATGATATAACAAGAAGATCCAAACCTTTCAACACCATATCATGTGGAACACAAAATTCAGTCACCAGACTCCACCTGCCAAAAAAAAAAATAGCATAATATGGCAAACAGCCCCCATCACAAGAGCCAAAGGTCATGTTATGACACATTAGACCAAAAAGATATTTGGCACTCGTCCCTAAAAAATCTTTGAAGAACTCGATGGGTGACAAACTTCCTTGAATAAGCAGAACTCAAAACAGCAAAGAGCCCAAATTTACTGGACAGTTATGATCACACAAGTTCAATTAACTAGTCATAATAGAACCACCATCGTCCATCAACTTGAGTCAATATTGTGCAGAATTTCTCAAATTCTGCAAGCAACATGTACCCAGTAGACATAGTAGAACAAGCAGATCGACATAGTAGAACAAGCAGATCGACATAGTAGAACAAGCAGATCAGGCAGCACTCAATAGCATCGAGCAGAACTCCACAGTAAAGAAACCAAATTTACTGAACAGTTATGATACATCACACAACCATGATGGTCACTGTATTAACGTTTACACCATTCGATCAACTAGTAAATAACCATCACCATCCATCAACTTGAGTCAATATTATGCATAGTTCTGCCAGCAACAAGTACCCAGTAGACATTTCGCAGAACAGTAGAAGGGGCATGATATGATCTGGACCGGAATGAACTCATACCAGCCATTCATTAAAGTTTCCATGTGCTGTCCCCGACCATGTGATCTTTGATAAACATGACACTGACTGAAATCAGTATTCTTCAGCAGCACTAGCAGCACTCAGATCCACACTAAGATCCACAGTCTGCAATGAGATCAGAGTTAGGATGCACATGTTCGATCCATATTTGCAACATAAAGTAGATCGAAACTAGATTCATTAAATCTTGAAATTACAGACGATTTTTTTGTTTAGGTATCTAGCTCCGCTCAAAATAAGATGTGCTTCATGATTAAACAATGCTCAGTTAGTTGTAACTACTCGATAAAAATATCACAGATTCACAAGTCTTCTTTTAATTGAACTTAAAGTTTGACCACATTTTAGCACAGTACACTAACCAAAGACTACTGCAGGCTATATCACTCCAATCATAAAAATAAAGATGAACTCCATGTTACCTTTCCAGTAATCATTGTATACATGTTCAGAACATCTGTTACAGTTGTTTCGAAATGTGTGGTGGCATCATAGCTCTGCACGGTGAAACAGCCACAAAGATTTAGTAGAATGTTTAAACAATGAAGTTAAATGTTCATTCTATTAACATATACTGCACATCTTACCGTTGAGACAAAGCAATTATCAAGAGATGGTTCATTCACTGGTTCATATCTGTCATAAATATCATAGAATATCTCATCTACAGGACCAAGTAGATCAATTCCAGGCTTTAGCTCAGACTGGGGATTATCAGTCTCTGCTTCTGCAGACACAAATGCAATGAACTTCCCTCTGGGCGCAACATTGTGCGTGTATGAGCAACAGAAAACATACCTAAAAAGAGGATATGGACAGAAATAGCATAAATGTGTCAAGCATAGTGATCCACTTGATAAAAGGGTTCAAGTAAATCTAGTGATTAATGAAATGAAAACTATATCAGCATGAGAAAAGGCTTCACATGTCTGATCTGCGTCCAAGTTGTTTCTGAGGCAAAATAATTTGAACTGAGTGGGACTCATTTGTATTAGGGATTGGATGGCTCATGATAGCAATTGCTCGTACAACTCTACCGATCTTCCTAACCTGTTTGAGAAACATTAGGGTGGCAAAAAAATGAGAAAAAAAAAAGTTCAGCAAAAACACCAGAAGTTCCTTAATTAGCTTGTCATCTAGCAAAATATAAGTATTTGGCACCGAAATGACCAAGCCCTTTAAAATTTGGATATAGAGAGTATCCACCTTGTTTGGTAAATACGAAGGATCACAGACCACCTTCTTGCACTTTGCAGTTTCACCTTCAGATGTGACACCACACACTTTCCCCTCCATATCGAATTCAACCTACAAAATGAGGCAACGCAGATAAGAAGGAGAGCATTTTCTTGTCATCCAAATTATGTGAAGAGAGGTGCAAAAAGAAGACCTTGCACTCTGGCTTGTTTAACATGTAAGTACCACCATAAACAGCACTCAGTCGTGCAAAACCCTGTAGCCCAAAACGATCACTGTGTCATCAACAAGGAACATGATGCGCGTTCGAGAAGTATTATATTAACAGATTCGATTTTGACTGACCTGTGGTAGCTCACCCAGCCCATATAGTGGATAGATATATGGTGAGCCTCCTTGAAAGCGTGCAAGAGACTCTGCATATAGCTAAAAGCACACGATAGGTAAGGAAACATATTCAAACCATTAGGAAGCACACAAGTTTTTCTATATCAACAACTAGGAAGCAGCTTTGGCCAAGACTTACTTTCATCCTTTTCACTGTATCAAGTGCCGGTTCATTAAGATAACGATCATCTCTATGAAGAGCAAGTGCATGTCCAATGAAATCCACTGTATCATCACTTAAACCATATTTTCTGAAATACAAATGGAACATGGAGTTACCTTTCTGCAGAAAGAGGTTAGTTATTTGAAAATTGCAATCCCAAAATGTGCCACTGACATGTGGATCATGGACCCACATGTCATGAACACATTAAGGGGGTTGGAACATGCACAGGTTGAATTTTACACAAGAACATAAGAGCAATATTCAAAAGAAATATCTTTGCACAACTTATGGAATAAAAATGGTATCCATGTAGAATCTGCGAAGCAGCAATGTTCACAATGGATCTTGTAGGAGCACCGCCCTGAATGTAGCAAGAGTGCACTAGGGAAAGTCCAGATGCTAACTACGACGAATTTAGTTCATAGGTAAGATGCGCCAAGCAATGTCTACAGTGGATTTGAAAATTCAGAAATAAGAATTGTATTGGTGAGACACCCTAATACTACAGGTAAGTCATAACTCACACCTTCACTATTACACTAAAAGGGTAATCCAGGTTTACAAGTATGTTATTCTTTTTTTGTCTACATGCCAGGGACTGTGATGGTGGATTTCTGTCGTTGTTGTTGTTGGGGGCATTTGTCTTTAAGGCGCTAAGGCGAGACTTGGCAAGCCACCCCCTCCCAATCGCCTAGGTGATTGTAAGGCAATCCAATCGTATTGTGATAAACTTCAAAGCAGCAGCAAAAAGGAAAGAAAAAGAAAAGAAGAAGGACAAGACACTAAGAAAGGCCCAGACCATATATGCTTCCTGGCATATTGTGTGACCTAATTCCCTCAAACCTCCCCATACAAGCACTCCAGGTCTCCGCCTCCGCCGCCACTCCCACTCCCGTTCTCCATTTGCACTGATGCCGCCCACAACCATTCCACCCTACCTCCTCCTCTCCCCTTCACTGATGGTGCCGCCCCCCTTCCAGATCCCTTCCAATCACCTGTAGATCGCAGGTCGAGAGTTGCTGACTGCTGCTGCCCCTCCCAAATGTCTGATGTTGCGGTGCCGCCCCCTTCCAGATCCCCTCCAGTCGCCTGTGATCGCAGATCGAGTTGCTGACTGCTGCTGCCCCTCCCAGATGTCTGATGTTGCAGAAGTTTTGTGATGGCCATAGCGTCCGGAGCCGATGGGGATGGAGCAGGGACAGCTGCTTGGCCTTCCCATTCCTCCTCTGGTTCTTCCTCTCTCTTCTGACTCCCCTCTCTCATTTGCTGATTTTTGGCCATGGCGATGGGGACACCCAAGTTTTTTTAGCGTCTAGGTGACGACTAGGACGCCTTAAAAACTATGGTTGAGGGGACGTGTTGTTTGTCTATTAGAGTGTTGTTACAATACTAGCAATGGAACGAGTATAATGCAACAAGCAGAGAGGTACTTACGCTATAAGTTCTCTAGTTGTGACCCTAGTAAGGTCCAATCCTTGATGTGTCCTTGGATCAGCTTCATTGTAATCTTGGACATAAATGAAGAAGTTCCTTGCTCTGCGCTTCTCAAATAGGCCCATCAAAGGGGACTTCAGAGCTTCCATGTCAGTGGCAGGGACCTTGTAAATCTGATTGAATATAATAACAGAGAAAGGTATGTTACCCTACAAGATCTAAGAAAATTCAGGAAACATAATGTTGATGAAAAAAAAGGGATGAGAACATAGATTGATGACTACCTTCCCTTTGCTGAAAACATAGCTCCCATCAACGGCTTTGAATGACAAGTACTTTGTCACGTCAGTGTGGATGAGCGTTCGAACCAATGTCCCATTTGCCATCATAAACTGATAACAAAAACAGTCTTTTTTTAACAATGAATCAACAAAAATAAAATTATGGTACATGGGGTATATATAAAGTAAAAAAAGCAAATTATTAACAAATAAGTCATAAATCTACGAGGAGTACTTCGCAGACTTCTCTTTAAAAACAGTTCTGCAAGGTTTTTTTCATAACTTTCTGAAGCGAAAATCAAAACATAAATCACATTAAAAGGCTACAAATGTTTCCTGCCAAGTCAAAATAATGCACGATCGCAGGTATTTCCACAAATACTAACTGTGCTGATAAAGGTGCTAGAAAAACATGTTTGCATAGGATAAAGGCTGTTGGTGTTGCACCTTTGGCACCATGTCCACATTGTAGTCTCTGCTTGCACCTAGATGTGCTGGGGGCTTGTCTTCCCCTCTAAACCTCTTCCAGAGCTATTCCAAAAGGTAGAGTGGAAAGCATGTCAGTCTAAAAGTTCCAGCAAAATTAATCAAAAGCTTTGTTATGACAAGAAAACGATGCACAAATCTAGAACCTTCTGTACTTAAACAGAAGTTGTAGGAGTTGCTTACCTGATTAAGGTTGAGCGAGGTGGAATCTCCTCCATAGTAGTCATTTCTGTCCATATGCAAAACCTACAATATCATCAAAACCACGTCCTCAAAAGTGAATTATCCACACCTTAAGGAAGGTTCTAAAAATGTCACATGGATCAAAAGCAATTACAGAACAGGTGGCACAGAATAATTCAACTCATGCATACAAGCATAACGCACTGAGAAAAGAGAGGTGTTTGCAATGGGTTGTGGCAACTTCTAGATATAGTATGTACTCTTAAATTGACTCCTCATACAGCATTCTCATTATATATCCACTTAAAAACTCTCTAATACAAGGCTCCATTGCCTGTTGGCACAACTCTAGATCCAAGATTCAACTCAGTTCTTGAGTTTGTATACTAAAATCAAGAACCTTGAGACTATAATTTGCCTAGAACTGAAAGAATGAACACACCCGCAACTTAAATGTACCCACAGCTCCAGAACAGATTTATGGAGCTAGGAATACCTAGCTCAAAGATTTATTGGAGCTGGAGCGCTGCTAAACATGGCCAAAGCATCTCGTCATAAGGGTTCATTGTTTAATGAAAGGGACTTATTAATTTCATCCTTCTTGGTTTGGACACTCGGTAGCTCGCTTATTAGCAGAGACTACACCATGGTATTTGCATGGCATCTGAAGGTCGCCATGCTGTAAGATCAGCGTGACGCACTCAACTAGGCTGTTATTTGTTTCGTGACCAAACATTTGGCTGTTGCATCTTGTTTGGCTGTTTTTTAGTGCATTTAGTTGAAAAAGCCCACCAAGACTCCAAGAGTGTGGCGGACATTTTCTCCGCCAAACTTCTGTCATGGCCACACTTGTGGCTTGGTGTTATCGGGGAAAAAAAAACAAACCACCCTTAATCTCCAGAGTTCCATTGCCAGCCCGATGTTCTAGATGACCTCCTCCCACAACCCATCTACTCCTAGCTGGTACCAGCTGCAGGTGGCTACTGTCACTGGCTCCACTGCTACCGTCAGCAGTTGAAGGCAACGTGGCATGCCCTATAACTCTTCTACGTTACCACCGCCACCGCTTCCTAGGCTTACCCCTTAAAAGCCAGGCTGCTACCAGGAAGCACCCAGTCTACCAGCTGCCCGACAGTTGCTCAGCAGCAAACCTATGGTTATCATTTATCAACACCCTTGCTGCCCCTGCCACAGCAGCGCCAATACCAACCACAGTCCAGCTTCCTCCTTGAAGCGAGGCCGAAGGTCAGGGTGGCTTGGGAAACCAAGAAATTCTAACCCTAACTTCTATCATCGCCGCCGTTTTGCAAGCTACATGCTGCCACCTGTGTATGTGCAACAAATAGGGAAACCCACTTATTAGGCTAATATGGAAATAGAAAAACATTAGTTTATGAAAGGCAACAAGTGTGGGCAAGCAACACAACAAAGTACAACTAGTTTGGGCAAGAATGGCAACCCTTCTCCCTCTGCTTAAGCCTCACTTTAATTCGTATTAAATGTTCTTCCAAGGAGTTGCTGGTAAACAGTACAATTAAGTGCCACTTCCCGATTAAGCACCGCTGCTCGCGATCCTGATCTAGAGAACCACTCCTTGCTAACCTCAGAATATACTCAATTGCATCAATGGCTGCTCCGTCCCTACGGATCCACCAAGGGCTTAAGGAGCTAGGGGGGGCTCGTAGGTAGACGAACACTATAGATCAGCATAGACAGCAAAGCGGACCTAATCGCAGCACGCAACGTCCAGATCAAAGGAGCTGGGGCACCCGATCTAGGAGCTCGTGTGCTCCAGCGACCCAGTCCACTCCAAGTGATGCAAGCGACCTTGAAGCACCGGACCTGTATGCGGACCCGAAATCCGAGCAAGGAAGCTACGGATCGTGCTAGCGGCCGGCGGCGGGCGGCAGGCGGCGGCTGTAGCCTGTAGGGGAAGCGACGGGCGATAGGCGGGCTCACCTTGAGGCCGTCGACGGAGAGGAGACCGCTGAGGATGCACTCCTTGAGCCCCGTGCCTAGCACGATCACGTCGTACTCCTCATCCATGGCTGGCTCCCCGGTGAAGCGGCGGCGAAGAGGAGATGACGCGGCCGAGAAGAGAAGTGGAGTTGACGAAAGGAAGCGGGGCCGTTCGGGAATCCGAGAGGGGAGCCGGATGCGGGATGCGGATGGGTGCAGCGGCTCGCTTTCTCGCGCAGGTCCTCGGCTTACAAAATAATTGCGGCTTTCTCTTAATTTTGTCGGAGTAAGGCTATCTCCAACAGCCCACCTATTCCACTCCCCAACCCCAAAATGCATCACACACAGGTGAAAATCACCCTCCAACAGCGCATGCAATGCAAGCAGGCAAAATGCATCGGAGGAGAGAGGGAAGGCAGATATGCGGCTTCTCTCTCCTCAACGCCCAAATCCCTGGCGCCGACGGATGGTGGGCCCGTACGAGCGAGCCGGGGGCGGAGCAGGGGCAGGCGCCTCCCGCGCTGCCGGTGCAGGCGTGGCTCACGGAGCAGGGGCAGGGAATCGCGGCGGGGAATCACGGCGAGGAGCAGCGACGCGGGTCGCGCGGGGCGGCGAGGCGGAACTGCGGCGGGTGGCTGGAGCGACTCTGCGTGCCCGTGGCGAGCAGGCCACTAGCGAGTGGCGCGGCGTGCCCGCGCCGAGCGGCAGGAGCCCGGGCACCGGCGCGAGCTGCGGCAGGTAGGACTTGAGCCGGGACGGGAGGAGCAAGAATATGGCGCGACCACCGATCCATGACTCGATGCCGAACCAGCCGCAGCCGACGAGCGCGGATGACGGCCGGGACGTGCGCGCCGCGGACGCCGAACGCGGCGTGGGCCAGCACCGGGAACGGCAGGCCGTGCGTGACCGCGGGCGCGACCGTGAGGACGAGCGTGACGAGGACGATGAGGTTGGCGAAGGCGACGGTGGCGACGCCCTGGAGCGCGGACATGCCGAGGTCCACGAGGCTGCGAGCGAGATAGGAGGGCACGCCGATGACGAGGCTGACCCGGAGGCTGGCGAGGTCCCAGGTCCGACTCATTCGACGTCAATCTGGGACTCACCGGCAGGAGCGGCGAGCAGCTGGAGCGGCACAGCGCGGCGTGCCCGCCTGCGAGCAGCTGGAGCGGCGTGCCGTGCCTGCCGGCGAACGGCAGTTTCGGTTTGGGGTGCTGTATCTGCGTTAGCTGTTGGAGAATGAAAGTTTTGATGACCTTATCCTTTTACTGTATGTGATGCAAACCAGCCAATGCCTCTCTTCTTTATGCCTCCAAGACAACAAGGAATGCAAACACATAATACATCATGCAAGAAAATCAGCCTCCAACGGACAACGCAAACACGGTAGGTATTTTGGCGTCTGAGGGAGCAAAAATAAGGGTATTCTCTCTCTCTAGCGATGCAAACGCCGGTCTTTGATCCGGCGATGACGAGGTCCCCATCATGGAGGGGTCCGGCTGGATGGCGCGCCGATGGCGGAGAGGGATAGAGAAAGCAAAGAGAGCGAGAGCGAGGGCGGTGGTGGCCTCCATCTCACGACGACGGGCGCTGCCCTTCTCTCGCTCGGGCTCGGCTCGGCGCGCCGCGGCGGCTCCGTGGGGCGGCAGCCAATGGACCGCAAAATCCAAGACGGCGCAGGCGGGATCGTTCGCCGCTGGCGGTCCCGCGGGATGACGACGATCAGGAGCGAGGGAGGCAAGATCAAGCGCGCCCGTGGAGCGCCTTGGGCAGCGAGCCCACCTGACAATGAAAACAAGGGCGAGGTCGTCGGCGAAGGAGTCAAGGACCGCCGCGTGCCTTCGATCGTGGCCTCGGCGCGGCGTCCGCCTTGTCCGATTAATGAAGAAAAGGGTGTCAACGTAATTTTGTTTCACCCTTAGGGTTTCTGATGTAAAAGCACCAGAGACAAGGTGTTCATAGATATGGGCTTAGTTGATTTTGAAAAATCTCAAGGTCCTCTGTGCAAAAGTGTTCGCCACATTCATCCCCCTTCTATAGGTCAGCTGTTGGAGATGGATGAATTATGGGTGCTTGATCCTTTACTGTGTGTGACTCGTAACCTAGAATGGGTGGCGTTTTTATCGCCCTTTGTTGGAGACGACCCTAAGCAAACATGCTAGGCGGTGGAGGGAGGAGAAAGCGGAAGCACCCGGGGGCACTCGGGAGTCGGGGAGTGGTCATGCGCGACGGGTCGAGACTCGCGCTCGTGGTCGCGGCGACCTTCATGGGGGCAGCGCTCGTGCGGATCGTGCCGCATCGGCGCGCCGCTGACAGGGCTGGCGACTCGCCTCTAAGCGCTTGTCGGAGACCGATCGAGTCCGCCCCGCGCCCTACGGGCGCATGCCCGCACCGTCGGGACTCCTGTTAAACAATCTTTCTTATATTTTGAATTTTGAATTGCAATTTTTTAACCCGATCTACCTGATTATGCATGTTTTGTAAGGGCACTCACAATGCAGACTCTATCATAGAGTCAAAAACCATTTATTACCTCAGGTATTGTGGACTTGGAGTCTAAATAAGACTTGAAGTCTTGGTTTTTTCCCATAAATATACTGCCACATCAGCGCCACATTATCAAAATGCAATAAATATGAAGGTAATAAATTAGCTTAGACTTTATGATATAGTCTGCATTGTGAATGCCCTAAATGCATATACTTGGTGAACTTTTAGGTTGTGTTTGAACTTTCTATGTGTAGTAAACTTTCTTTTATTCTGTTGTGTACAAAGTTTTACAACATTGCGTGAAAAGTTACACACTATATGGAGAGCAACTCCAGCACCACCTAAACCTACTACATATTCTATATTCATATTCTATATTCGGTAGTGGGGACAAGAAAATCAACTCCAATAGATTACCTACTTAACCCTCTAGCACCACCTAAACCTGCTGCATATTCTATATTCGGTAGTGGGGACAAGAAAATCAACTCCAATAGATTACCTACTTAACCCAACAAATTTATTGACTACTCAAATCCCCCTCCGACTATCCAATCCTGTTAGGCCAAGCAGACTAAAAAATATTCTCTCTCCTACCATGCCCGTGGTTCGTCTCTACCACGCGATCTTCGTCCATTGCTAGCCCTCCTCCGTCACGGTTTCCCAATGATGGCGGTCCTCTCTAATGTCGTGCAGTAGATCCTCGTGACAGTGTCCTCCACAATGACAACAACACTGTGACGACCCTCGCAGAGACGACACCATGTCCGGTGGGGACATGGAACTACCGACAGGAGGCCTCGCGCAGGCATGGCTCCTCAACGTGGGCATGATCCTCGACACTAGTACGTCTCCCGACATTAGCGTAGCTCCCAGGAGCAAGTACACCTCCTGGTGTGGGTGCAGCTCCCCAGCATGGGCTACAGGGACAGACCTCCCTAGCGTGGCGCGGTGGCACGCGGCCTGCCTGGCACGGTGGCCTCCACAAGAAGCCAAAAAGAATATCAAAGAGGATGATACATGAGACCCACTATCATTCTCTGAGATATGTCACTCTGGGCGTTCGGTTTAAACCCGACTATTCGGTTCGGTTCGGTTCGGTTTACAAAAGTTCGGTTCCCGTAAAATGAAAGCCGATCGGTTTTCCAAAAATGCCAAAACCGACCAAATCGGTTTTCGTTTTTTTTCGGTTTTCGGTTTTAAAACCGAAAAACCGAAAGCAAAGACAACAAAGGAGCGCCGGAACCTCCTCCATGGCGTCCTGCTTTCGCGGCCTCAGCGCGCAGCGTCGCTCTGCTCACCCCACCCCAAGGCCCCCGTGACGCCGCCGCCGCCCGCCCGCTCTGCCGTGATGCCGGTGATGCCGCGCATTGCGGCCCAGCGCCCGCGCCGCCCTGCTCAAGGCCGCCACCCGCCCGACGCCGCGCGCGATCGCTGCCCGCCTTTCGCGCGCCGCCGCCCGCCCATTGCTCGCCCTTGTGCCGCTAAGCCCGCCGCCGCCGCCGTGTCTTTGTGGGTCGCTAGGTTAGGTTTGGGTGCGGGAATGGGGAATGGGGATGGGACTATGGGGTATGGGCGACGGGACGGGAATGGAGGTGCCTGTTCGATGGATCGATGGAGGTTGTTGGCTATTGGTCCGTTTGACTAGGGCTGTGGGCCGGATGGATGACGGGCGCTGATGATGCGATCTTGTTGCCCGCCGCTCTTCGTGGCGCTTCGCCGGTTCCTCGGGATTTCGGTTCCAGTTCAACCCGAAACCGAAACCGGCCGAACACCGAACACCGCAAAAACGAAAACGAAGCCGAACGAAAAACGAAAAACCGACATTTCGGTCGGTTTCGGTTCGGTTCGGTTTCGGTTAAAAAGTGCCCAGGCTGAGAGATATGTTTTGGGTAGCCTATTTTAGGTAGTATGAGTTGGAAGCAAAATATGGATAGTAGAAAAATGGATAGCTACCTAAATAGATATTTAGTATTCCTACAAGAGATGCTCTAACTATTCCAAAATTTTGTTTGTTGTTTAATTTTAGAACAATATATTTACCCCTATAGGCCACATCAAGGCCTTTTTTCGGGTAACCGTTGTGGAAAAAACATCAAGGCCTTTTCAGCTACTTTTATTTCTGAACTAGGTCGTTTTATCCACCTTTTGTACTAGCATTTTCTTCTTTTGATACATTGCGACATGCGACACTTCTTTGAGTGCCTTAGGAGCCACAACACCTACGATACAAAATAATCTTGAATTCATGAAGCGGAACTAGGGTGCCTTGGGTCTCCCATTAACAACCACTGAGGCATTTAGCAGCGAGCAAGAAAAGGAAATGCTGATATGCATATCAGAGAAGGCCACGATACATTCACTCACAATAACGAGCTGGTTCCAGGAAACGTGAACACAGCTTAAAGTTAATCATCCGACCATCAATCATGTATGGAACAAAGGAACCACCACCATCATGTGTTCGCATAAACGGTCTTCAGCCCGTTTATAAACACCATATAAATGATACACGGTGATATGCTATTTCTATCTGTTTAATCGGCTGCACCTGCAGCACAGTGCGCGAGTCGCACCAGGCATGGGCGCATGGCCTGTCTTACACCATTCTTCTTTAAAGTATGGTATCTGGAGGAAATGCAATGTTTAATAGGAAAATCTCTAGTATTCTTCAGCAGCGCTGGCAGCGCTCAGGTCGACACTGAGATCAACGGTCTGCAGGTCAGACATGCAGAGAGTTAAAGAGATAAATATTAAATCTTAAACTGCCAATAATAAAGAGATAGATGTCTAGTTAGGGATTAATTTTGTTTTGAGACAAATCTATTGCTGACAGAAGGTTAACAAACAATTGACCATTCATTGTAAAGATCGCAAAATTCACGGTTTTTCAACTCAGACCCGATACAGCATTGAAGAAATTAATTAATATATGATACATACATCTGCTTTGTTGACCACAAAAAAAAAAATAAAAAAAGATATGACATGAACCTTACCTTTCCAGTAATCGCTGTGTACATACTAAGAACATCTGTGACAGTTGTCTCAAAGTGTGTAGTAGCATCATAACTCTGCAAAGAACTTCCATAAACATCTAAAATATCTGAGACTTGCAATCACTTTGTTATTACAGAATGCTAAACTTACCGTTGAAACAAAGCAATTATCAAGAGATGGTTCATTGACAGGTTCGTATCTGTCATACATATCAAAAAATAGTTCATCTACTTGACCAAGTAGATCAATTCCAGGCTTTAGTTCGGACTGCGGATTATCGGTTTCAGCTTCCGCAGACACAAATGCAATGAACTTCCCTTTTGGCGCAACATTATGTGTATATGAGCAACAGAACACATACCTAACAAACATTTTCAGAATGAATGTCACAACCAAACGGTGCAAACTGAATTAAGGCACTCAGCCAATGAAAATTATTTGAAATATGATTAAGAGACCCACATGTCTGACTTGCGCCCAAGTTGCTTTTGTGGCAAAATAATCTGAATTGAGTGGGATTCGTTTGTGTTTGGAATTGGGTGGCTCATAATAGCAATTGCACGTGCAACTTTTCCAATCTTCCTTACCTATTCACAAACACAAAGTGAACCCCAAAGCAGGAGAGTACCATATAGGAAAGCAGTCAACAGAGGTATTATATAAGGAGGAAGGTTTAAAATTCCAGTAAATTTGGTTGACATTTTTTGAAGGTATAAATTTGGTGACATATATCAAGGTTTCAGTGAATTCCTCCTACACATAAACAAAGTGCTTCAATTTTATATGGGAAGTGGCATTTACCTTGCTAGGCAAGTAAGAAGGATCACAGACAACTTTTTTTGCATTTAGCTGTTTCACCTTCTGAAGTAACACCACACACTTTTCCTTCCATATCAAATTCAACCTGCAAACACATTATATAGTGAAATCAGAAGAGCATATTTGATAAGTTGCTTTCGCAGACTGATAATTATGAGTAAAAAAAAAGGTCAAGCCACTACCTTGCACTCTGGTTTATTTAACATATATGTACCACCGTAAACAGCACTTAGACGTGCAAAAGCCTGAACCATAAGACATCACCTTAGCATGCAAGCTTCTTAGAAGCATCAAAGTGCAATAAAAGTGACTAAAGTAGGTTCAAGCAATTGAGAAACAACTGACCTGTGGCAGCTCACCCAACCCATATAATGGATAAATATAAGGCGAGCCTCCTTGAAAACGTGCAAGAGACTCGGCATAAAGCTAAGAGAATGCAGCCAATGAAATATTATCATGTTCCCATCCAAGAATCCAAGGAAATCAGGGATGAATAAAAGGATACATATGCCAGGAAGTAGATTTGACAAAATCACAGTATAATATGAAAAAGGAACAATAGTTTAACAAATCTTCACTCAGAACATACCTTCATCCTTTTTACAGTATCAAGGGCTGGATCATTTAGGTAACGATCATCCCTGTGCAGAGCGAGCGCGTGGCCAATAAAATCCACAGTGTCATCACTCAATCCATGTTTCCTGAAACCAAAATGGCAATTACTAATAATGCAGGACAGCAGCAGGAGGACATGTCAAGTATTATACATCCTCTTTAAAGTCTTAAGAAAAAGTGTAGCATTTAGAAGTTGAACGGTTATAGCGGTTTTGTTTAGCTGTTCATCAAATTTTTTTTACAACAATTAACTTGTGTACATTATTGATTCACAAAGTATCACCATAGTGTATGAAAAGCAGAGAGGCCAAAGTAGGTGAAGATCATATACGGTCCATGCAGCAACATGAGGCAGAGTGATACAAGAATCATACAACGGATAATAACATGGCAACAAGGAACAACAATGACAGCAAGTACTACAATGCCAGGATGGACAAGATACTCACGCAATCAATTCTCTAGTTGTAATCCTTGTAAGGTCCAACCCCTGATGTGTTACTGGATCAGCTTCATTGTAATTTTGGACATAAACAAAAAGTTCCTTGCTCTCGTTTCTCAAATAGACCCATCAAAGGAGATTTTAGAGCCTCCATGTCAGTGGCAGGAACCTTGTGAATCTGATGAAAATGAAATAAGGCAGCATGATTAGAATATAGAAACCACTTGAGAGAAACTCAGCAAAAGCTGAATTTACAAGATAGAACTAGGATGGATGAGTCATTAGTGTAAACTCAAGACATTACCTTCCCTTTGCTGAAGACATAGCTTCCATCAACAGCTTTGAATGACAAATATTTTGTCACATCAGTGTGAATGAGAGTACGGACCAAAGTACCATTCGCCATCATAAACTGGTCAGAGACAAAGAGAGTTTAATATAGACATACTATGCATATATTAATTGTAGGTTTGAAGCATTTCATGAGCTGAATTCTAAATAAAGCTATTGTTCTTCAACAAGAATAAAGAAACGCTATCTGAACCAGGGTTCCAGTCAGGACAAGACTAAGCAGTAAGCAGCACAAAGGATCTATATGGTATTGTAACGAATATAAAAGACAACTAAGGAACTAATTAGTGCACAAGAATAAGAATATATATGTTTTTTAGTTAATATATTTGTCAAGTATGATGGGTGTGGAAAGAAATAATAAGCACATAGATAGCTACAATCCCTAACACACCTTTGGAACCATGTCTACATTGTAATCTCTGCTTGCACCTAGATGTGCCGGTGGCTTGTCTTCCCCTCTAAACCTCTTCCAGAGCTGTTCACAAAAAAAAGATAAGGGTGATTAAAGGGAAAAACAATGAAAAATAAGACAGTATTTCACCAGACACTAAATATATAAACCAACTGAATGAGTTGCCAACACACACAAAAATTGAATCATATTAGTTTCAAAAAGAACCAGAATTGTAGATTTATAGCTTCTTGCCTGGTTGAGGTTTAGGGAGGTGGAATCTCCTCCACAGTAGTCATTTCTATCCATGTGTAGAACCTGCAAATGCATCACACAAAATTCATCAGAAACCAATAAAAAAGGAATCCACCATTGGTCACGTTAAAGCAGTAAGCTGACTATTGAACTTAAGCATCTTTCTCCCTCCTTTCAATTACCCCCGTCTCACCGCACTGATATCAGAGGATAGTAACAGCATTTGTAAGTCACAGAAATAAAGAAGTTACTATCGATTCAAAGCAATGAATCTCCCTTGAATCTAGATATTTGTTACTTAAGACTAGCTGTCTAATTTAAGAATCTATAAACTTGCTCTGATCTTTCCAGTCTACAGAATTCAAAAAATTGTGGCAATATTCGCAGGATTTCACGATGGTCTGCATCAACTGGCTAACTCCCTAAACCAATGCCAGGATCCAGATGCGCAACGCAGACAGTTTAGACAAGCACCAACACGAGCGCACCAGTCCCGGATCAGACATGGGCCAGACCAGCACCGCCTGATCCTGATCTACTATACCACGCCGCACCCTACCAGACCCACCGAACGGCGTGCGGGCACGGGTGGGAGAGTGGCGGATCGGACTCTCGGGGACCGGAGGGAGTGAGGTCCGGGTGTCGTTCGTTACCGGGAGGAGGTGGGGCGTGGTCGGTGCTCACCTTGAGGCCGTCGACGGAGAGGAGGCCGCTGAGGATGCACTCCTTGAGCCCCGTGCCCAGAACGATCACGTCGTACTCCTCATCCATGGCGGCTCCGCGGGTCCGGTCCGGGTCTCCGGGAGCGAAAGCGAGCGGAGTGGCGGGTGGCGGCGGCGCGGCGATACGCGGCCGAGGGGTGCTGGAGTCGAGTTGAAGCAACGGCGTCGCAGGTGGGAGGAGGGCAGTAAAGTAAAGTAGGGCCCGTGGGGTGCGGGAGTCCGGACTACGGAGGGACCGATTTGCCCGGAACACGGTGCGCAAACAGGTAGGCACGCAGTGTCGTGCGATAGTTTCAGACTCTCTGCACTGGTACTCGAAGCTTTACAGAAACGTTTTAACCGGTGTTTATTTGGTGAAATATTTTGGGTTGGAGTATCAGAAGACATTTTGTTTGTACTCCCTCCGGGATGGTATTAGAAGTCGTTTAGGACAAATGATACGGTCTCCAAAACACAACTTTTGACCTCTTATTATTATAAAAATATTTATGGAGATGTGATATATGTATACTTTTATCATAGTATTTTTTAAAACAAATCTACTCATATAATTTTTACATTTACAAACTCAACAACTTAAAAAAATTTTGATGATTTATATTCCCGATGTTTGACCCAAACTCGTCCAAAAACGACTTCTAATACTGGAAGTGGGAGTATTTGATAATTATTGTCCAACCATAGACTAACTAGGCTCAAAAGATTCGTCTCGTACTTTTCAGTCAAACCGTGCAATTAGTTATTTTGTTTACCTACGTTTAATACTCTATATATGCGTTAAGAGATTTGATGTGACGGGAAACTATAAAGAACTTTTTAAGTTTTATGGAACTAAACACTCCCTTACAGAAGAAAACCGCTGCACCGGTTACCTGGAAAGCTTACTCCACCAGTCATTCTGCGGTATCCCTGGCGCTAGCTTTTGCCTGTGGCGGATGTACGACCGTTGGCCCACCTTGAGCGCGCGTGAGAGAAAAGAGGGAGAGGTGAGAGAATCTGCAGCGGGCCCCACTATGTTACGTAACTAAAAATGTTATATCTCACAAACTAAAAAACCAAATGATATTCAGATTACACCATTAAATTTGTTTCAATAAATACTTCAAAACAAGATCTCACATGGATGTATTTAGATAAAATTATAAGTGTACCCCACTGATAATAGTTGGATAGGCTAGACATATAAAGGAATGATGGGTGCGGGAGAGAGTGCTGTAAAAGAGATAATCTCGATGATTATGATGTATAGAGGGAGTAAACAGACAAACGTGAGTGCGGATAGCCTCACGCGAGGGCCTCGCTGTGCCGATGTTTCGTGGCGTCTTTTCCGCTTTCGGCGACGCCGGCCGCCGGCGTGCGCGAGTAGTGCTCGAGCACATGGCATCATGGCTCTGAGGCCGTTGCGTTGTACATGGGCCGGCTCGGACCGACGACGTGTAGTGGAGGTCGGATATTCTGACTGGGCCCGGCTTTGGGTTGAAAGGCCTGTCAGCTATAGACCAAAATATTTCTTCGTCTTCAACAAATGACGGTGGCCCGTCTCAGGAATGCTTTGATTGTGTTAGATTTATTCAGAGTTGGTCCCTGCGCTCATAATTCACAAACCACTGAAGCTGTGGAAAGACAGAAACCACTGAAAAAGTCGTAAATAAATCACTCATACCTTATAAACTGTTCCGAATA
This sequence comes from Hyparrhenia diplandra, assembly GCA_015847255.1. Taxonomy (NCBI): domain Eukaryota; kingdom Viridiplantae; phylum Streptophyta; class Magnoliopsida; order Poales; family Poaceae; genus Hyparrhenia; species Hyparrhenia diplandra. Next base: position 87,520 of record JADLZK010010137.1, on the reverse strand, counting down.
CGCCTTTGCCAAGTTGTCGCTGAGGGGAGAAGCCATCTGTAATTTCTTTCAGAAACTCCGGTGGTAGATCCTTGGGCAGCGAATCCAGAAGACGACTCGTCTCTGGCTTGCTAGAACTACCAGTGTCCATTTCTGATGATCCCTTTACGTAATGGATGGGTATCAGTGGTTATGACAGAGAAATCCTTGCCATAATAACTTGTACTACTTCACGAAACAAAGCATATGCTGCATATGCACATAACAACTGACCTGGAGAAGGAGGACGAGAGAAGGGGAATAGGACGACTGGATGAGAAGAAGACCCAGGACCAAGGATCAGACTATGCAAATATAAAATCTGGAAATTACAGTCATAAGTCTTAGAAAAACCCAAACCATATGAAATAATTGATACATCCATATAAATAGTTGACCAACTAAACGAAGGCTGGCCACTGCATCTCTTATTCTTATCTTTAAGGGAATTATTGACATAATTACTATTGAAGACGGCATTATGAATGAAGGCTCTTTTGCAGTATCCAGTCTTCACGGTGATAAGGTTCAGCATGCAAATATTGTCACTTTTGCTGAATACCATCTCAGCGTGTCTATAGATTCAGACTTTCTTCCTTCTATAAGTTAGAATCAGATGGTCCATTTATCTGAGCATTGAGAACACGCTCCACATATGTTAATTAACTACAAATCATGATATCTCAGAATTTTCAGAACTTATCACCGAATAATTTCTTGAACCAGTCACTGAATGATCTGCCCACCTGACAACAACCCATCCTGTGGCAAGGTTGTCTTGACCAATGGTAGCGTGTGCTTTACCAGCCAAACTCGTCTCCTGTTAATACATTTAAAAATACTTCAAATGTGGGTAAATGTATGTCTTGTATTAACGGGCAGGCTGCAGGTAAATGTATGCTAAACGATTAAGGTGGATATTATCCTACCCACGTCCAAACCAAAATGGGGTTATATTTCTACCCATACCCTCCTCAATTAACACGATGTGGATTTGAATTTGGGGATTGAATATCCAGCGGCAAGTATAGCTGTATGTTCAATATATAAAAGAACCTAAAGCAGATCATCCAAGGCCATCCCCTACCCCGGTGTATGTTCTCGCATTGTACCTGACTAGCCACTCGGTGGTCACCAGCAGCTTCTCTCAGCAGCAGTAACCTGCCTGCAGCCTGCTATTCAGCTCTGCCTCATCCGCTACAGCTACCTCTGCCCACATGTGGTAGCTCACGTCCTGCCCCTCCTTCACCATCCTCTCCCTCATCTTCCCAAGGCTTGCACATTCCTGAATGCAGGTCAACAAACATATACGGAACAGTAGTCAAATAAACCAAACCAAGAGCCTGAAGAATATGACATGCATTCTCTGCTGTAATGTAATTTTAATTCGCCAGTTGTTTCTCAAAAAAAAAAAAATTTAATTCGCCAGTAAAGACAAGAATTATGCTTCACATGATATAGTACCTTGATGGTCACTAGCAGTGCTTATTTTTAACACACAATGATCCTTCTTTGGCTTGGGTTAATTATCCACTCAGATATAAAGTGGCTGCAACTCGCCTTCCATGATTTTCTGGGTCTTGCCGGATTCACCTTCACCAAGATCTTGGATCCTTTATCTTACACTCTCATTCTTTTCAGCTTCCTCTACTGACTCTTGCCACTTCAGATGACTGCTACTTGGCTATCTTCCTGCTCCTCCAGAGGAGTCTCTTGATCAAACTTGATGATTTGGTGGTCAAGCAGAGAGTTATTTGATTGATCATGTGATGATGAGACATGTTAGGGTGTCAAGCAGGGTGGCGCCCCTGGTCATAGATGCAGTAAACGATCTCAGAGCCCCAATATGCTCAATGCTGCAATCATGTGATGTTTTCCAGCATCTTCAAGTCTTTACCAGCCAAACTCGTCTCCAATTCCTAAAGGTTCTGCATTAACAGGAGGTACTGCAAATTGCTGTCCGTGTGATTCCTGTCCATCCAGAACGATACCTCTTCATCCATCCAGCTCTCATACTGTACACTAGTTCTGTCAAGAGTGTCATCAAGGAGCTTTGTTTCTGCACCCACCTGCAAGTCTTAGTGTAAAAATACTTTATTGTGGCAATACCAAGAACAGATAGAAATGATTTCTTCTCTGGAGTTTTTTTTACAACATTTCTTCTATGGAGTTTAGACTCAATCCAACTTATGTATCCAGTAGAACATAGGTTCGCTTCGATAACTGTGTGGTTACCATTGCAGGTTATTTGTTTGAACTTTATTCTTCTTAATAAAAAACGCGCAACGGCGTGCTCTCAAAAAAAAAATCCAACTTATGAATGGTTGCAAGAGGTGGCACCTTGCAAATAACATTTACAGGGCAAGGGACCACGTACTCTTAGTTAACAATCTGTAATATCTAATTAGTACAGTAAAACCAGGAAAAAGGTCTCAATCATCCCTAGTTTCCATGAAAGATTGATATTTTTCTGGAAGAAACTTCACTTCTTTCTGATACTTCCTCTCTGAAACAATAGAAACCAGCAATGCAGCAGTGGAAGCTTCAACGGAGAAGTCCTTCTCATCGATTTTGGTAAGGTAGGTCCCAGCCCTTCTCACATCTCCTTTTTCGAACAGTTTTCTAACTATGGCATTAAGAATACGTGAATTGGCAGCACAACCATTTTTCTCCATAGATAGAAAAAGCTCATCAGCCTCCTCCAACAAACCTTCTTCTATATGAATGTCTATCATTAAGCTGTAGGTTATTGCGTCAGGCACTAGACCACTGGACAAGATATCCGAAAACAGGCCCTTTGCTTCGTCAATCCTGCCAACTTTCAGCAAGCCATCAATCATTATATTGAAAGTCCAAACGTTAAGCTGAACTTCTTTTGAACGCAAGACCTGAAACATTCTCAACGCCTCATCGACACAACCATTTTCACAGAGTCCTCCAAGAACTATGGTGTATGTGTCGATTCCCAACTGTGTTCCGCTGTCAACGATTTTCATGTAGAATTCCCTTGCAGTAGCAACCCTTCCAGCGTGAAATAGCCCGTGCAATATTACATTATATGTAATAGCATTAAGTTTAACATGATTGCTCAACATTTCTCTATAAATAGCCAGTGCATCATCAATCCTTCCGTTCTTACAGTAGCCATTAAGCAAAGCATTGTAAGTGAAATGGTCAGGTCGCAAGCCAATAGAGACCATACGACGAAGTTGCTTAATGGCTTCATTCATCTTTCCATCTAAACAATATCCATCTATCAGTATAGTATATGAAACAACATCTGGTTTCACACCAATGTGTATCATCCGGTCAAAGAGCTCATGTGCTTCTAGAACCCTTCCTTCTTTGCATAGGCTGTCCATTACTGTGCTCAGGAATATGGCATTGGGATGGATGCCCCTATTGATCATATCAAAAGACAGTTCCTCGACCTTTTTCCATTCACCAATGGTACAGAGACCATGTATTAGTGAGGTAAAAGCTACGATATCAGGAGATAACCCTTCACTAACCATCTGATTGGAAATGGAACACAGCATCCTCCACTCTTCCAGTCTTGCAAAGCATGTCAATTACCGTGCTGTAGCTGACTACATCTGGACTAAAACCTTTCTTTCGCATTTCTATAAATGCAACCATTGCCCTATCGACTGATTCATGTTTAGCGCATGCACATATCAGGATGTTGAAGACACGATGTTCAAGAGGAATGCCGTCTTGAATCATCAAATCAAGGAGAGCGTGCATATCAACAAGAGCACCTTTTGTGGCATACCCATGAAGCATAGTGCGGTAGGTGATAGCATTGGGTTTTTGACCCCTTCGGACCATTGAATCAAATATATTCCTAGCTTCTGTGCATCTTCCAATCTTGCAATAATAGTCTATTAGAAGATTGTAAGTGACCACATCCGGTCGAAGACCACCTCCAGTCATCTCTTTTAGCAGTCTCACTGCTTCTTCCAACTGTCCTAAAGAGCAATACCCATGGATCAGACTATTATATGGCCTATTATTCGGCAAAAACACCTTTATCAAACATCTGTTGTAGGACTGCTTCAGCCTTGTCCATTGCTTGAGCCTTGCTCATGCCATCAATGACTGAGTTGTATGTGACACGATTAGGTGGTGGAAAACCCCGATCGATCATTTCATGAAACAAGTTGTAAGCTTTGTCAACCTCACCTTCTTTAAAGAAGCCATCAATGACTGTGTTATATGACACCACATTGGGAGGACAGTTGTATCCATGATCAGCCGTCATGTGATGAAGCAGTTTGAGAGCCTCTTGACTCTTCTTCTCGGTGAAGAGCCCCTTGATGAGAATGTTATAGGTGAAACCGTCAGGTGAGCAACCAAGCTCTGGCATTCTTCTGAACACTATATCCATTGCCTCGTCCGTCCTCTTGCCATCACAAAGACCCTTGATTAGCTGGTTGAGGGACGTCACTTCCACCCTCCATCCCGTCTTGAGAAGCTGGCAAAAGGCAGCGAAGGCAAAGTCCAAGCGGCCAACAGTGCAGAAGCAACGAATGAGTATGCCAAAGGTGCAAGAATTGGCGGCCATCTTATTGACGCCAACCCGGGCCATGGTATTGAAAAGAGACACGGCGAGCGCAGCGCTGTGACGCGTTGATGACGAGGAGTCCGCGCGAGCGACAACGGTGAGAACACAGTTGATGGCATACACCGAGGCCGGCCTGGCCCGATGAAGCAATTCATCAAACATGTTGAGTGCGTCCTCTCGGCCGAGGCTCCCAGAGCAGTGCCGCTCGACGATGATCCGCTCCAGCTCCGCGCACGTGCGGCGGCCAGGCCTGATCCCTCTCGACATGGCTTGTGCCCTTGTGTGGTGGGAGGAGGGTGGAGTGGAATGGATGGACCGAACGGCGTTGGCGTTGGCGGCGTGGCGCACCTGCGCAACCAGCGAGAGGAACAGGGCGCAGCAAGATGCTGTGAATGGTACTTTGCTTGTGTGGTGGGAGGGAGGAACGGTGGAGTGGATGGGCCGAAGCCGAACGCCGGCGGCGCAGCGCACTGCGCACCTGCGCGCCGCCACCCAGCCTGAGAGGAATAGGGCTCAAGGTGTGCAGTGTGGAGTTGCTGCATTTGCCCCCGTTGTTGTTGTTCCTATTCTAGTACTTTTCTTCGTAGTAGTTTTCATTTTGTTTTTGCTATTTTGTTCCTTGGGCATAGTGTGCAAAAAAAACGAAAAAAAGAAAAGGATGCAAAGTAAAGTGATTGCCGACTCGTCCGGGATCACCTCCGCGTACTTGGCGTCCTGTCCGACCGCGATCTCCGAGTAGAGCGAGACGGGCCTGCGGGAGCTGGCGCGAGCCGCACGTTGGCCACCGACATGCCGACGGCCAAGGCGACCTCGGAGTCCGACGGATTCCTGGCCTGGCTAGCCTGTACCGGATCCCGCGCCGTGCCTCCTTCACCTAGCGCATGATGCTCTGCATTCTTGCCTGTATGCGTTGTGAATTCCTGGTCAGTTCAGTGGTGTCGTCGTCAGAAGCTAGTCGACGATTACAGACAGAGATCGAGACCTACAGGCAGCAGGGCGACTCCTGAATTTTTCAATCCAATGCCGTTAAGAACGCCCATCTTCCCTGCCTGCAGCGAATTGATGGCATTTCAATCCAACAATAACCAAACAAGTTCATCAGTCTGACTGAGGAAGATGCAATGGCGCTGTGCATGTTTCAATGAACCTGAAGCAGATCGTCCAATGCCGTCCCCATGCCGGTGTTTGATCTTGCGATCCACCTGACGAGCCATTCGGTGGTCACCAAGACCTCATCCAGAGGAGTCTCTGGAAACGATCAGAGATCTGTCTGATCGATCTTCTGTTGAGAGATGCGTTAGGGTGTCTAGCAGGGGTGGCGATGGTCATAGACGCTGTAAACGATCTCAGAGCCTCCATTATCCACGATATTTCTTTATTATAGGACTTCAAACATGATGTTTTGCTATTATGGGTTTTTAACGTTTGCTTTGCTAAATGACACCGAAACAATTTCACTTTGCTAAACATGACATTTGGTCAATTTTAAATCATTTGATAATATAAAATACATGTATTTCTTCATAATACCTGTACTACCCTTTTTGATCTACGTGAGTTTCATCGAGACCGACGCTGCCGCCCGTTCCTTCCTCCCACGCGATCTACAGACCGACGCCGTCGCTCGTTCATTCAACCACGCGATCAAAGGACCCAACGCCGCCGCCCGTTCGTTCAACCTCGTCATCCAGAGACCCAACGCTAAGCGATCGAGTGCACATACTGTCGACCCTCATGGATGCCCCAGCCGATGGAGATCCACAACCTCACGATCCTCTGGCCACGGTGGGCGCCCCAGCCGATGGAGATCGGCAGCCTCACGATCCTCTGGCCACGGTGGGCGCCCCATGTATCTGTATAGCTAGCACACCATGCATGCTGGACGATTCAGAAAAGTCACCATACATGCACACGCTCCCAATTAAGTCGATGATCGATCGGCAGGTTTTTTCATGCGGCGAGCTGCTGCTGGGCGCTGCATCCGGCGCCGGCGTCGTCCTCGGACAGGCAGCCTGAGTGGCGCGGCGAGGACTCCAATCAGGCAAGGGGTGCCCAACAGACAACTAAATGGCGCACAACACCTGAGGGCAAAAACGTACACTTATGCCAAAATATAGGTATTGGAGATGTATTTAGATATTAAAATGACCAAATGTCATGTTTTGCAAAAGTAAAATTGTTTCGGTGTCATTAGAGCTCTTTAATGTTAGGAATCCTATAATAGTAAAAAGTACACTATGTTTGGAGTCCTATAATAGCAAATATCCCGCATTATCCACGTCCACGAGGAGGATGACCACGATGAGGACGATGTGTAGCAAGAGGCGCAGGGCCTGCCATGGATCATCAGCAGCCCCCAATACAGGTAGTACAGGCTCTTTATTTTTCCTCCTGTACAGTGCAGTGTGCACTGTGCTGTGGTGTACAGTACTAACCAAACAGAAGCAGTGAGACCAATGTACGCCATGAACCTAGTATATTACGGGCTAACAAGCCCCCACCAAACAAAACAGCACCTTCAATTTCTAAGGGCAACGCTCACCCGAGAGACTCCGCCAGGGCATGGGCATTGTCGGAGGTAGAGGAGACGGTCGAGCGCGCCAGCAGCATGGCTAGCATTTGGTTCGCTGTCTTGTGAACCTACGGTACGGCACGGTGGGCGCTGAGTCGCCGTCGCAAGTGGCAACCACGCGTGCACGCACGACACATTTGGCCTTTTGCCCTTTGGCATGGGACGGGACTGAACTGGACCGGAGACAGAGTGCTGCTGTGCTGGTGCTGGTGCATGCACCACCACCCCGCGAGAGCCGAGAGCAGACGATCAAAGCAGCAGGAGCAGGCCAACTTGTTGCGCTCGCTTTCCCAAAAGTGATGATACGCGAGCAGACATGCAAATGCTGATGCTGATCGATCGACAGGTGATCCGATCCCGTAAAAAACGCAGATAGTAGGCACCCTCGTGCTGCTGGGAGTTGTTTATATCTGATGATCTGACCCAAATATTTGGTGCGTGCATTGCATAGATTGCATGTCTCGCTAGCTCTCGTCATGTCTCGCGCATTGCATAGACTGCATGGGTCGCTAGCTCTCGTCATGTCTCACAGTCCAGATATAGATACTGTGTGGTGTGGTCATCGCTCTTGCTTCATGAGGCCACTCGCCACAAATGGATCGTCGATTGCGTAAATAAGTCGTCTGTTCCATTTATCTTAGTAGACCTAATAATAAACAGTCACGCCGGTGGAAAAATAGATGAAACAAACCAAACCAACGCAGCTGGAACAACCAACCGGAGTTGGAGAAACCAAAGTCATGAGCTCGCCTTCAACATTTGACATCATTTTGTTTGCAACATCGGACCTATTACAACAACCAAAAAGACACTGTTGTAACATTTCATATCATCTGTTGCAACATTTCATATCAACTGTTGCAACATTAAACATGCATCATCGCAACAAACCCTTAGATTCGGAGGGGCGGAGTAGGAGGTGAGGAAGGAGGAGGAGGAAGCATGAGCACGTCGGAACCCCTAGCTCTTCACCGGAGATGGAGGAGATGGACGAGAGAGATAAATGGAGGAGGAGTAGGCCTGTCGGGCTGGATCCACCACGCCTTGCTTCCCCCCCCTCCCAGCGGTCGGATACACGACGAGCGCCGTCGGATCCGCCTCCGCCCAAGGGCCCGACATGGCGATCCGGCCCCTCCGTCGCCGGAACCCCGACTCCTAGCCCCGAGATGGAGGCGGCCGAGATAGGAGGAGGGAGGAGCAGGCTGCCGGAGCCGGATCCGCCGAATCCACCGCCGCCCCGGCAGATCCAGCGGATCTAGGGCAGCGCCACCGGTCGGACTCCCTCGACACCGCCATGGCGGAGCCAGCGTTCGCCAACGAAAAAAAGGAGGGAAGCTCGGGGAGCGGTGAGAGCGGAGGGGGCTGCCGTGGAGGAGGTCACCAAAGCTTGCCGATGGGGGGGGGGGGCTCGCCGAGCTTGGCCCGGTGCAGCATTGGGAGAGAAGGCGAGAGTGCGTGGGGAAGAGAGTGAGCACGGAGAGCGAGCGGCACGTGAGCGCGGTGTGGGAGGCGAAGCAAAGGCGGCAGCGCATGTCGGCTGGGCACGAAAAATCGAGAACCGAACCAAGAAATACCGAAAATTGAACTGAAAAAACCGAACCGAAGAAATTCGGTTCTGCTCGGGTTCTCGATCTCGTGTACCGAAAGAACCGAGGTAAATTCGGTTTTGAACTTCCGAGCCTCGGTTTTACCATCGAAATCGAACTAGAACCGAATTCGCCAGTAGCCCGTGTAAATGAGCCCAACAAGGGAAAACGGCCCAACAATGGCCCCGAAGCCAAACCCTAGCAGCTAGCACTCCACTCGCACTCTCTCAAACTTAGTCTCGACTCGCATCGACATCGCACCTCTCCCTCGCGAAGCCACCGCGACCGACGCCCTCTGCGCGCTGGGCCGCCACCGGCCGCCCGCCATGGCGCCACCCTCTCCGTCCCGTGGCGTCCCCCGCTTGACCCGATGCCCTCGTGCGCCGCGCCACGATCGCCGCCCACCGCGCGCCCCTTTCTCGTCCCAAAGGGCGTCCGCCCGTCCCCAAACGCCCTCCCGACGCGTCGCGGTCCGTCCGGCCGACCCGGCCCTCCACGAAGCGTCCCCGCGCGTCGCCTCGTCGCCGTCCCTAGCCGTCCCTAGTTTGGGTCTTTCGGTATTTACGGAACCGAACCGAAAGAACGAAACCGACTACCTCGGTACCGATATTTTTTTGGGAACCGATCGGTGCTGACTTTGTGAGGAACCGAATTAGAGCTGCGGTAGTACCAACGCCCAGGGCGAGGCGCATGGCATGGGACGTGGGCTGAAACCGTGACGCGTCCGTCTGGTCGCGCTTGGACGCTCTAGTAAGAGCATTACCGAATAATAAAAGGATTTTTGTTGTTTGAGAGACCATTTGGCAGGGCTGAGGGCTCCACTCAGGGGCGAAGGTACATGTACATATTAGAGGGTGCAAATACAGCCGTAATAAATTTTAAAAAGTGATTATGTCTAAAATTCCATTTTATATATGCGGCCTCTATGAGATATATCTATCACCCACAATGCAAGAGTGCAGTTTCCCTCTAATTTTCTTTAGGTTCACCACGGGCTCTATTGCAGGAACTTCGCCGATGCAGCTTGAGCACTCTAATCGTTCGGTACAACTCCTCTAGCTCTCATGTTGGAACCAAGGCCATCCCAACACATGCCCTAAAAATCAACCAAATAATAATTCCTACAATTATTTTGTTTTTATTACAATATATAAGAATACTCTGTGCGGGACTCATGGATGTTTTGAAATGGAATTATATCATTTATGTTTACTTAAATGGATGGATAAATATCATAATGCATGTTAGTGGATGATTTTGTAATGTGGACAACTATATGTATGTTAGTAGATGATTTCGCTTGCTAATATGAATTGCTAGAATAAACACATAATTGCATGTGTTTAGAGGTCTATCATAATCATGACGTAGACAGCTTGAATGATGATATAGAATGCCAAAAAAGACTTGAACATATAAGATATATATATATTTTTTTTTTAACAATAAGAGATATATATAGATATAGAAAAAAATTCATTGGATGAGTTTTCATCTCTCATGACAAAGAAAACCAGACCAAAGTATTACATTAATTTAGTTCAAAACAAATACGTACACCCACATTAAAACTCAATTCTAGTGTTATTTCTTTAAGTAAAGTGTAATAAAATTGATACAGTAATGCGACTGCTAGTCAAAGGGGAAACAATTTAACTTAACGTAGATCCAAATGTACAGTGACATAAACAGTGTATAATACAAAATCAAATCTCCGGGGCAATCCATAGCCGAAATGAGCTCTTCTATAGTACCTAGTATAGCTGAGTCCTTGGAATGTGGACACAAATGAAATCCCCGAATTTGCATGCGAATCAAGAGGGTGTCTCACCTGTCTCACTGATGACGACCTGCCTGCCCAGGAAAAGTGATCGATCTTGAAGACGACCAACTTGCCCGGCCTCCAGTCTGTCGATGTCGTCCTGCATCCACCCAGGTGCACCACACCTAGACCATACGTAGTCGTCCTTCCTCTGTCTTGATATCAAGTTGCTGGTACTCCTACACTAGCATTTGATCTGCATACATTGCATCCGGCCTTGCAAATCTTCTTCGTCTGTCCTCCTCCCGACTAGAGCAATCCCAGGCCAATCTCTGCAGCCATTTCAGTATCTCCATCCTCGGCCATCTCGCCACTCGAATCAAGATCGCCTTCGCTTGATTCCAACAAGAAAAAGCCATTGTCGTACCAGGCGAGGCAAGAGCAAGCAAGAATCAGCTGGTTCTATATATGTGCCGCCACCTCCCAGCTCCAGCACTTCAGTTGCAGTCTCAGTGTTGCAGTTGCAGTCGGCGGCAGCGAGGTGACCAAGCCGGCCGGCCGATCGAGCGAGTCCGTGCATGGCGGCGGAGAGGACGAAGCAGGCGGGCTCCCGCTGGTCCGCTGGCGGCAGCGGCGGGCGAATGCGCGGCGCCGGCGACGGTGGCAACAACAAGCTGCGGGGCCGTCAGGCGGCAAGGCCGCCCGTACTGGCGCCGACGGCGGCAGGCCAGGGGTACTTCACGGCGGGGCTGGTGGCGCTGTTCCTCTGCCTCACCGCGCTGCTGGTGTTCCTGCCGCTCGTGCTGCCCCCGCTGCCGCCGCCGCCGTTGCCGCTGCTGCTCGTACCGGTGGGCCTCATGGCCGTACTGCTGGCGCTGGTGGCGCTCGTGCCGTCCGACGGCCGGGGCGCCACCGCCACCGCTGCCGTCGCGTCGTCGTGCGTGTGCTGAAGACTAGACACGCGGAGAGTGCGTACTGTAAAAAATGTGGCAGTTTAACATTTTTTTTCTCTCTTTTCGTTAATTTGTTATACAGTAAGGAATAGCAATTTCCTCCTCTTTTTCTCTCATTTGGTTCGAAATGATGTTTCAGTTGTTAATCCTGAGACAGTCTCGCTGTTTTCAAGCTCCAAGATGAAACGGTTTAGCATAGCTATCACGCCACATCTCTAAAAAGCTCGGTGCATGGATTGCCACGTCGCCACTCACCTGCTCTCACTACTACTCTATTGATTTTCCGTGACAGTTTTTTTATTTTTATTTTTTCGTGGCGGTTTTTGCACTACTATTCTATTGGGTTTTGCTACCGCCATCGAGATAGGGTCACGATAAATGGATTGATTTACCGTGGTGGTTTTTTTGGACCTAGGAAAACCGCCACCGTTAATAATAATAATAATAAAGAGCCCGGATCCATGCCCAAATGGGCCTAGATTTGGGCCGCCGCCGCCCAGCCACCGCCGGTTCCCGGTTTTTCCCTCGACGAAGCGCCGCCCGCCCGCCACCGTCGCTGCTCCACCACGCCTCTAGGGGCCGCCCCGCCCCGCCCAGCCGACCACCACCACCGGTGCTCCACCACGCCGCCTCGCTCCGACCGCCGGGTGCTCCGCGCCGCCGCGAGAGCTGAGGCTGTTATGTAGTAGATGCTGAAGATCTCTAGATTGGTTTTGAGTCATTAATGACAATCTAGGACTAATCTCTACGCTTAAGTGTTATCTAGTATGAGATGAATCCTACTCAAGTCATGGTGCAAATGTTGATCATGGTGGATGCACGGTGTTGATCCAAAAGATGATCAAGTTTATGGACTTGGGAAAACAAGATGGAGAAACAAAATGGGATCAAGGCAAAGATACATTTGATAGGGCCATTTTGTTTTGCACTCAAGACACCATAGAGGGTGTGAGTGATTTAGGATCGATAACCGAACTACTAAGAGGGGAATTATTTTGGAAACTTCGATCTCCTTGTGCCTCTAGGTCTTATATCGTGTGCATGCATTCTTAACCTAGCTAACCCTTCCTTCGGAATTGAATGCGAAAATGCTAGCACACAAGCACTTGGTGATGTATACTTGGTGGTGTTGGCACATTTGCAAAGGCGGTGGTTGTTTGCAGGGTTGAGATGGATTCAGTGTTTTTGAGAAAATGAAACGCTTATTTTCTATTACGCCGAATGCAAGTTGTTGGTGAAAACATACTATCTCTAGAGCTCAAGTTGGTACACTTGTTGTCTAGCATGTTTGTGCAAAGGTGGAGAAGTTAGCGGCGTCGACGGGCTATAAAACGAAGTTTTACAGGCATCGGACGCCCGCCCACACAAGGGTCGGACGCCGCCCACACAAGCGTCGGACGTCGGGCGGCACGTGGTGGAACGCGCGGCGCAAAGTGGTTGTGTCGGCGCATCCGGCGCTCTTGCATTGGACGCCGCCTAGCGCGTAGCCAGCGTCCGGCATGTGGTGAAGCGCCGACGAGGCCGAGCATGAGATAGAACGTGTCGGACGCCCGGTGCGTCCCCGGCGGTTTGACGATCGGCGTCCGGTGGTGGCGGCATTTGCAAGGCTTACTGGATTGCGTCCGGAGTCGCGTCGGACGCGTCTAGCGCATGTATAACCGTGCACCAACGGTCGATTTCAAACGATCACCTACATGAGGCACTTCGTGGAGCGCCGACACCACCGCAGCCGGCGTCCGGTGGCTGCCCCGCACGTCCGTCGCCTCGCGGAAAACGTTTTGAAGTGGGGTTTTCTCCCACCTCTATATAAGTGGGATGGCCGGCCATGGGAGAGGTCTCTTGGCATTTTTGAATCATTTAACACCTCTTTTGAGCCGATTCCCTCCCTCTCTATTGCTTGCATGAGTGCACATCTTTGAGAGATTGAGAGCAAGTTTTCAATTGCATTTGCTTGTCATAGCATCTAGAGGCACTTGAAGGTCTTTGTAGCCAGGCTAATTCTTGTTGCTCTTGGAGGGCACCGCTCCTAGCCTGTTGGGTGACTTGGTGGAGGCGTTGGCAAGAGTTGGAAATTGTTCTTGGCCACCTCCGGTTGATTTGTGAGAGGTTTGGTGCATCCTCGTTGGAGCGACGAATTGCAACCTTAATACATTGCTCGTGTCATTGATTTACCTCTCTTGTGAGTGTGGTTGTGGAGAGCATGAAGGGCCAACTAGCGAGTGTCACCGCGTAGTCCACAAACCATCCAAGTGTTGGTCGACACAACAAAGATTAGCTTGTTGGTGCACAAGTGAACCTCGGAGGACAAATCAACTTGTCCATTGTCTCCCTTGGTGATTGGGCTTTATATTGTCTATTCTGATTATATCACCATCGGTGATTGGTTCATAGCCTCTACAAGTTGGTATAACATTTCCTCCCCTCTCTTGCAATTACATTACATATATATCTTGTGTAGCTTAGTTGATTATCTTCTAGTTGCCTTACTTGTGCTAGTTGCTCTTGTTAGTTGTGTAGTGATCTCACATAGGAGTAAAGTATCAACATAGCCTTGTGTTTGTGATAGATACATTAGTTCAACTAGAATTGTGCAAATAGGTGGCTTGCCTAACCGTAGAGCTAGAGCAACCGCATTGACGCCGTTTGTTTATCTAACAAGTTTCCTCTAGTGAATTTGTAAAAAAATTGTTAGGCTATTCACACACCTCCTCTAACCATTTAGGACCTTAAGAAAGTGCCACATATGTGGAGTTTATCAAGGCATTAATCCCACGCACCTACATTAGTCACCCGATCATAATCCAAATAATGCAAGATGGATCAAGATGCATTCCTCCAAAATTTGAGGCATGCAACCCATGACACTAGAGTACAAACAATTTATGGCACATAGATGCATATTCTCTTCATCCTAAAAATATAATAGATTATTCAATTGTCCTAAATTAAATCATCATAAGGTTAACCATGTTACCAAATGAGTTTTCATTAAACATATATGATGATTGATGAAATATATTTGCATGATACTTTACTTTCAAACATAATTCATAACATCTCAGTTTTCATTATTCTTGATCCAAGATCAAATTTAAACAATATTATGATGTGTTGTATTATAATACGACCTTGTAACATACTCGAGGTATGAGGTGACATCGACTAAGTTAGTGTGGTTCAAAGTGTGGTTCAAACTTAGAATTTGTGGTCCGAGGAGAGGGAAAGTGTAAACTCCACGTATCGTATCATTCAAATGCATCGCTCCCATGCTCGCATAAGCCAACCCATCTTAATCCAACTATGCTAAATAGATCAAGATGGTGCCAACCTTCCTCTCACAGTTTGAATAAAGTGATAGATGCAATACAAAGAGGTAAATTATTTCATGACCCAAAGACATGCATAAGAAAATTGATAACACTTCCGGTTCTTATTATTGTTCTTGATCCTCTAACATCAGATTTGTTGGCCCTCGAATGCCTAACAAAAAGATGTATTTTATGAAATGCATGAAGATTAGTTTCAAGGGACCCCAAAATTCCACAAACCTAACTCATAGATCTAGAGGTTCCCTTCATCCTCGAATAAAAATTGTCATCGCCGTCGTCCTCCTCCTAGTTGCCGCTAGCTTCTTTTGCAACTAGTGCTACTCCTCCCGCCGCTCGCCAGCCAGCCAGAGCAAGAGCGGCCAGGAGGAGCAGGGAGGCCTCGATGCGCGTTCGGTGGTACTTTGTGTTTCCCGAACACTAGGGGCTTCCCCGTGTGTGCGTGTGGTGTGAGTATGCGCGTGTGTGAGTACCGTGGTGTGAGCGTGGAGTGTGTGTTGTGTGCTTCCGAGCGTGCTCGAGTGTGGTTTGAGTGTGGAGTGTGTTTTGTGTGTGTCCAAGCGTGCGCGAGTGTGGTGTGAGTGTGGAGTGTGTTTTGTGTGGGTCCCGTGCACGCGATAAAAAGCAACATTTGATAAGTAGTTTTCCATATAACATGCCAACAATAGGAAAACCAAGCATGAAAGTCCAAGTTGTACCCAATAAAAAAAGCAACATTTTGTAAATAGTTTTCCACAAAACATGCCCACAATAGGAAAACCAAGCGTGGAAGTGACTACCCTTACAAAGCACTTTTTTTTCTAACCCAAGAATATTTTGCACTTCACCGACCAAATCAAGTATTGAGATGATTTTTAGGGACATGGCAGCGTAGTTCCCTCAAATCTAATGGCCTTAGATGTTGGATCACCAAAGTCCTTCCAACTCACTTATGTTATTAGTTGTGTTGAGCACATGTTGATTACAATTTCCCAATCATGCTTGGGGCCACTCGGTGAATTAACTACCTTCCAAATTAATTATTCTTTGTTGTTTTCTTATTAATATTATTACTTTCCTAAATATGTACCTCTCTACCACCACCATTACTTTGACTTTATTATGTTCCTTGCAAGGTGCCACATTGCTTGTTATGTTGTAGATGTTTCTTTCAA
This sequence comes from Hyparrhenia diplandra, assembly GCA_015847255.1. Classification (NCBI taxonomy): domain Eukaryota; kingdom Viridiplantae; phylum Streptophyta; class Magnoliopsida; order Poales; family Poaceae; genus Hyparrhenia; species Hyparrhenia diplandra. The sequence goes on along the minus strand of JADLZK010010137.1, from coordinate 71,582 downwards.
AAAAGAAAAAAAAAGCGTTGGTGCCACATATGTGGAGTTTATCAAGGCATCAATCCCCGCACCTTTTGCATTAGTCACCCGATCTTAATCCAAATAATGCAGAATGAATCAAGATGCATTCCTCCAAAATTTTCGAGGCATGCATCCCGACCATGACACTAGAGTATAAATAATTTGTGGAACATAGATACATATTCTCTTTGTCCTAAAATATAATAGATTGTTCAACGGCCCTAAATTAAATAATCATAAAGTTAACCATGTTTGTAGAAGAGAACAATAATATTTGCAATACCAAATGAGCTTCATTAAACATATATGATGAAATATATTTTCATGATAGTTTACTTGCAAACATAATTGATAACATCTCAGTTTTCATTATTCTTGATCCAAGATAAATTTAAACAATATTTAGATGTGTTGTATAATAATGCAAGCCTCAGAACATACAAATGGACTGGTTTGTCTTGGCACACTTTTTTCGGCGGGGAGATAGTCCCCCGCCGGGCCGTCTGTTTGGGTAGATTCTTAGTACGAGGAGCGGGGCTTAGCCGATAGGCGTATGGTGAGTTTTAGGTGTCGCAGCCTCGGTGGCGTAGAGCGCCCCGACACTTGGCCATGCGCCGGTCATTTAAGGTCCTTCTCGTTCATACTAGATTACCCATTTTATTCGAACTTGACAGGGCTTGGATGAAAGCCTTTTTTACAAACATGACGAGGGGATACAGGCGGGCGTGCCCGCGTTATTCGCAAGCGGTCATCCCTACTGAGGAGAAATAATGTAGCTTTTTCCGAGGAGGTAGCTGAGGCTCCCGTGTCGCCCGCCGTGCACCGGGGCTTCTGGCCCGTCCCTCACGTGTGCCTTCCGCGCCGGTGTCGGTGTCGGAGTCGTTGAGGCAATGGTTCCATGACACGAGCAGTGTGGCATGGGGTCGCCGCCTTCGGCCTCGGGGAGCTCGGCGAGTCCTCGGCGCCCCTAAGCCCCGAGGTCGAAGCGGCCATGAACGGATCATAGGCCGCCCGCAGGTGGCGCCGGGGCGTCCCCTGTGTTCTCGCCGTGGCGTGAGGGGCGAACGCGGGGCTAGTCGCGGCTCCTCCGAACCGCCGATGAGAGTGAGGCCCCCTCGCAGCGGATGGGAGGGGTGCCATCGCGTGGCGCCCTCCCGAGGTGAGCCGCGCTCTCCGTATCTCCATCAACGTGGGGAAGGTGGTGGTGCGATCGTAGCTCGAAGCGCTGGAGCCACGTCCGTCAAGGAAGTGCGCCGACCGGGGCGTCCGGATCGCCAGCGGGTGCCACGCACGCGGCTCGGGTGGATGTCGAAGTAGCCGGTGACGCGACGGGCGCCGGTAGGCGCGCCTCTCCGCGACCCGACAAAGCGTGAGGTGCCACCGGCCGGCGATGTCCAGCCCCCCTTGTTCGGGGTAGCCCGGTGGCCGGACCCATTCCCGAGGTAGGGATGGATTCAAGTCGATTATCCGAGGGGCCCGGGCGTGACGTGGTAGCCGTAGTCGCAGTAGAGGCACCGGAGGTTTCCATCCCGAAGCGATGGCGAGGAACGTGCGTGCACGCGCTGGAACCCGACGTGGCGATCATCCATCCGAGCCAAGCGGGTGAAATGCTTGATGCGCCAGCTTCCCCTACCCGTGCGCCAACCGCCGGTGTTTTGAACCGGGGTACAGCCTAACCGACGAGTGATTGTGCCGCGTGTCCCAAGATCCGGATGATTGGTGTGAGATGGTACAAGATGTATACTGGTTCAGGCCAACGCCAGCCATAGTCCGGTCCGGGTGAGGTATCGTGTGTATCCGCACCGAGGTGCTCATAGTAGGGGGCATACAAGCTAGGTGAGAGAGAGGCCGAGACCTCAAGTCTTAGTGCGTGGGGGGGATTGAGCTAGGTTGCCAATAGCGTGTGAAGTCAAGGCGTGTGTGAGCTTCGCCTCCCTATTCTATGCCTGGGCTCCCCCTTTTATAGTCACAAGGGGGGCCGGTGAGTACATGTCCTCAAGTGTAGGAAATTGTCTGGCCGGTGCCTGGTACTTGAACTTGCGAAGAAAGGGCGTCCGTAGCCGTCGTCGTGGAAAGGGCGTTGTCCTTCTCCCGATATCCAAAGCTTCCGAGGGATGCGGGCCTCGATGGGATCGAGCCGAGGGGCATTGACCTCTCGAGGTTCTTGCTTTTCCGAGGGGGTGGTAACAAAGGCCCGAGGGGGTGCCCCGATGGTGATTGGGAATCGTAGTTGTACCCGCCTCCGAGGGTTTCACGCCGTGGCTGCAGTTGTCGCCCGAGGTCCCCCAGATGGGCGTGTGAAATGACATTACGGGCGGGGTGGTTGTCACAAGGTGCTCGTAAGGCGTGAACAGCGAGCGAGTTCCGGACGAGCCGACGGTGTTGCGGGGGATTTGACCACCGCGGCCCTCTCGCGAGGGAATCCGGTGTCGTGGCGCGCAGCTTTGTCAGCGCATACACCCGCCCGTCCTTGTTGTCGCGGCGGTGCCAGCGACGGACGCCGAGGGTCGACGCGCCGGTCGAGGGGGTCTCGAGCGAGCCGTCTCAATCTCCCCTTCCGGGGGGGGTGTTGAGCGAGTCGCCGATTCCCCGTCCCGCGAGGGTCCTCACTGGGGGCCCTCGGCGGCTTGTTCTGCCTTGACGGTGTGTTGGGGTGGATCTTCTCCCCGATCGAGGCATCAAGGGTGCCATTTATTTTGGTACCCGACAATACCGAGGTATGAGGCTTACATCGATTAAGAAGTTTGTGTGGTTCAAAGTTTAGATTAAGAATTTGTGTGGTTCAAACTTAGAATTTGTGGTCCGAGGAGAGGGAAAGTGTAAACTCCACGTACTCATAAACGCATCGCCCCAGCTCCCGCATAAGCCGGCCGGATCTTAATCCAATGGCGCGAACCCTCCTCTCGCAGTTTGAATAAAGCGATGGATGAAATACAAAAGGTAAGACCCAAAGACATGCACAAGGAAATTGATAACGCTTCCAAATCTTATTATTGATCGTCCAAGATCAGATTTGTTGGCCCTTGAGTGCCTTACAAAAAGATGCATTTGAAGAAATACATGAAGACTAGTTTCAAGGGACCCAAAATTACACAAACCTAGATCTAGAGGTTCCCTTCATCCTTAAATAAAAATTCGTCGTCGTCGTCCTCCTCCTCCATATCCATGTTGTCCTCATTTTCCTCTTCCTCTTCCTTTTCTGGTTGCTGCAGCAAATAGCGCTTATCGCTACTCCTCCTCCCGTTGCTCTTCCAGCCACGGGAGGAGGAGGAGCAGCAGGAGCAGGAGTAAGGGGCTTCGATGCCCCCACTTCTTCCACAACTTGAATCTGAATCTCAGGAGGGACTGTGTCTCCTACACGGGGATGAGGGACTGTGTCTGTTACACGGAGATGTTTCCTCCTAGGAAGTCCAACACAAACGGCAAACTTGCACATCACGTAGCCTTCAAAGTCATACCCAGTGCGATTAAACGCCCGATCCCCAACACAGTACTTGGCAAACATCACGGACCCAGCCGTAATCGCCACGATGAAAATCATGGCCCCGATCAAAGGACCATTGCCGACAGCATGGAGCCACTCACTTGCCGACATGGTCGTTCACCGGGACGAGGATCCCTAGCTACAGCCCTCCACAGGTGCACCGTACACACACGCTCGTTCTCTTCTCTCTCTCTCTCTCTCTCTCTCTCTCTCTCTCTTCTTCTTCTTCTCTTTTTTTTTTTCTGGGTGTTTTGGTTACCCTCCGTCCGTCGTCGTCCGTCGTCTATGGCTTGGTTTAATAGGAGGGACGGGGTAAAATAGCAAATTGTGAATGATATTTGGGTCGCAATGCAAGTTTGCCTAGCGTCCTATTACGTGGAAAGTAATTAACCGGGGAGGGTGTCACTGACATTTTCGCCGTATGTGGCCAAACACGGTTGAGACGGTCACATGAGCCTTGCAATTCCAAGTTTGCTCAGGCGACACTTGTGTGGGCTACTCACGGCATTTGCCCGTTGCCACCCCTGGTTTTGCTGGAGCGTTACCAGATTTCCCTGGCCGGGAGCCAGCTCACGCGTCGCTCATCACCACCACCACCAACCTGGCTCTTCTTGCTCGTCGTCAAGGCCCAGTAGCGCCTGGAGCGGCTGCTGGGCTGGCTCAGTGGGCCATTCACGCCACTCCCGTTTCTCCATCGCCTAGACAACAAGATCATCCCAGCCAGGTACAATTGTAGAGATGAAATGCAAATTCCTCTGAAAAGTTCAGCAAACGCAAATCGGGGCAGACTGGTGCTTGGAAATTCGAAAGTTTTTTTTGTCTCTCTGCTAGGGGAAATCGTTGTTTAACTACATGATCGTATTCTGTTCTGTTTCTATCTAAGAGATATGAGATATGGTTTAAAGATATGACACGAATACAAATTGCTTGTTAGGCGCAAACTTGCGCCGCTACGTTAGCTTCAGGGACGTCTGATGAGAGAAAAGCAAATGACAACAAGTGGACGTTTTGGAGCTTCCTTCAGCAAAGGGCCAAAGTAAGTTGCTTATTGCTACTGATAACGCTTTAATTTGGGCGTTTTGAGTCTGATAGAAATAGGAGTAAATCTCTACCAGTGTTGCTGGACAGCCAGAAGAAATCGTTGTTTATTCATTCATACGCGGTCGATCGAGATCGATCGGTGTGCCCAGTGGCAACAGACTGTGCCCAACGAAATGAAATCAACCTGTTTGCTGTGTGTGCAAACTTTGCCAGGCTGAGTACGTCTGGGTGCAAGATTTTGTTTGGCAGGATCGATCGCTTGAATTCGAATCAAAGAAACCTGAACAAAAGTTGCCATCTTTAACAATGAGTAGTTTAATTACTAGTACGTGCTACTTAACAACTGAGAAGAATCATGAAAACATCACCGCTACCAGCTGCTCTCATCATCAAGAACGTGAAAACAAACCGAAATAAAAGCAGGGCACTAGTTTCATAGTTTGCATATACAATCTCGAGTTTTTCAATTCCAATCCAACACAGTTAATAACAACACCTACCTATATACTGTATGACGAACTTGCTATGCTCACGAACAATCCTAACAACGTATGCCTCCGCTCCGGCCACGCTCGATTGATCAGGCGGCGCCGATGCAGGCGAAGGCGCGGACGCTCCTGGCCTTGGGCAGCGGCACCCGGAGCCGGCGGTCAGGCGAGGAACCCACCTCGCCCGCCAGCTCCTCCAGCGACAGGTTCCGCCGGTGCAGCAGCGGCCCCTCGCCCGCGTGGTGGACCGCGTGGACCGGGGACCGCAGCTCCTGCTGCAGCCACTGCCTCCTCTGCTCGGGGTCGTCCAGGTCCACGGGCGCCGCGGAGGAGGGGAGGACACCTCCGGTGCGGTACGCACGGCCGCCGCCGCCGGTGGCGTTGCTCCGCCGGTCCTTGATGGCCTTGTAGAGCAGCGGGATGAGGCCTTCCATGGCGACACGACGTGTGAGGTGTTCGGTGAGGAATGGTCGTGTTCGGTCACTACTCACCGGTTTTTGGTCTCGGATTCAGGGGAGTTTGGTTTGGTTGGCTCGGTCGGACGTTGGACCTTCTATGCAACACTCTCCTCTTATACATTTGTATAAGCAAAGTAAAGCACGTCTAAATGAAAGCTCAAAAAGCATAGTTATCTAGTGGCTAAGAGAAAATTGACCTATGGCTTAGGCCGTTTACCTCTTTAGCCTTGAGGGCTAAATTCCTCATTTGGGTCTTTTGTTGTATTTTCAGCTTTTTTTTTTTTTTGCTTGTACTTTGGCTTTTTATCTCCTCTATTGATATATTTGATTGATTGGCAGAAGTCCTACCAGTGATTTTGAAAATATATGTAGGGACTTGCTAACAAACAACTAGGTAAATGAAAAAAACAAAGTAGGACGGATTTAATAGATTATGAAGATGTGGTGCTAAGGTTTTAGGATTCGATCTTTTATTGTGAAACACGAAGCATACATACACTTTGAATCTAGAGGTTAATAATTAGCTGGAAACACGAAGCATACATACAATTTGAATCTAGAGGTTAATAATTAGCGGGAAACGCTAAATTCAAATGATTAGCTAATTTCCAACATCTTAGCAGAACAGAAATGGAAAGCTAATTTCAGCTAAAAATGCATAATGATGAGTGGCCATGCATTTCGAGTAGTCGTTCTTCGCAGCAGTAGTATTTCCGAACTCTTGTTTGACTTGGCTTCTGTGAGTGAGACGGGTGACGGCACCTTACTCGTTTGTTTGCAGATTGCCATTTGGATCATTCCATGGAAGTGTATATAATTTGATGGTGGTTGTTTAATTTTCTAGCTGTGTGCTGTTAGTATATACCCCATGCGATTTGATCTGGGGATGATAGTTGGATGACTCTTTCCTTCCAAAGATACATATATTCCAAGATATAATCATCAATATATAAAATAAAAACAAAAATAAAAAATCATCTGATTTGTAGAATATCCATTGCTTCGCGTGTGGTCTACTCGAGTCGCTTTCTCTCCTGTCATACGCCTTAGCTTAACTCGAAAATAACCCTGCTAACCACTTGAGAGAAAGAAACATTATTCCAATTTTTCTAGTGTCTCGTACGTACGTTCCCGAAGTCAATTTTTCTAGTGCATTGAGAATTTTACTGTACTTGATTACTCAGCATGGATGAACGCTTTCCCAGTTTGAAGAGGAAGGGATTATAAATTCTACTGTGCATGGCTTCATGCTTGTCGGCTTACCCCAGAGGAAAATGATATTCTCATCGCTGATTTCACTGAATCTGAGGTGAAGGAAGCCATTTTTCAAATGGATCACAATAAAGCTCCAGACCGGATGGTTTTCCCCGCCGAATTCTATCAGGTCTTTTGGGAGGTTATCAAGGATGATCTCATATCCATGTTCTATGAATTCCACAATGAGAATCTAGATCTTTTTAGTCTAAATTTTGGAATAATCTCTCTTATCTCTAAAACTTCGAATGCTACTACTATTCAAAGAATATAGACCGATTTATGTCCTAAATATTAGTTTCAAAATTTTCATAAAAGTGGCAACTAACGGACGAATAAAGTAGCCAAGAAAGTTGTCACCCAACACAGACGGCGGCATTCATGTCGTAGGAATATCATGGAAGGAGTAGTTATTCTACACGAAACTATCCATGAATTACATACCAAGAAAATGAATGGTGTCATTTTCAAAATTGATTTTGAAAAGGCCTATGACAAGGTCAAATGGTCCTTCCTACAAAGAAACTCTTCGCATGAAGGGGTTCTCCCCAAGTGGTGTAGATGGGTCCAAAACATGGTCACAGTGGGGAGTGTAGGGGTTAAAGTCAATGATGACATTGGCCACTACTTCCGCACCAAACGGGACCTAAGACAAGGAGATCCTTTGTCACCTATCTTGTTTAACATCGTTGTTTATATGCTTGCTCTTCTTATTAATAAAGCAAAAGCCGATGGACAAATAAGAGGGGTTATTCCACACCGATCGATGATGGTTTATCTATTTTACAATATGCGATGATACCATTATCTTTCTAGATCATGACCCCGAGCAAGCAAATAATTTAAAACTTTTGCTTTGCGCTTTTGAACAACTCTCGGGGCTTAAGATCAATTTCCACAAAAAGCGAAATCTTCATTTATGGTGATGCCAAAGAGATGGAACATTATTATACAACACTCTTTGGTTGTAATGCGGGAACCTATCCTTTTAGATATTTAGGTATCCCTATGCACCATAGACAACTCCTAAATTCGAGAGTGGAGAAAGGTAGAAGAACGCTTTTGAACAAAAACTCTCTTCTTTGAAAGCTAAGTATCTATCCTATGGGGAGACTTGTTTTACTAAATTCAGTCTTAAGCAGTCTCTCAATGTTCATGTTGTCCTTCTTTGAGGTTCCAAAAGGAGTCCTCAAGAGTCTTGATAAATTCAGATCAAGATTCTTCCGGCAAGGATCTAAAGATAAACACAAATATAGACTTGCTAAGTGGGATATTCTATGCTATGTCCATGTTCCGCTGCCACGACGCTTGAATAAAATGGATAAAGCTAGAAGGAGATTCTTTTGGCAAGGTGGGAGTTTAAAGAGAAAATATCACTTAGTTAAATGGTCCATCATCACAAAAGCCAAAAGTAAAGGGGGTTTAGGGATTAAAAATCTGAGGAGATTAAATATGAGCCTGTTGTGCAAATGGTGGTGGAAAGTTGAGAATGGGGAAGGCATTTGGAATGATATCATTAACAAGAAGTATATGAAAAAGGGAATGGTTAGCATGCTCAAATACAATCCGAGGAATTCCCCTGTGTGGAATGATCTTTTAAAGGTAAAACATTATTATGTGAATGAGAGGAGTATGATGGTGGGTGATGGTAAATCTACCGCTTTTTGGCATGATAAGTGGTGTGGTCAAATTTCTCTAGCTGAAAAATTCCCTGAATTATTTCTGATCAATAATGAGCAGTCCTGTTCGGTAGCTGAAATCAAAAGGAAGAATTGGAGACTTACATTTAGAAGATGGTTGTATGAGGAAATACAGAATCAATTGAGAAGGTTACAGGACATAACAATCTGTTGTGCCTTAAGGGAGGAGAAAGATAGAGCTAAATGGAACTTAGAGAAATCTAGAAATTTTTTCTCATTAAATCTACTTATAAAGTGTTGAGTAAGCATGAATATGGAGCGCATAACAAACTTATTTGGAAAGCTAAGATACCCTTGAAAAATAAAATTTTCATGTGGTTCATCAATCAGGATGCTATCCTGACAAAGGACAACTTAATAAAGAAAAAAATGGAAGGGTTCTCCTCTCCGTGCCTTTTGTCCGCAGAATGAGTCTATTAATCACTTATTCTTTCATTGTGCATCCGCAAAATATGTGTGGAGCTTGTTAGCTTTTGCTTTCGAAGTAATTGTAGACCAGCTAACTTTTGAACAATTTTGGCCTTGGATCCAAAAAAGATTCTGCCACAAGAAAGAAATATGCACATGTTTGGCCTAGGCTGCCGTATCTTTGGGCTATTTGGAGAACAAGAAATCTTATCTATTTTGAACAAAACGTGTGCAATCTCCTACCGAGATTGTAATTTTAATGTGCTCCTTCATTTCATATTGGTCGTTTACTTAAGGAGGACCTCGGGAACCAGTGGAAGCAGGCGCCGAAGTTATCAAGATGGCGGCTATCTCTTTTCACGGGGCACCAACGAAGGAACAAGACAAGCAAATCATTCCATACACCGATGCAAGCACCAAGAATGGAAGCCGATACATCCGGCGGTTTGGGAGAATGCAACTTCAAACTTTTTGTTTGTTAGAGTTGGATGTAATAGCATTTAGCCGGGTTTACTTGCTTTTGTGTCTTGTACGCTTCCAAATACTTTAGTTCGGGTTGGCGCCCTCCTGCGGGTTGCCGGGTTTGGTTGCCCCTCCTCTAGATTACCCGGGTGAATTTAGGGGAGGGGTGGTGAACATGTTTTGTTTTCTTTTCTTTCGAACTCTTTGTAATTTCGTTACAAAAGTAATGAAATTCGGGTATCCGTTGTGGAAAAAAAAAAGTGGGATATTCTATGTCGCCCTAAGGATCAAGGTGGTCTTGGAATTCTTGATTTACAGATACATAACAAATGTCTATTGTCCAAATGGATTGTTAATCTTATAAATACCGATGGCACTTGGCAATCTTTGCTAAGGAATAAATATTTGCATTCCAAGACCCTAACCCAAGTATCAGCCAAACCAAATGACTCTTATTTTTGGAGAGGCCTCATGCATATCAAACATGAGGTACTTGCTAAAAGTTGTTTTCTGATTAAAGATGGAACCAGTACAAGGTTTTGGGATGATACTTGGTTAGGGGATAAGCCTCTCAAACTTAGATACCCAAGCTTATATAATATAGCTAGGGATCGACATGCAACATTTCAAAAGTTATATCCTCTGATCCTCTCAATATTTCTTTTAGAAGGTCGTTGGTGGATAATAACCATTTGGATTGGCTTATCCTTGTAGCACAGACCTCCAATGTGGCTCTGATAAATGGAAAAGACTATTTTAAATGGCTTTTAACTAAGTCTGGAGTTTTCTCGGTCCGGACTATGTATCTTCATGCTATAGATACAAATCCACCCTTCCAACATAGGAGGATCTAGAAATGGAGAATACCTCTAAAAATTAAAATTTTCCTCCGGTTTTGTCCAAAAGGTGTCGTTTTGACAAAAGACAATCTTGCTAGGAAAAATTGGAAGGGGAGTCGAAATGCGAATGTTGTAATTTGAATGAAACTATCCAACATCTCTTTTTTGACTGCCCATTTGCCAAGATGATTTGGAGGATTATTTTCTATGCTATTAATCTAACACAACCTGCTTTACATTAACCATATGGTTGGTACATGGCTTAGTAATCGTAATAAAAGCGCACTAAGCCTCCGATTTGGGTTGGTGTAGTCTGCTCTTTTCTCGGGCCATCCGAGAGATGTCGTAATGACATGATTTTTAAAAAATTGAAATCTAACTCTATTATGCGGGTTATCTTCGGGGAGCTTATTGGCTACGTTATCGGGCCCAAATTTACAGCGACTGAGCAAACAAAAGACGCCCTCGTGTGTTTGGGCAAGCGTTTAGAGATGGTTGCTTTAGAAATTTCAAATAGAGGGTGAAAACATCTTTTCATTTGTTATAATCCACATGTCCTTTTTAAAGGCTTTGTGCTTTTCTGACTCTGTAATAATTGGTATTATATCCACCTGGATGTAGGAGGCTCTGGATTGTATTATCCATTATCTAAAAAAAATGCTTGTCGGCTGTTCCTCTTGTATAGTCCACTAAAATGTAACGCCAAGATTAGTGCCATTGGAACGACTGTGTGAATTTGTGATGGTCCCATGTCTTTTTGATTGTGACACTGCACCTAACTTGTTCCTTATTGCCTTCGGTTCATCTTCTCTTCGGTTTCAGAGTGTGGCTAGTCACCATATTTCAGTGGATGCTGAGCTGCGTGCCTGGGTCCGGCGACGTATTCAGTCAGTTGACGTGGCCCAATTTTTTTTACGACTCATGACACGGCAAAACTTGGGTTAGGTAGACAATGCATCAAAGGTCAAGACATATTTTTATCAAAACATATGCTGAAATCCTCTGCAGCAACGCGTTGCGAATAAGTAAATGTTTTTTTTTTCCCCTTCAAATAGAACGTCGAGAAGACTGTATGCGTGTTCAGTTTTGTGTGTTGTAAATGTGTGTGCTTTTTTTTTTAATGTTACCTTTTATATCAATATACTAGACCAATAGTTAACCTTTCGTTTTCTTTTTTTGATAAGTTTAACCATACTATGGAGGGGTGGTTAAGAAGTGGTCATCAAGCAACATCAACTTGTTCTTTAATGGCAGCGTCGTCATTCTTATCCTGAACAAAGCATGTCTCTTCTTTATTTACCAAAGAAATCAGATGTTTATATGCATCTGGTTGGATATTCTCTTTCATGGCTTGTTTCGCTTTGGAGAATTGTCCAAAGTGTTTCAAGCAGCTTGCCAAATTTGAAGAATTTGGTTTAGGGCCGTTTAGAACTTGGGAGCGCTTCCGGCTCCAAAATTTACTGTGAGAATCGCTTCTACACAGCCAAAACAGTCAAACATAACTATATTTTGTTGAATATCAAACCAAAGTGCTTCTCCATTTACGCTAGAAGTTCAAAAAAAAAAAAAAAAAACTCATCACCGCTCCCCTATTTAACCCTCACCTGGATCATTTCTCACTGCATCTACCCACTAGAATTACTCCATCAAAGAATCACGGAGCTCAAAAATCAATGAGTGGAGCTCTATCAAATAAACCTTTAATCAACTCAAGCATGACTCTTCTATCTACCTTGTAAATAACCAATACTTTTTCGCCAGCCATTCTTTATGCCATTTATAGAAAACGATTTGGTGATCCATCATGACCTTTTCAAAATTACATCAAGAAATTAAGATGGAACACGACATGCATGTGGATTTGCTGCAGCAAGCTGCTGCTGTATGCCTGCCAGCGCGTAGCTCTCTTGAAGGAAAGCGACACTCGCCTCCAGAGGTAGACCTGCAAAGGAGTGCCGAGCTAGCCAGTTCAGATCAGTTCAATATTGCTTGCATTCATTAGTTTCTTCCTTTGGCAAGATAAGGCAGCTTAGGATGGCATTGAAAGTGACAGGAAGAAATAAGCAGAACTACAAAAAGTCAAACATATGGTAAAATATATAATTGCAAAGGATTTCAACTATAAGGTAGTAGCTATCAATAAACAGCAGACTAAAAAGACTCAGACACTCCTGTCAGCAACAATATTTACTTTGAACACACAATTACCATGCATTTGTACAAACTGCAAATGGAAGAAGTCATAATCTGCGCATTGAAGTGAAAAAAGGAAGACCAAAGATATAAACTTCGACACTGAGTTCACAGCACCATCAGATAAATTAACATCTCTGTTAATAGTAGTTGCAGTTTCAACTTTCAAGTACGCTGGCAAAAAGTATTGCCATGGTCAAGTGCATATTTACTACCCACCGTACACCAGTCAGGAACATTTAAGTTACACATACATGAAAATTTCATATGTATGCCAATTGTTTTCACTTGAAGCTGGCATGGATAAATGTGTTCTGGTGCTGAGTTTGTGCCACCTTCAGCTAATCTAACATGAAACGATGAAACAACTTCAGGTAAGTTTTGCAACATTCCTTTCCTCTGATGAAGTGTTGATATATACCAGCTTCCTATCGGTTATACCACAACATCAAATGTGCTGCATTCTTCACACTGTATGTAGAGTGCAGTCAGGCCAAACATAGTCTGTAAACAGAACTTGGGTACTGATTTGCATCCTCTGTCAAAGTGATCTGTATGCGCGTTGGCCAACCGTTCTCGTAAGAACTCCAGCGTCATCTGATGGGGAAAATAGAAGCAATTAGGTTCCCAAACTGCGTTTTGCCAAATAAGTTAATAACTTATAAAGATATAAAGACAACCTGCATATACACAAATACAAACTACCTTATCTTCTCCAAGGTCAAGCCGTAGTTTGCAGAGAGTACAGTATATCAGATTATGTGTTTCTCGTAGATCTCCTCGCTTGCATACTGGACACCAGAGCTTAGCAGTTTCAGCAGCCTGACAATGATTATAGCATACATTATGAGTCACTGAGCAAACAACAACACAAATGGCAAATATGACAGTCATATGAACAGCTGTGTTGCATATGTAATACAAACAATACAATCCATCCAGAATACCAAGTTATTAAAAAGAAAGGGAAAAACACATCTGCACATTCACATCTTGCTCTAAATATACCACATTATTTCTGTGAGATGCAATAAAAGATGGAAAATATGCACAAAAAGCAAGGGCATGCCTCTTCCAGCCTAGTAACAAGGACAGAAATGCATTGACAAATTGCTCCAGAAGATATAGCACAGATACGCTAGTAAACTGAAAAGAAACAGTATTTTACATTTCTACTGTCTGAAATTGCCTACAATTATTCATGACTCAATACATTAAAGTGCATCCAAACGATTCTATGGATGCAAAAATGATTGTTAGTCAAATGCTTTTGCTCATGCTGACATGCCTGTTGTTCAGTAATTTCCTGTATTCTGTTAGTTTCAACTCACTGGTGTTCTATTTGATCTGTGTCAGTATTGTCCTGGGTCTGAAGTTTATATCACAATCTAAGTGCGCAAATTTAACAAGTACTCCCCCTACTCCAAATTATAAGACGTTTTGGCTTTTCAAGATACGTATCTTTTGTTATGCACTTAGATATACACAATCTCTAGAGTTAAAACAATCTATCTAGAAAAGCCAAAACGTCGTATACTTTGGAATGGAGGGAGTATTTATTATCTCACCCCCACCTAGATGAACAGAAGGATTCCACAGTTACACAAGAAGCACAGAATCATGAAGGAAACTCAAACATGTGACCTTAAAAGACCATGTAGGCATGAGCCGAGACAGCACCAAGCACAAAACCAATCATATGAGAATAGTATTTTTGAACACTAGATCAAGAAGACTTAAACCTCCAATATCTAAATACCTCATTGTCATTTAGTTGCATATGCTCAAAAACAGTTTGAGCTAAATACGCATCTTCCTCATCAAGTGCCTCTAGTTCTGCAATTGTTAACAAATAACAACTGATTAAAAAATTTCAGACCAATGAGTAAAATAAATATCATGGAATCTACAGAATTATGGGGAAAAAAAATTGATCAGGTTGTCCTTGCAGCTAAACTCCAGCAATAAGATGAACAAATGGATTTCTGGTCAGTAAGTAAGCAGTGGGAATGAAAGAAAAACAGAAGTTATAGGTACCACACGTTTTCTGATTAGTTCTTCTCTAATATCTTCATAAAGAAGTCTTTCCATTTCAAGCAATATATCTTCACTTTCAATTTCAGCAGGCTTAGCAGACTGCGGTCCTTGATATTCCCATATGTCATCCATCTCTTGGTCCTCTTTTCCTCCATTGGACTGTTTGAGTTTCTCTATCTCATCAGAGATGATGTTCCTGACAGCAGATTCGACCTTTTCCTGTCAGTTACCATATTTAGATGAATCAGGTATTAACACAAATGGAAATATATCCATCGCATTTGTCCATTGGGTTGGCAATAAGCTTACTTTTCAGTTTTGTTATTCACATCCAGCTTCAAAAGATCTATTTTTACTAGGTGGTAGCCTATTGGAGGCTGGAAGATGGTATCATAAGCATTCAGGAATTAGTGAATTACATCATCTAAGGAAGTTAAATTATCCTGAGTTTTCTTTTGTGTTTCAACCAGGGACATGCACTAATCAGATGTAGAAGAATGTAATCTGTAAAGAAGCATAGCTCATATACACATAAAGATCTGATAAAAGGAGAATTTTTATACCATGTCATCGGCAGGCAGCTGCCCCTGCTTCCTGATCCTCCAGAGCAAGTCAGTTCTGTCCTTTCTAACTCTTCTGAGGCAATTTGTTCTAAGCTGTTGATAGCATAATAGGGGATAAGCAAACATGGATAGATGGCAAGGAAGGCAACAGTGTAAAATGGAATGCAGGACCTACAATCAACTAGATAAACATTCAAACCGGACCTGCCATATGCCCGAAAGGAGACCAAACACTTCAATTCACTAGATATTACGATTACTAAAAAAGAAGCTACAATCACTTGACAGCTTGACGCATGCAGCGACCGCAAAGGTAGTTCTACGCCGACAGACCATTCTGCCAATCGATCAGAAACCTGGTGCGCAGCGCGGCGCGCCCGCCACCCATTGACCTACCTAACCCAGCAATCGAGCAGTATCATGGCGTCTCAGACCTCTAGCGAGCGCAGCCGCAGCGTAGCAAAAGAGCAATCGGATTTCGGAACCCAAGAACCACCGGCAAGGGATGCGGCGAGAGGTAGTCAGTCATGGGGCAGAGTGAACGAACCTCCGATTTCCAGTCGGGGCGGTGGACTTTGAGGGAGACCCTCCTGGGCCCTGCCGAATCCATGAGCGCTCGCTCTCGCCGTCAATCTATCGGAGACGAGGAGCCCCAGCCACAGAATAGGCGTTGCGGCCGTATGGATTGCGAGCTCGCGGTAGAGCTGCGGTTGCTCTCGCGTGAGGTGTTGAGGACGACGAATCGAAGGAAGACCAGCTCGTAGCCACACCGGAGCTCCGATTTACGGACGGGCGCGGCTCGTCTCCGCCGGCGCCCGGCGAGGATGGAGTGTCCTATCCGCCGCCCCTTCCTGTTCTGGGCTCTACCTAATTGGGCTGTCCACCGTCTACTTTTCTTCATTTACTTCGCGCACAAACAGCCCAGTCAATAGCAAACAGGCTTTCTTCTCTTTTCTTCTTTTTATTTTTTTTTAAAAAATGGTTGGACACTGATTATTTGATTTTTTTGAGATTGATTATTTGATTTTCCATGTACTCTTATATTTTGTAGAGGTCGTTTTTGTGTTTTTTTTAGATTACACACTACAACGCAGACGCCTAACACGCATGCACACTCACCCTTATGAACACACATACGTAAACCCTGACCATATGAACACCTTCAAAGGACTGAGCCGGATTTTTGATTCTACGGTTTTTTTTTTGTGTGTGTTGGGACTAAACAGTAGAACTTTTGGGGGGATTTTTGGAAGTCCCTAGAAGCACCCCTTGAGAGTCTTTTTCAAAAAGAGTTATGGGACTAAAAACCCTAGACTTTTGAACCAAATAGTGTCTTATTATACTTACTAGGCAGAGTACCCATACGTTGCTATGAGACAACTAACCTTTTATTCTAAATCACATGGATCGCGTGATAAGATAATAATTCTATGAAATTAAATACCGATATGAAACTAATATCTAATCCAAAAAGAAAAGTTTATGAAATTGACAGAGTCATAGAAAGCACGTCGTCGTAGACTCACAAACATATAATTGTATAGACCTTTCTGTAACGCAGCAAAGATAATGTTTTAAATGGTCAGAAAGAAATCTTAGATAATGTATAGAGCTTTCTACCACGCCATGCTCGGCCCTGTGGCTAATAAGTCGGCCATCTAATACGCCAAAATTACTAAGGGATCAAAAGGCATATAAGAAACCGTCATGAACGAGTGGGTCGCCAGAGTGGCTAATCACCAAACGCGACGGCCCCGGCCCGGGAGGGACCAGGGCGCCTTGGGGGCACCGCCTGGGCCGCCGACGGGCACCACCTGGAGCCGCGTCGGCGCTAGGGGCCGCGCGTGCCGGCAGCCGCCGCGCTGCGCTGGCCGCCCCGCCCGGGCCTCCTCCGCGGCCGCTGCGTGCGGGGAGCCGCGGGGGCCCGGCTCGTCGCGCTGGGAGCCGCGGCGCCGGCGGCGCGGTCTTTGCGGCTGGTCGGGCTGGGCCGCGCGCGCGCGCCGCTCGTGCCGCCTCGGGGGCCGAGGCGCCGGCGCACTCGCCAGGTGGCCGGCGGCGGTGGGCCGAGGGGCCATAGAGCTCGGATTCATCCGTCTTCGTGGCGGAGGTGACCCGATCTACTCGCCTTCGGGACGAAGGTAATGGATTCGTGTAT
Source organism: Hyparrhenia diplandra (assembly GCA_015847255.1). Lineage (NCBI taxonomy): Eukaryota > Viridiplantae > Streptophyta > Magnoliopsida > Poales > Poaceae > Hyparrhenia > Hyparrhenia diplandra. The sequence goes on along the minus strand of JADLZK010010137.1, from coordinate 54,488 downwards.
GTGAGGTCTCCTTCATAGTTGCTCATGCCCATCGATGGTGGTGCCACTCATCTGCGGTTTTACGATATAGGGACCGGATCCACCGAGCCCACTCTTATGTGGTTTTACGGATATGAGGACCGGATCCACCTACCCGGAGGGCGTCATGGCGAGCGGCGACGGCCCGTGAAGGCTGCGCTTCGTGCTCATGAAGTCCGTGTCATTAGAGCCGCCAGGTGGTCGCCATCCGGGCGATGGTTTTGTTCCTTATGCGGAGTAACTTGTCCATGCTCATCTTCGGGATGGCTGGATGTGTTCGTGTGTGCTTGTTCACGGTGGTGTTGTAATATAAGAACAAGCAATGTTTGTAAGAACTGATTTCTCACCTTTCTTACCCTAGCTCTGGTAGAACTCGTGCTGATAACGTGTTAGAAATCAGCTCGTCGGTAGCTCGTTGGTCTACAGGATAGTAAGAACACAAGAACAAAGAACACAGGATGGAGGAGAAGAGGAGCTCTTTATTTCATTTACTTTCACCGCTTTTACATCACCCAATAGTGACCCTCTTTATAGGGGGACAATAAGGATACATACAAATTTGCTACTGTGATGAATCATTGCTACAGTGCTCCCTCTCCTGCTATTCATTAATTGGCCACAATGATGAGTCTGTCATCTCAGTGACTTTTGACTCATTCATAACAACTTCGACTTTTTTGGTTCATGCATTTTACTATGTATCTAGACATTTTATTATATCTAGATGCATAGTAAAATTGTCGTGGTTCTAAACCACGGTTCTGATGATCCGAAAGTGGCTCGTATGGGGCTAAGATGGTTTAGCTCAAGGAAAAAGACACATCAAGTATACTTGGTTCAGGCAAATCGGCGCCCTAGTCCGGTCGGGGTGAATAATCTGAGCTCGGGGCTCGTAGAGGGCTAGCTAAAAGCAAGGTCGAGAGAGGGAGCGAGCTCTCAAGTCTTTGTGATCGAGGTAGGTGCCAATATCGAGTGGAGTGAGTGTGTGTTGCGATGGAGTGAGACGAGATTCGATGCCCTCTCCCAACGGCCAAGGGACCCCTTTTATAGTGTCAAGGGGGTACAGGGAGGCCACCGGGCGAAGGAGGAGAAGGATAAAATATAAAAGAGTGAGCGGATGTGGGCGTGCAGCATCTAGGGAACTGGTCTTCTCTTGGCGTCGTAGCTGTCCTCCCTGGTAGACCCGTATAGGTAGGGATGGGAATCCCGCTGTCGGGTAAGCTTCGAGAATGCTCGCGAGCTACCCTCCGGCCCCTTTTTACACGCCGCTATGGGGTGCGTGTCGCTCAAACTTTCTCAACTTTGACTAGGTTTGTAAAAAATACGTGCACATTTATATCTCCGCATAAATTTATTAAAAAACTAGACTTAAAGATCTTTTCAATGATACTAATTACTTAGCATAAATATTTATATATTTTAATATATAATTATTGGTAGTTTAAAAACGTTGACTTCTCGGGAAACGAGAATGACATCTATTTAGGGATGAGGGAGTACTCCTCCTATGCGTCAGACCGGCGTGCCGATGACACCTCAATCGAGTGCCCGGAATGAGAGAAGTCCCGGCGTGGTCGCTCGGGCGCGGCGTTTCGCCGCTGTGCCCGGCGGTCTTGGCCGACCAGGCGGCAAAGAAGCGGCCCCGCCGTAAAGGCAGCGAGAGACGTGGGGCGGCACGGTTTTTTTTTTACCGACCGGATTTCGGAAACCGCCGACCTCGGTTTGAAACTGAGGCGGTTACGGTCGGTTTGAAGTTTGAATTCAATTTGAATTCAAACGGCGCCGGCGTTCGGTATAAATTAATCCGGGCGGTTTGGAATTTATACCGCCTCCCGGTTTGAGCGGTATATATTCAAACCCATGCGGTATAAATTCCAAACCGCCCGAAGTTTTGTTTTTTTTTTTTTTTTTGAAGGAATTTTTTGGTAGTTGCTTTGGACATTTTGATGTAAAAAGTGGCACACAATGCGGAAATAAATAGCATAAGTCAATACGGTAACAAAATGTGGTGGCATACAAATAATCAACGGCGAGCATATACGGGAAGGCGACGGCGACGGGCGGGCGGACGCGCGGGCGGACGCGAAGGCGATAAGCTTCCTCGGGGCGCGTTTGACCCCCCAGCCGCTTGCCCACGCCTTATCCGCAGCCGGGGAGGCCAATGGGCCTCATGGGCCTTGACGGGCCGGCCCGCGTACAAGACGTTTTTTTTTAAACTTCAATTCAAATTTTTTATACCAAACGAACTCAAATTTGAAAAAATTTTACACCATTGGCTTCTATAAATCACGAACTATTTTACAGATTTTTTTCAACGATTTTTTCAAATTTTACATTTTGAATTTGGGTTCTTTTATACGCCGGTCCGTAATCGACCCGACCGGTTTTTTCGGTAACCGCGGTTTACCGCGGTAAAACCGAGCGGAGAAAAACACAGCGGCGGCCAGGCGCACACTTTGCAGCGGGCATCATTGCCCTTTGTCATCTAGCGATTGGTGTGATGCAGGCTCGAGATCCCCGTCAAGATGTCATATCTGGGTCAACAGGCGGCAACCTGTAGCTAGAGGTCCGAGCGCCACACAGCTATGGTGCTCGAGTGCATGTGGCCAGGGGACTGTAGATTGGACTTCCCCGGTCCTTAGTCGAGGTAGGCGAGATGAATCTGGCACTGCGTGGCCTGCGAGCTCTCGAGCTCGCTCGAGATGGGGATTGGGTGCCTAGTCCTCTGAGGCCGCTGAGCTCGGGTCGATGGGCCCGGAGAGCTCGCAGGAGCTTGGGCGATGTCCTCTGGTGGGTACACGAGCTCTAGACGAGCCCGGGCTGTCTCGCGGGCCCATGTCCCGACGAGCTCGAGGTGCAGCTTGGAGCTCATTCGAGAGGAACCATTCGAGATGGAGTTTCGACCGTCCGACCTCCGAGCTCGCACCGGCGCGCATACTCATAGCTCGTTCGAGACGGAGCTAGTCTGTGGGCTCTGAGCTCGCTTAAGGCCGGTCGACGACCTCGATAGGCCGCTGTTGGGCCTTGGTTTCGTATTATCGCTGGAGTTGGGGGCTTCCCCAATTTTGGCCCCCGACAAAAATAGATGTATCAAAAAATAAAAACAACGGATGGAGTCCATGTTTTACCGATTTGAAGATGAAGTTACAATCAATATGACCCACGGTACATTAGAAGTATGTCTTTTCGAAAGATCACATTAGAAGTATGTCTATCCTCGAACTTTCTCATGCTCGATCAAATGGAAGCGGGTGGTTTGGGTATTTGGGTACAAGTTTCCTAGCCACCCTAAAAATACTAGTCACACTAAATCCATAAAATTATCAGAACATAATATAAATATCAGGCTTGCCCTCTCTTTTTATTTTTTATATTTAATTTAAAATTATTAATCGTGGGATGGATTTTAAAATTCCCTAACCCAAGGTCTTTAGAACATGGATCATTCACATAAATCAGTTTTTCATCGAAAAAAAATGTAGAATTTGTGAAAAATATTTCCCGGAATCCAAAGGAGGTGTAATCTATACCTACTAATAAAGAGAAAAATTTCAAGCACCACCTCTTTTTTTTTCACCCTATTTTCTGCCGACGTTTTACGCCAGCCCGTTTTCTGCCAGTTTGCCCAACATACGTTTCATCCCTTTTTTTCTGCCGACGTTTTCTGCCAGCCTGCTTTTCGGCCTCCGACATCTTCTTGCAGCTGGACTCTTCTTTCTTCCGCGCCTCCTCTGTCGTGCGTGCAATCCTATGTCAGCCCAACACGTCCCTCTTTCCGAGTACGACACAAATCCAAATCCAAATCTAACATGCCGACATGCATGGTCGCATGGGCCAACATGCCGAGCGGACAGGGATCAACATCACCGGTCTAGGTGGAAGTTGGATGTCGTGGATGTCCAATGGATACCCTCTGGGCAGTTCAAAAATGAATTAGAAAGATGTGGTCCCCACCACCAAAATTTGAATTTCTAAGTCATTTGTCAAAATCCATGGATGTCCAAATTAGATTGAGCTTCCACCTAGAATCACCAGTGGGTTTTCAATTCTCTCTCTCTTAATATAGTGTTATAATAAAAATAATTTCACAATATAAATTCTTTTTTCTTTTCCCTGTTTTCAGTTACGAATATGTCATTAGCATAAAATGATTATAATATTAAAAAAAAAATAAAAAGATAAAATTCGGTGCATCACATGTAACTCAGACTTGATTCGAATTTTTACAAGTTATAACAACTCTCATATATCTTGAAACAATATATAGTCCGACAATAAAAACTAGAATTTCCATCAAAATTTATGTGCAATTTTCATTTTGTAACCTTCGTGTTGTCTACCTGCGCATCTCTAATTTCTATTTGCACACATCATATCTACACTTCAATTATGTTTTTTGTCTTGTGCATTTGGTGCATTTCGAGATGTATTGGAACATATATCTTGCCGGTGTTTATATGAGTTAATTAATATGATGTGTCTAACCACGGTGTGGAGTCTCAATTTAAAACAAAAATTGGTTTACGAAGTTACAACGGTATAATTCTATCTCCCGTCGCAACACATGGGCATTTGGTGGGTCTAACTTAAGATTTTGCCGAGCCAATTATGCCAAATTATTGGAGATGGACTCATTTTCTCCTCCCTATATTATTTTGCAAGTTGGCAAACAATAAGATTTGGTAAACCAAATTTGTTAAACTGTTGGAGATGCTTTTATATAGCTGAAGTCCTTTTGCCATATCCCCAACCAAACGGTCCTTAGTTCATGGTTCTTAAAATTCATTTTCGAGTTAAATGAAGTATGTTGGTCTAGAGATATTATTCTTTTTTTTTTTTTCTCCCGTTAAGTAAAAGTCTAAAACCCACGAGCCGTGAACTCCCAAACCCCTCCCTGTCGGCTCGGCTCTCCGGACTCACCATGCTCGCCGCCGCTCGCTCCCTCCGCCGCCTCTCCTCTTCCTCTTCCCCCTCCTCCGTCCGCACCCTTCGCCGCGTCCTCCTGCACCCTCCACCACCCCCCCGCCCTCGCTTCCGCCTCCTCTCCCGCCTCTCCGTACCCTTTACGCGCGCCGTCCTCCCGCACCTCGCCGCCGCCCACCGGTTCTACACTGCCTCCTTCTCTACCTCCGCTCCACCACGCCTAGGAGAATGCGTTGGCGTGCCGGGATCCCCGGCGATACCCGAGGAGGTGGAGGAGGAGGGGGAGGAGACGGGGGCGTTGGTGCGGCATGACACGGATGCGTACGCGGCGGTGGAGCTGGCTCTGGACTCGGTGGTGAAGGTGTTCACGGTGTCCAGCAGCCCCAACTACTTCTTGCCATGGCAGAACAAGGCGCAGCGGGAGAGCATGGGCTCCGGTATGAAACTGATTTTAGCGCTCGAGCTGTAGTACTGTATTGCTGTGTTTGGTTGATTGGATCTCTGCCACTGCTGTAGGTGTATAAGGTATGCTTGTGATGCTTGTGGATTGCTTGATTTTTAGTCTCCCTAAATTCGACCTCTTACAAATTTAGAGTTTGTGATTTTGATAATTTGTTTGCTCCAACTTGGCAAACGAAGCATCTTGCGTGTAAATTTGTTCTGTAGCTCTCAAATGTGTGTGTGTCCAAATGTCTGCTGTATAGAATTAGCACATGCCGTGCAGCACAAAAATTCCAAGTTGGTGTGGTTAATATGACTCCCTTGTTTGGACGGTGTGAAAGACAATAATTTTTGTAGGTGAGTAGGCCCTGATGACAACTGTGTAGATCCAAATGCAGTGAAATGGAAGTTGTTCTTTGGCTCACCTCTGAATTTCATGTCCCTGTTGCAGGGTTTGTAATTCCTGGAAAAAGGATCGTGACAAATGCGCATGTGGTAGCTGATCATACTTTTTGTTCTTGTGAGGAAGCATGGTTCGCCTACTAAATACAAGGCAGAAGTCCAAGCTGTTGGTCATGAGTGCGACTTGGCTCTGTTGACAGTTGAGAGTGAGGAGTTTTGGGATGGGGTGAACAGTTTGGAGCTTGGAGACATCCCTTTTTGCAAGAAGCCGTCGCAGTGGTTGGCTACCCTCAAGGTATGATTCTGATGTTGAGTAGATGGCAATATGTTATTTGTTGCAGCATTTTTTTTCATCTAGAAGTGGAACTTGTTATTTACATGATTCCATCCATGACTGTATCCAATTCAAGTAGCGTGCACGCAGCATACACGTGACCTTCTATTTTGCAAGGGTACAACTAAAACATGTTAGTACTCCGTACTATTGTAAATGTACAAATGTGGTCTAATTGATTGCTCCAACAAACAAATTAGTAACAATAATAGGAACACATAAATATAGGCTGTTAAAATTCATTAAACTAATTGTTGCTTTAATAACTTGTTAACCAATCATCAATAAATCCTTGATAAGTGTGGATCTTTCTGTAATTTACATCCACATTGCAAACTTATATTCATCGTTGTATAGTGAATAATGCAGCTCAGGGGTTTTCATTATGCCGCCCTACTGCTAATATTAATTGTGCACATGAAACTTTCTTTTACTTTGTAGAAAATAGAAATGATGTCAAAATGTGGAATGGTATATGATCCTAACTTTGTCTCAGGTGGAGATAATATTTCTGTCACCAAGGGGTTGTATCTAGAGTTGAACCAACACAATATGCACATGGTGCTACACAGCTTATGGCTATACAAATAGACGCAGCTATAAATCCAGGTAATAGTGGAGGGCCTGCCATTATGGGTGATAAAGTAGCCGGAGTTGCTTTCCAGAATTTGTCGGGGCGGAAAACATTGGGTGAGTCCTAAAATATTCCCTTTTGCATCAAATGAACCTGTTACTTTTACTAGAATTCCTTTCTTATTTCTGTCTTCTTCTTTTTGGCAGTTATATCATACCAGTGCCCGTAATTAAGCCGTTTCATTTCTGGAGTAGAAGAGAGCGGTAAATATTCTGGGTTTTGTACTCTTGGAGTATCTTGCCAGGCTACTGAAAATATTCAGTTAAGAGAGTGCTTTGGGATGCGCCAGAAATGACTGGAGTTTTAGTTAGTAGAATAAATCCTCTATCTGATGCTTACAAGATTTTGAAGAAGGATGACATCCTTCTTGAGTTTGATGGTGTGCCTATCGCAAAATGATGGCACAGGTGAGCTTATAAGTTTCTACATATGTACTTTTTTTCCTCCAGTCAACAATATTTGACGCGCCAACTATTGTTGACTGGAGGGAGTATTTGTTATTTGTTATGTAATCTAGCACACAATTATTGTTTGAACCTGCACATCCATGCCCTTGTTGCATGTTTTTGCATACTGCTTTTGAGCAAACCAGTGAGTCTGTTTATGAACTATTTTGAGACATGTGGCATCTCCGAATCAACTACTGAAGTTTGTCCATTATTTAATGCCTCCAGTTCCATTCCGGAATAGAGAGAGAATCACCTTTGATCATCTGGTGTCCATGAAAAACCTGGAGAAACAGCTGTTCTCAAAGTATTACGAGATGGTAAAGAGCAAGAATTGAGAGTAACACTTAGACCTGTGAGTCCTTGCAATCTCCTTACATTTGATTTCAATCTGTACATTTGATAATATGGGTGCAATTTTATGACTGCTCGTTGATTAGCAAATATAGTAGCGTTATTCTGTTGATATTTCTAGTTTATCTTCACACCAATTTTTGCCATGCTAGACGTGGTAATAGACTCAACCTGCCCAGCGGCCAGTGCTTAATACGGCAATATTTACTATCAGTTCCATAGCTCACCCAGAAATAATTGTAAGTTTGTACCTTACATTAGTCAATGGGCCTATTTTGGACCCATGTTGGCCTATCTAAGTAGTTGAAAGGGTGCAGAGATGAAGTCATCTCTTATGTAGTTCATACACAAAATTGGACCAAAATGTATTCTACACAGCTATCACAGGCCATCTCTTTGCCCACATCATTTTTTTTCATAGCGGATGAACCCGAATTCCATTACTTTTAAAGTAACTAAATGCCAATATTTCACGTGTTTACCACTGCTTCCCACCTATTACCATACCTGATTAAACTCAAGCACCCAGGGCTTGAGCTTAAACCAGTTACCTGTGAACCATATTACAGAGTTTAGACCATTAAGAACACAATGACGGAAAGAAGTTAGAGCCACACAGAACTAAATATGGATAGAACAAAAATGTCACTAGCGAAAAATGGCAACATCATAGGCGAAATTAAACAGCATTCGTGTTAAAGTCGCAATCTTCAAGACTTCAACTGATCACCGGGTTCTCCTGGATTGCTTGCTGTTGGCCTTGTTGTTGATACTACAGCGCCAAAGTCTTGAGTACTTCTGCTTTTTTTTTTTTGAGTAATGAGTACTTCTGCTCCTTGCTCAAGTTCATTACTGCTCTCTGGATCAGCCCTGCCCAATATGAGATGAACAGAGTGAACTGATGATCTCAGTAGGAAATTTTGTCCTTTTTTCAGAACAAACATTATCCCTCCCTTTCCATAGAGCCCAGAAAAACTGCAGCTATTCGCACTATTTCTATCTTAGGATAGAGCCGTAGAACTTATTGACATTTGAAGTTGGAACTGATCTTTTACTGATTTGTGTTGTTTATTATGCAGCTGCAACCTTTAGTCCCAGTCCATCAGTTTGATAAATTACCAAGCTACTACATATTTGCTGGTTTTGTTTTTATCCCACTTACCCAGCCTTATCTCCATGAGTTTGGAGAAGACTGGTATAATGCCTCGCCACGCCGATTATGTGAACGGGCACTAAGAGAGCTTCCAAAGAAGGCTGGTGAACAATTAGTTATCCTATCTCAGGTATTATTCCACTAACTTGCTACCCTCTTACATTTCTGTTTGCCCTTTCACTATTCAAATCTGAAAGACTTTCATATGCTATTTCCATTAACTTGAGATAAATTTATCTTTGTACTGAACATTTGTGTTTCATCAGGTTCTAATGGATGATATCAATGTCGGTTATGAAAGGCTTGCTGAACTACAGGTATGTTACTTTATTTACGTCTATCCCCTGATGCACAGTTACCCACTACTCAAGCTATCTGGCATATATCCTGAATAATCAAGCTGCCCTAATATCACATGATCAGGTAAAGAAGGTAAATGGTGTGGAGGTTGAAAACCTGAAGCACCTATGCAGCCTCGTGGAAGGCTGCACCGAAGAAAACTTAAGGTTTGACTTGGACGATGAAAGAGTCATTGTCCTGAAGTACCAAAACGCAAGGCTTGCCACATCCCGGGTCCTCAAACGGCACAGGATACCGTCAGCCATATCGAGCGACCTTGTCGAAGATGAAGCAACTAGTGAGGTTGAGACATCATGCGCCAGCAAATGTGGGCCTCTTTTTTTTAGACCTAGTTGGGGAGTTTCCTGCTGAAGCACGGTTCAAGGAGCGAGCTGAATTGTTGGCGAGGCAAAGCTCATCTGTCTGGAGTACGTGGCTTCACTTGCTCCCTTTGGTCGGCTTCAGTTTTGACGTAAGCAGTGTCTTCAGAAAATAAGACTGAGCTCCGGAGCTTTTCAGCCTGAATGTAACAGTAACATAATCATTCTTTACTTAAACATTCATTTTTTCCATCGTTGGCATGGCGCTCCACATGTTCTGTATCATTGATTGTATACAGCATAGAAAAAATATCTCTGAAAAAGAAAAGAACGAATGACTAATCAGTTTCGGCCAGTACGATTTGAAGAGGCTGCAAGGAGGGGTGTTAGACAAGACCGTGGAACATGTTCACATTATTGGTGGGTGGGGGGCGTGGTGTCCCAGGAGGGGTGTCTCATAATGTAGAAAATATTGGATCCATGGAAGGGCAAATACATCACATATGAGGGTAGACAAATTTTGACTAATTCATGCTTGAGGTGGAGTACATCAAAAGATGGATGAGATTAGATCATTTTTTTGTGGCAAGGTGTTGGAGGGAGTTTTAAATACCATATGACAAAATTTGAAATGGTGTGTAGGCCAAAGAACCAAGGAGGTTTATGGGTGATCAACACTAAGATTATGAATGATTGCTTATTAGCTAAATGGATATGAAAGTTATATCTAGAACCTGATTCCCTATGGTTCAAAATAATCAATGCAAAATATCTAAAAGGAGGGAATTTCTTTAGTGCTAAGACTCAAAGCAGTTCACGATTTTGGAAAGGCTTGGACAAAATCAAACACTTGTTTTAAATGGGGTGCAATTTTCGTAGTAGGGAATGGAAAACTTTGTCTATTTTGGCAGGATTGTTGGATCATGGGGGTCCCTCTAAAAATTGCCTATGAAGATTTATATATATATATTTTTAGCTATAGACCTTGAGTGTACTGTGGCTGATTGTTGGGATGAAGGAGAGTGGTTTGTGGATAATAGAAGAACCTTATCAACTAGGGATTATGATAGATGGATTGAGTTGAAAACACATTTATCTGGAATATCTCTATTTCACCAAAAAATCTTTTTTTTTTTTTTTTGACAAAAACACACATATATTACAGTACAGTAGCAGTCTTACAACTAGGACCTCAAGAAAGGAGCCCATAACATCAAGGTCCCTAAAGGACTCAAATCTCGATTCGCCACCGAGCGCAGGTCGCCGGCGGATGGATGCGAGAGGCGCCACGCACGCATGGTGCCGCGCAGGTGCGGAAGGGCTCGCCACGCCAGTAGGCTTGAAATGGTTGAGGGCGGCGTCCGTGGAAATTGTTTCGCGGCGAACCAAGATATTGTTGAAGAAATCGCTCGGCGGGTAGAAGACCGCCGCATCTTTAACCGGTGGGTGGCTCGCCGCTGACCAATGACGAGGAAACTAAGGAGGTCTTGATGTAGTAGGTCAACGTTGTGCCGCTTGGTAGAAAAAAGAAATAAAAAGGAACAGAAGAAGAGTATAAGGAGCAGAGGGACCCCTTAACCGATGAGGCGTCCGATACGCATCCTGCAAAGGTGGGTGCGGAGAATAAAGTGGAGAGCATGCACCACACATGACAAAGACCGGCCCCATGAGGGCAAGGCCAATGGAGGCAAGATTTCCTCGTTAGCTTCAGCCCAAAAATTCTAGTACACCTAGATGGGGCTATATCCGAGACTACAAGTTTTCTAACGCGGACACCAAGAAAAGTGAAGAATCTTTTCACAGCAAGCAGCCTTTGATTCCTAACACCTTTTGTCTTGGCCCTCGCAACTCTCTCTCCCCATGCTCACTTTTCGGTCAGTCGGCTCGCGTGCCCTTGCTCCAATGCGCCCCCAACTGCCGCCTGCTTTTTGTCGATGAAGCAAACGCCGCTCCCGCAAGAGCTTGTCGACTCGCGAAATCACCATGAGAGTTGACATGGCCGATTGATGCTTACATGGAATCTAGGGTAGCACGCCAGCCCACTGCGTTGGGGAAGCCCTAAGGCGGCACCGACCATGTGGTGCTCATCCTCCACGAAAAATCTTCTCGAACACGGGGGATCTCGGCTTGTCTCGAGACAGGGGGCCCCGGACTCGGCTTGTCGGTGCGGGCGGCGCACGGAGGCGCGACGGTGGAGCAGCGCCCGGCCGGCTCGCTCGGCGCCACCATGCCCGCTTGATCGGGCGTTCACGGGCGGAGCGGAGGTCGCCGTCGACAAGGATGGCACTAAGTGCCCGATACCACTCCTCGCCGGCGGGATTTCAGTTGGGCCTTGACGAATGTTATATATCTTGCACTTTCGCTTTATTCAGAAATGGTCTATACTGCTCAAGGAGGAAGATCGGACTCATGTGGAGCAAGTTAAGGAAGCGATTTGCAAGTGTCTGAAGGCCTTTTGTCCCAAAAAATGCATAGAAATTTAGCTTTCTACTCCTTCCGTTTCAAATTATAAGGCATTTTAGGTTCTAGATGCATTTCTTTTATGATGAATTTATACATAGTGTATAATAAATGTATCTAAAAAATCTAAAATGTCTTATAATTTAGAACAGCTTGGAGTATCTTTTTATCAAGAAAACCCGTATCTTTCAACTAGAGGATGGGAACAATGTAATAAGTGGTGATGCCCATTTAAAAGAGCATATTACCAATTATTATAAGACTCTGCTTGGTCCTTCTCGAGGTTTCTCAGATTACGCTGGATGAGACAAACACCGAGGACATTCCACAGGTTTCCCAAATTGGAGAACGAAGTTTTTAACCGAACCCTTCTCACATGAGGAGGTCAAGGCTGCGATTTTTCGTGATGGAACACAATAAGGCACCAGGGCCCTGATGGTTTCCCTATAGAATTTTATCGTCTTTTGGAATGTCCTAAAAGATGATCCGATGACTTTGTTTACGGAATTCCATCGGGGGATTTACCCTAAATCGCCTCAATTTTGGAACCATCATTCTTCTACCTAAGAAGAAGGATGCAAGAGTAATTCAGCAATACGCACCTATCTCATTCTTCGAATGTCTCTTTCAAAATATTCACAAAAGTCGCAACTAATAGGTTAACTACCATAGCACAAAAGATAATACGACCCACCCACTCGGTCTTTTTGCCGTGAAGAAATATCATGGAGGGTGCAAAGTGATTCTACATGAGACTATACATGAACTTCATTCTAAGAAGAAAGATGGTATAATTTTTAAAATAGATTTTGAGAAAGCATATGACAAGGTTAAATGGAGTTTTTTACAACAAACATTAAGAATGAAAGGTTTCTCACAGAAATGGTGTCAATGGGTACAAAGATTTACGAAGGGGAAATGTTAATATTAAGGTGAATGATACGTTAGGCAATTACTTCCAAACTAAAAAAGGCTTAAGGCAAGGTGACCCTATGTCACCCATACTATTTAATATAGTGGTTGACATGTTAGCTTTGCTAATTGCCGAGCCAAGCAAGCGTGGCTAGGTGGAAGGGGTTATACCTAATTTAATTCAAGATGGTTTATCCATCCTTCAAGATCTGGGATGACACAAGAATCTTTATGAGCCATGATGTTCAAAAAGGCAAGAAACATGAAACTTTTACTAAGTACCTTTGAGCAACTATCGGTCTAAAGATAAACTTTCATAAAAGCGAGATATTTTGCTTTGCTAAAAGCAAAAAGAGCAAGAAGAGTTTTATTCGCAAATGTTTGGATGCGCTGGCCGGCAAGTATCCTTTTCGTTATCTAGGTCCGCCTATGCATTTTAGAAAGTTAAACAACAAAGATTGGAAAATTATAGAGGAAAGAATTGAAAAGAGACTAAGTGGATGGAAAGGTAAGATGTTGTCGAGGTGGGCGGCTGGTCTTAATAAACTCCTGACTTTCTAGTTTACCGATGTTTATGATGTCTTTTTTTGAACTACCGAAAGGAGTTCTAGAAAAATAGACTGTTTTAGATCACGCTTTCTACTGGCAAAATGATAACCACAAAAGAAAATATAGATTAGTTAAATGGGAGATTTTATGCCAACCTAAAGATCAAAGAGGGTTAGGAATTCAAAATTTACTTATACAAAACAAATGTTTACTAAGCAAATGGCTCTTCAAATTGCTAAATGAAGAAGGCCTTTTGGCAAGAATTGATAAGAAATAAATATATTAAAGATAAGACCTTAGGGAGTTGCGCTTAAAAAACCAACAGACTCTCATTTTTGGAAGAGTTTAATGAATATTAAAGACTGCTTTTTGGATCTTGGTTCCTTCAGTGGTAAAGGATGAAACTCAAATCAGGTTCTCGTATGATACTTGTTTGGGTAATAAGCCATTGAAAGATAAATTCCGTCTTTGTTTAATATTGTTAGGAGGAAAATGATTCTCAGAGCACAAGTGCTTAGCTCAGTCCCCGCTAAATATTTCCTTTAGACGAAATTTAGTGGGAGCAAATCTAAATGCTTGGTATAGAATTGTTGCTTCCTTACAAGACATTAATTTAAGTGAACAAAGGGATGTCTTTATTTGGGAGCTTAATGCATCCGAAATCTTTACAGTCAAGTCTATGTATGCTAAGTTAATTAACAATGGTGTTAGAGTGTCAAAAGATATTTGGCAAATCAAGGTTCCTATGAAAAATAAAATTTTCCTTTTGGTACCTAAAAAGGTGTGATTCTAACTAAAGACAATTTAGTTAGACGTAATCGAATGGTGACAAAAATTGTTCTGTTTGCCACTTTTCCTAAAACAATTCAACATCTTTTTTTAAGTGTTATTATGCCAAATTCTTATGGCGCTTATACATATACTTTTTGGTTTAGCTCCTCCCACTAGGTTGAATGACTTATTCATAAGGTGGTCAAAAATTGCAAATAAAAAGTATAATTCATTGTTATTAAGTGTACCGCCGACTTTGTTGGGCAATTTGGTTGACAAGGAATGAAGTGATTTTTGATAAATGTAGACCAAAAATCCTTCTTGCGTGTACGCTCGGGGAAACGCATTGGCTACGCCGGGGCAAGTCCTGCCCAATGGCATGAGGATCAGGCGACGATCGATACATGCCGCACAACATCTTGAGTCATCAGTCGTTACAATTTTTTTGTTCTAGTGGATGGTCATCCGCAAGACATATTGGTCATGTTTAGGAAAAACTTTATTTTGTTCCCCGCCCGCAAAACATGTTGCGGCCGTCATCTTTTAAATTCGAAATACTTTGTAATAATTGGTCTAATTCTATCCGTCGATAGATGAAGCCGGATTTTTTAATCCATTATCTAAAAAAATCAGCATTTCTCATTGCTGGACATTTCATTTTTATCTTGGCATTGTAGCTGGTAAACCCAGCAAAGTTATCACCAAAGCGGAGTTATAAAAACTTTGTTTTTTAAAAAAAGGGGCCGCAAGGAGACAATGACATGTACTACTAGGATCCATCCATCAGATATTTTTCTCTCTTTTTCCTTATCCTCTGTCACCCACAAGCGCGCAGCCCACGACTCCCGGCGACTCCCCGCTCCGCCAAGCTCCCGCGCCGGCGGCCGGTGCCTTCACGCCCCCGCGGCCGTGGTTGGCGCCTCCAATCTCACAGCTTGGCGCCCTGTGCGAGTGCGCGCTCGGCTGCACGATGGCGCTGCACTGCTCCCCGCCCGAGACCTGTTCGACGTTGTGCGTGCGAGCACTGGCGCGGCCAGACCCCCGCTGTCCGAGCTCCCACGTGCGCCTCGTCGGCCTAGCTGTTTCGCGCCCACGCCACCGGAGGCTCGTGCACGCCGGCTGCGCGCGGGCGGGGACGAGCGACTCTAAGGCCGTGCAGCTGGTGCTGGGCGGTCGTGCGCTTGGCGACGATGGCGACACTGACTCCGAGTCCAGCGATGGCGAGGAGGACTCCCAGGATCGCATGACGGACGAAGAGCGGAAGACGCTGCGCCGCAAGATACGGAGATGATGGACCGCCTCCCTGAAACGGCGGAGCTGACGGACCCGGAGGAGCGGAGGGCCAAGATGCGGGAGCTGCTGACCAAGTACGAGCTGGTGGTAGAGGAGGAGGACCCGGACTGGCCCGAGGACACCGAGGATGGGATGGGCTTCAGCCTCGGCCAGTTCTTCGACAAGATCACTATCAAGGCCGAGAAGAAGGACGACACCGAGGAGGAGGATGACTCGGGGTATCAGAGCGACAAGGAGATTGTTTGGGAGGATGACAATTACATCAAGCCGGTGAGGGATATTAGGACACAGGATTGGGATGCCTCCGTGTTCACTGATTTTGGGCCGATGATTGTGCTTGTTCATAACAGATATAAGAGGTATGATTCAGTCATTGCTCTTGCTAAGTGCTTCTCGTTTCTCAAGTAATTTATCTCTATGGTTAGAAGGTCTGCATGATATGTCTGTTCTGATTAGAAGACCATATTGGTGTAAAGTGCTTGCACATTGCAGCTGAATAGACCTGATATATGCTGAACCTGTATGTTTCTGTCTAAATTGCAAAGGACCTACTGTATTGCCTTGTTTCAATTATCAATGAATAGGTCGTGAATTTATTGAGGACCCATTTATCCAAGTTAGTTTGACAAAGCATGATGTCCATTCTTGCAGACCACAGGAGAATGAGATGGCGAGGGCTGAACTTACTAAGGCGATTGAGATGTTTTGGGAACACAATCTGCCGTCACCAAGGGTATAGAGTTTGTTGCAACATCCTTTCAGTGACTACCTTCAAAAAAAAAAAAAAAAACCTTTCAGTGATTCCCTTGGTAACCGGTGCTTCAAGGAGTGTTTCAAGTTCTTACTATGCATATATTTTCTGCAGTGTGTGGCTGTAGATGCCTGTGCCGAGCCTGATCTCGTCGACGCGCTGAATGTTTCTGGTTTCCCTGAGATTCTCTTCACCAATGCAGGGAGGATAATACACCGTGAGAAAGGTTGGTTGTATGAGCATCATAGAGAAACACTCCACTGATTTGACTTGCATTTGATCAACTGTGTCGCGAAGTTGTCTGACCTTAATCTCTGGTGCTAGTTGTCCGGTCGGCGGAGGCATGGTCAAGGATGATGGCGTTTTTCTACTACAAAGCAGCAAGGCCACCGTTCTTGTGTGAAGCAGATGGGAAGGGTCAAGAAAAGGTCCCTTTGATGTCATGAGCACAACTTGGAGACTTAGCTTTGTAATATAACTAATTTAGTGCTTCGACGAATCAATTTTTTAGAAATAGCAATGCACTTTGTTAGAACTTCACGTATGTCATTTGGAAGTTTATTCTGTTAGGAACCTATAACTGTTATGAGAAAACCACATTAATCAGCTTCTTTTATTACAGCTTCTGATGCAGTGTAGCGATGTGTGGAAAAATATGTCACGAAGATGGAACATTAGTACATACATAGATCTAAAAATCACATGGATGGAGATATGTATGAAGTATCCAAATTGTAATATTCATTTTCTGATGAATATGATATGGTACGAATATGTTGAGGATCTACGTGGCCTCTCAGTGGAGTGCAAGTGGACTTAGTCTGCGAGTCCGAAATGTGCCATCTTAAGTGGGTTGTCGACTTGCATCCCTACTCAATTCATATTCCTTTTTACTTATATATAAATATCAGCAGGGGGCTTTTTGTTATGAAAGTTTGTATCTCAATCCCAAAACCATTGCAAAAGGCCTAATGATCGGTACCCATTATCGTTAAATATTGATTATATTATGGAGCGTTTTCTATGACTGTATTACAATTTTAGTTTAGTTGATTATATGATATTATTTTAAGTAGAATTTACTATTTTTACGATTCTAACCGTGATGGTCCTATTATTTGCGTTTCTATCGTCATTATAAAGCTCCATGTGATTCAGGATCATAATTTTAAGAACCTTGCTCATACATTAAAACCTACTAGTGTAGTGCGCGTGTTAAGGCTACGGTGACATTTAGAGCCACAACTTAAAGCGATCCCAACTTAAAACAATA
Source organism: Hyparrhenia diplandra (assembly GCA_015847255.1). Taxonomy (NCBI): domain Eukaryota; kingdom Viridiplantae; phylum Streptophyta; class Magnoliopsida; order Poales; family Poaceae; genus Hyparrhenia; species Hyparrhenia diplandra. The sequence goes on along the minus strand of JADLZK010010137.1, from coordinate 37,115 downwards.
AGATGATTTAAATAATCATCAATCACATTTTATTATATTAGCATTTAAAACATGAGGGGCACCGAGAAAACAAGAGTTGTTTCGGTTCTCTTAGGCAAAACTTGCGGGCACAAGCCCTCAAGCACACAAGCAAAGGAACCAAGGGCGTCTTTGTTGCCCTGCATCCGGCAGACCTGGTCATCTGCCTGGTTATGGCCAGCCAGTCCAAACGATAGCGACCATGCTTTGATGCTTGTCTGTGTAGAGACGAGCTGAAAAAATTAGAACTTATTTACTTATGTAGAAACAAGACAACTACCTTACACAAGCACTCGCGGAGCTAAGTGGAGGCCAAACTGTGCGATGGCCCCCTTGCCTCTGTGATTTCTTGAAGCCCTTGTCCTGCTCCTGCACTACTCCTATGATGGTTTGCTGTTGCAGCCTACGAAAGTACACACAACCCTTGTCTCAAATAATACATCCATGTCATCTTGTATGCGCTACTCGCTCTGTTAGTTAGCAGCCAGAGGCCAAGGTCAGCCCTGCATGCCCCTACATAGCAATCATGTAGCAGACCTTTCATCCAAAAAAAAAAAAAAAGCAATTGTGTAGTCGTGCTCCCACCACTCAGCTCTAAGTATTACTCCATTTGCATGCTTTCTCTGCTTCGGTTGCTAGGCGTCCTCTTGATTTTTCCATATCTTTTCCTTTCTTGCTTTCCAATTGATAAAATGTACATAGGATACTGTGAAGGGAGTGACTAATTGAGTAATGTTTTGGTGTGTAAAATGAGATCTTATGTTGGGTTTTTAGAGAATTTTTTATGCTCAACAATTTTGTTGACGAATTTAATTTTTTATGCTCCCACAACGGCAAGCACGCCGACACCATCCAAGCAGGCTTGTCATCGCCCCTCTCCTCCACGGGCACGAGCTTGTGGCCCTCCCCGTCCCCTTTACCTCTAAGGTCGTCGTCGTTGTCGTCGTCTTCGGCTACCGTCGAGCTCGCCTTCATGGTCTTCAATGGTGACGACAATGACCTCATCACCCCCGTTGAGCTCGCCGTGTCCTCCGAGTGCTCGCGAGTCCGCAACCGCCGAGCGCCCGCAGATCTAGGGCGCCCGCCTCAATCGGGGACACGGGGCTAGGTTTGCTGCCGTGGTGGCCGCCCACCGGTACGTACCGCGGACGTGGTGGCGAGGCATGGCCACCGCAGCGAAGACGCTGCTGGAGCCCGGCGTTCCGGGCGTTCACGCGGCGCGCTGCCACACGCCGGGCGGAGGTGTGGCCGGCGTAGACGGGAAGCGGAAAGGTACGAATGAAGGAGGAGGTGAGAGATCGGACGAGCTTAGCTCAATCACGCTCCGCCTAGCTCCATTGGACCAAGCCAGAAAAAATGGCCACCCCGCCGTTTTTCTAGGCCTAACCCAAGTACGCATAAGGTCCTTGCCGTGGAATCCAAGGTCGGGTCGGGGACATCAAACACGGCCACCGCAATTGAGGGCTCAGTCGCAAAGGGCCCTCTGCAAACAACCCCCAAATATCCAAACGGCTCGCTATCTTAGCTTGGGTAGGCACAACATCGCATCGACGAAAGATCCAAACATACACTTAGTCCGACAACCTACCCAAAAGATCCATCGCCTCAAGGTTTCTTTGATCAAGGCAAATTTTGACATAGTACGCGTTTCGCTTGTGATGACGAATGAAACCGCGCTCCGCACATTTAGGAAACGTTATGAAATGAGTGCTCGCGGAGTCCGCAAACCGCCGAGTAGTGCCGCAGATCTAGGGCGTCCCGCCTCAATCGGGACGGCAGGGGCTAGGTTTGTCGCCATGGTGGCCGGCCCACCGGGGTACAGTACCGCGGACGTGGTGGCGGAGGCATGTCCACTAGCAAAGATGCGCGCGGGAGCCCCGTGCCGGCGGTTCACGCGGCACGCCACAACGCGGGCGGAGGTGTGGCCGATGTAGACGTGGAAGCGGAAGGGGACGGATGAAGGAGGAGGTGAGAGGTCGGAGGAGCTTCGCCAATCACGCTCCAAATTAGCTCCATTGGACCAAGCTGTGAAAAAATGGCCACCCCCGTCGTTTTTCTAGGCCTGACCCAAGTTCTTTAAGGTCCTTGCCAGCGTGGAATCCGAGGCTGGGCCAGGGACATCAAACACGGTCCGCTGCAATTGGAGGGCTCGGTCGCAAAGGGGCCCTCTACCAAACAAACCCCAAATATCCAAACGGCCGTGCTATCTTACCTTGGGAAGGCACAACATCGCATCCGACGAAAAGATCCAAACATACACTTAGTCCGACAATCTACCCAATATCCACCATCTCAAGGTTTCTTTGATCAAGGCGCCTTGACACAAGACGCGTTTTCGCTTTGTGATGACGAATGAAACCGCTCCGCACATTTAGGAAACGTTGCGAAATGAGTGCTCGCGAGTCCGCAACCGCCGAAAGCAAAGGCCGCAGATCTAGGGCGTCCGCCTCAATCGGGACGGCGGGGCTAGGTTTGCCGCCGTGGTGGCCGCCCACCGGTACAGTACCATGACGTGGTGGCGAGGCATGGCCACCGCAGCGAAAGACGCCGCTGGAGCCCGACGCGTCGGGCGGTTCACGTGCACGCTGCCACGACGCGGCGGCAGAGGTGTGGCCGGTGTAGACATGGAAGCGGAAGGGGACGAATGAAGGAGGAGGTGAGAGGTCGGAGGAGCTTCGCCAATCACGCCCCGCCTAGCTCCATTGGACCAAGCTGTGAAAAAATGACCACCCCCGCCGTTTTCTAGGCTTGACCCAAGTACTTTAAGGTCCTTGCCAAAGATGGAATCCGAGGTCGGGCCAGGGACATCAAACACAGTCGCTGCAATTGAGGGCTCGGGTCGCAAAGGGGCCCTCTATCAAACAACCCCAAAATATCCAAACGGCTCGCTATCTTAGCTTGGGTAGGCACAACATCGCATCCGACGAAAAGATCCAAACATACACTTAAGTTTGACAACCCTACCCAGTATCCACCATCTCAAGGTTTCTTTGATCAAGGCAGCTTGACACAAGACGCTTTTTAGTTTATGACGACGAATGAAACTGCTCTGCACGTTTAGGAAACGTTATTAAAATGTATAAGAGGAACTTGCTAGATATAGTTTTTCCACGCCCAAGTACTGGGACGTAGACGTTTACGGAACGTGGAACATGAAACGGGAACGTGGGGCATGCCGGAGCCTGGATGGCCTAGGTTCATGCTTATGGCTGCAATAAATTTCTTTTGCCTAATCTTAATCTAAAAAAAGGAAAATATCAACCAATTTCAAGCAGGCCCAAGCCCCAAGGAAAATCTAAACTAAGAGCGCCTCCAATGGTTACCAAATCGCTAATTTGGAGGAATCCTATCGACTATCAACGACAATTTACAAATAGCTAATTAGATGAGACCTATCAATAAGAAAAATAAACACTATAGTTGAGAGTTACGTGAGAGAGATGTTTCTAGGAGATTGAGCTAGACTAGATATTTATTAGTCGCTAGCTATTTGGGAGTCGCTAGCTATTTGGTCTCTCTCCTCGATAGCCAATAAACGTGTTACTTTTTTATTATTTTTATACCAAATCTACCAAATTATTTCGCAAATCACCGCTTATACCAATAAAATTCCTCCTCACTGATCACGAGACGCCCTAACAGAAACTTTGAAGCAGGCCCAAGGCCTAATCAACGAGGAGGCACAGAGCCCGTCTCTCCCGGAGACCACGCCTCTCAGGTTCTCCCTCCCAATCCTCAATTCCGTCCGTTACTGCTTTCCCTGTCTCCTCCTCGTCCTCCTCCTCCTCCTCAAAACCCTAACCCTAATACCGGTCATGGCGCTCACTACACGGGGCGGCGCCGGCGGCGGGGATCCGGCGAAGGCGCCGTCCGCCTCCGACCCCAGCCTTGGCTTCCTTACCAAACGCGACACCGAGGTTAAGCTGCCCCGCGCCACGCGGGTCAAGAACAAGACCCCCGCGCCAATCCAGATTACGGCCGAGCAGATCCTCCGGGAGGCCAGGGAGCGGCAGGAGCCCGAGATCCGCCCGCCCAAGCAGAAGATCACAGACTCCAACGAGCTCTCCGAGTACCGCCTCCGCAAGCGGAAGGAGTTCGAGGACGTCATCCGCCGCGTGCGGTGGAGCGTCTCGGCGTGGGTCAAGTACGCGCGGTGGGAGGAGCAGCAGCGAGACTTCACGCGCGCGCGGTCCGTCTACGAGCGCGCGCTCGACGTCGCCCACCGCGACCACACGCTCTGGCTCAAGTATGCCGAATTCGAGATGCGGAACCGGTTTGTCAACCACGCCCGGAATGTCTGGGACCGTGCGGTGTCGATCCTGCCCCGGGTGGACCAGCTCTGGTACAAGTACATCCACATGGAGGAGCTGCTTGGTGCAGTTGCCAATGCACGCCAGGTGTTTGAGCGCTGGATGTCTTGGCGACCCGACACAGCTGGCTGGAATTCTTACATCAAGTTTGAGCTGCGGTATGGGGAAGTTGAGCGTGCCAGGGCTATCTATGAGCGGTTTGTGGCTGAGCACCCACGGCCAGATACCTTCATCCGCTATGCTAAGTTTGAGATGAAGCGCCGCGAAGTAGAGCGGGCACGGGCGGGTTTATGAACGTGCAGCAGACCTGCTTGCCGATGATGAAGATGCAGAGGTGTTATTTGTGGCATTTGCAGAGTTTGAGGAGAGGTGCCGTGAGGTCGAGCGTGCACGTGCAATATACAAGTATGCTCTGGATAGGGTGCCCAAGGGTCTTGCTGAGGAACTGTATAGGAAGTTTCTGGCATTTGAGAAGCAATTTGGTGACCGTGAGGGAATTGAAGATGCCATTGTGGGCAAGAGAAGATTTCAGTATGAGGACGAGGTTAGGAAGAACCCACTAAACTATGATTCATGGTTTGATTATATCAGGCTTGAGGAGAGTGTTGGGAATAAAGACAGGATCAGGGAGGTGTACGAGAGGGCCATCGCCAATGTGCCCCCTGCAGAGGAGAAGCGATATTGGCAGAGGTATATATACCTCTGGATTAACTATGCACTTTATGAGGAGCTAGATGCACAAGACATAGAGAGGACAAGGGAGGTTTACAAGGAATGCCTGAGGTTGATTCCTCACAAGAAATTCACATTCGCAAAGATGTGGCTCATGGCGGCCCAGTTTGAGATAAGGCAGATGGATCTAAAGGCTGCAAGAAAAATTCTTGGGAATGCAATTGGAATGGCCCCAAAGGGAAAGATATTCAAGAAATATATTGAAATTGAGCTTTATCTGGGCAACTTTGACCGCTGTAGGACTCTTTATGAGAAATATATTGAATGGTCCCCAGCAAACTGTTATGCCTGGAGGAAGTATGCCGAATTGGAGAAGAACCTTAGTGAGACTGATCGTGCTCGATCAATATATGAACTTGCTATTGTGCAGCCGGCCCTTGATACACCAGAGGTTCTGTGGAAGGTATGTTATCTTGCAGAACTGTGGTTGTATTCTTAGCTTATGCACATTAATACATTATTATATGGTTTGTATAGTGGTGTATAATAGGTGCATTTGTTTAAATATTATTCCTCAACGAAACAACCACTATAAATGGTGTCGTATATAGCTATTAGCCTATTACGTTGCCCCTTTGCCGACTTTGCCAAGTAGTTGCTTGAAAAATCTGTCCTGAAAATCATTTTGATACTGTATGATTTTTATTAGGTGTCGATCAAAAGTTCTACAAATATTAATCTACTTGATGCAGCACTAGTCTATATCGCTTTAACATTCGAGACATTCTGAAAATGTCAGTTAATCGTTGTTACGTTGTTAACTTATTTGGTGCTGTTTACTTCCAGTAGTACCTCTAACTTTGTTTAAGTTTTTTTTTTTTTTTTTTAAATATATGGATGCTTACCAACTCATGTTCTGCTCTTTAACTCTCAGGAGTACTTGCAGTTTGAAATTGATGAAAATGAATTTGAGAGGGCAAGGCAACTATATGAAAGACTGCTTGATAGGACAAAGCATTTGAAGGTATGGATCAGTTATGCTGAGTTTGAGGCCTCTGCTGGCTTGGGCAGTGAAGAGAATGAAAGTGAGGAGAAAAAGAATGAAGCTGGTTATCAGGAACAGCAGATGGAGCGGGTCCAAAAATGTAGAGGTAAATAATGAGTTAGAGATCAATCTTACATTGTCCAAGCATATATATTGTTGCATTTATTGACTTATTATGACTAGAAATAACACCTTTGTATTTTATGATCAGCTATCTTCGAAAGGGCATTTGACTACTTCAGAACCAGTGCCCCAGAGTTAAAGGAGGAAAGAGCTATGCTTCTTGAAGAATGGCTTAATAAGGAGGTGAGCTTTGGTGATCTTGGGGATGTTAGCTTAGTGCAAAAGAAGGCGCCCAGAAAAGTCAAGCGGAAGAGACCAATCCCTACAGAAGATGGCTCCACTATAGCGTACGCTCTTTACTCAGTTTTCCCTTTTAACACCTCTTGAAAAATTTGCAATATATCTTTTTCCTTCTGTTTTCTGTAGCAATGGAGTATATGTACTGACATGAAATTTGATTAATCCTTCAGGTATGAGGAGTATATAGATTACATTTTTCCTGATGAAGTTGCTCTAGCACCAAACCTGAAGATCCTTGAAGCTGCTTACAAATGGAAGAAACAGAAAACTGGTGATGATGATGAGTGATCCTGGCATCTCAGTATGGCATTGTCGTGAACATTTTGCCACAGTCAAATCAGATGTCTTGGAACTTTGTGGCTAGAGCTATTGGAATGGGAATAATTAATTTCTACATGTCACAGAGGATGCTATTGCTGTTGAAAAGAATCCTGAGAATTACTTTTAATGTGAAACAGCATGGTAATTCCTTCCTTCCATGTGGTTTTGATATTGCTTTCGTTAAAGTACCCATCTCCTCGGTTAGTGGCAATATTTGTACATTTTATAAACTCACAAGTTGTGGATCTCTTGTAAACAAAGGCAATATTGAGAATGCGTGATAGGCTGCGGACTGCAGTTTTGCTGATGCAGAACATTAAGGTCTCGTTCATTTGGCCGGGAATGTCCAGGTTCAACTCCTGTGGGTCAGCCTGGTCTGGAAGCATTCCTGGCCTATAGAGAAAGTTGTGTTTGTTTAAGCCAATCGGGGTTCTGCCCGGCCTATCCCGGTGATTTCCCTTCACCCCGGCCCAGGAACTGACGCTGAGTCCTACCGCTTGGAAGGGATCCCCGAGTGATAGGTGAAGCAACGGTGCGGGGCGTGCGATGGCGATGCAGCAGAGCCATGACGGTGACTTGGTGCTCTGTTCTCTGGTGTCTATCTCCTCCAGCTGCCTTCTTGCCGGTAATGCACTGCCCTCCTTTTCCTTCCCCTGCTCAGTCCTATGTAGGGTTTCTTGGGTGCATGTTCTTGATAACGCCTTAGGGTTCTTGGGTGCGAGGACCTGGTGCCATGCCAGAGTTTATGCTGCTAGTTCATTGCATCCCTCTCTATGTCAAGTCAGAACAGTAGTGTCTTGGCGGTGTTTATTACATCCCTTTCTATTTCAAGTCAGAACAGCGAGTGGGGAATTATTGAGAGTAAAAAAAATGGTGGTCGATACTGTCCCTACTTGGCTGGGAGATGATTTTAATTGCTTGATGACGATGAAGTTGGCTGGGATTGACTTGTTTATTAACATTGAGTTGTTATACTAATAATCTCTTTGAATGTAGATTTTTTTTAGAACGAACAGAAATATAGATGCTTTAAGTTAAACTAGTGCATTTATTCTTGGACTTCTCTACATGTAACTCAAGTGGGGTTTGTTTATTGCAATGCCAGTGGGTTTAAATAAATCCCATGATAATAAGTCCCATTGGTGTTTGATCACAATCACAAGAAAAGAAAATGCAGTAGTAGAAGTTGTGTCCATCAGATAATGCTAGGTGTATGGTTGTTTGCTGATGCAGTTAGCACAAACATTTTGTTTTGTCAATGAGCAACTGGAGTCAATAAATAACTGGAGCTGAACTTTGGTCAGTTCTTCCAGAGTCTTGAGGTGTTGGCCCTTGTATTTTCTAACATGCTTTCCTCCATTGTTATGCTGCTAGTTCTATTAGTTTGAAGTTGTACTTTCTTCTCCAGTTCTTTTTCCAACTGCAGCAGTCTGCAGATAAGGTTAGATTTGTCATGCCAGGAAAATGTATTCCGAGGTTATATTTAACATTTGCTATTTTTTTTTTTTTTCACTCTGGGCTAATGGGTGTTTTTTTTGGGTGATTTCCTATATGTGCAATGTTGCAAATTTTATGCAATCTTGGCTACATATGCAGTTCATGAATGCATAAGTAGTTGATGGTGACATTAAGGCATCCATTATTTATGTCCTGGTCTTCAGATATTAAGGGTTATTTCTGATACTTGACTGAAACACTTGTAGCACGAAGAATGTGGCACATGTTCATGGGAATTTTATGCAGAAAGTGGTGGCTAAGACAATAAATAAACAAACAATCAAAACAAACAAACAAACAAACAAATAAAAATCAATGGTTCCTTACGCCTGCTCATGTTTCTTTTGTTCTATTGGGTCAACCACAAAAGAAAGGAGGAAATAATGCTTGCAGTCTTGTTTCTTAGTTCCAATTCCTTTTCCTTTTGAATAGGTGGGAATAACGTTTGTCAGTTCGATCATAATGTCCTTGTCACAATCTCTTTATACGCTACCTGTGTTTAGTTTCCTAAAATTCGTTATGCAATGGTTCAATAGGAAATGGAAGTAAAGTTCTTTCTGACCTGCATTTTCATTAAAGGACACTTGGTATTGGCATTCTCTCTCCTTTGTTCTGGTAGAGACGTGAAACTTTAGTAGGGTGTTTGGTTTGAGGACTCACCCCATTCTAGATAAGGTGGTGCATTATGAGTCTATATCCTCAAATTTTTGGTATAATGACTTTATTCCTCCTAGTACTAATTATTAGTTTATGAGGAATGAGGTGATTGATGCATTAACACATTCCATTTGCAAACTATGAGGAATGTGGTGATTGATGCATCAACATTCCATTAGCTTGTGAGGAATGAGATTATTGATGTACAGAGTATTGGTTTAAGGAATTGTTTGAATGTTAACCTCGCTGAAATATAAGTAGCAATAGCTTATAGTTGCTAGCAGCTACTTACAATGGCATCTTCATATTCTATGGCAGTTGTATCTTTTGAGGGAGAGGAGCTTGATACGAAGCTTTAGTCTCCAAAGGAAGAAGAGCAAGGGTGTCGCGGCTTAGAGCATTCTCTTGGCCGGAGAGCGGCCTATCACATCTTGTACTCTGGTTTTTGTTAGTCATCAAATATATTGTCGTGTCAGCAGACCTGATGAGCGCATATTTATTATAGTGAACAGTTCTAGCTTCCAAAGAACTGAGAACAGTTCTAGCTTCCAAAGAACTGAGAATTTTCGCTTGACATGGCTGCACTTCTGTATAGAAACGTAAAAGCAGCAATGCCTGTGTTATGCCCCTCTCAACTGAACACAACAAAAGAAGAGAGGGTTTAGCAATGGATTTAATCCCAAGGGTTTTGAGTGCCATCGGGGATACCCTTAATCCCTCCTTGTATCTCATGAGCTTACAAGTCATCGAAGTTTTTCTTTCCATTTGCTAAAAATGTAGCTGCTTGAGCTTTACCCGTGTGTATTCTCGATAGCTATGTGAATTCTTGAGATATTCCTTCATTTCTCACTTCATTTCTCACCAAATGCACGCCGTCTTCTGAAAGCGCTTTGTGATACAGCTTTCTTTTCGCATCAGAAACTCTGAACTCGGCTTAAAAAAAAACTCTGAACTCGACCTCAAGTGAGTACGTGTACATTACAGTGTAGTTAACTCGACCTCAAGTGTAGTTATTTACCACGAGCGAAGCAAACATGACTGTGTGTTGCTACAAAACTAATGACAGCCCAATATATGAAATCGGACTCATGTATCAATTGTCGCTAGTCTTGAGCTGTTCTAAGTTGGGTCATGAGTACGGATCACATATGAGGCATGGGGGGCCTTAAAATGCAATTGAGTGGGATATAAAAGAGCAAGAAGAAACTTTCAATCATCTGCGCAGTAGGAGGAAGGTGGACAGACTCCATATACTCACACTCACCTCTTTCTGATTCTTTTTTAGAAACTAGGAATGGTAAAACGGACCAGGCAATCCATGCATAGGTCAATTCTCAACATAAGTAAACCTGGTAACAGTTTGGGCCAACACTTACTGCTTCTACCTCTAATATAAATTTAAACAACATTTGGCCTGCTTTGCACCGGCGGTCAAAGTTGCCCACTCACATTCCCGTACTACTTGGGAACTTGACGTCTATAAATCTGCAAAGAAATCCGATGCCGGCCTACTTGAACTCTGTCCTTTACCTGCCTTTTTTACTCCTCGACCCTGAACACCCCCAGAGAGAAATAAGAAACAGCTTTCAGGGAAGAAATGCGAACCCAGAAAGCAGGATTATCATGCTAATGGTACACAGCATAGTTCAATATGAAATCTCACCTTTAGAAGAGGTTGCCGCCATGTCTACATCCATCGCATCATCATCGCTATCGGCATCGCTATCATCACTACCAGCTTCAGCAGGTTCATCACCATCTTTCTGGCTAGTCAAGAGTTCTTCCAAGTCCCAGAGCTGCATACACCCCCAAAAAAAAAGTCAAGTCAGACAAACATATGGGCACACCAAAATGAGAATGAGAAAGGATTGTCACCTTCAACATTTTATCATGTGAGATGCTGCCAAGATATTTCTTATCGTTTGAGAAAGCTGCATAGCATAAATAAGAAATGAGAATATGCCTCCCCCACCCACCAAATCTTACAATCAAATGAACACACATACCAAGGGCCTCAATGTGATCTTCTTCTGAATGTAAAGCAAGTGGCTGTATTATCCTATTAGGTAAGATGCCCACTAATCTACACAAAAGAACAAGGATTTCATGTCAGAACAGCGGTCCATCAGACTAACTGGTAATTGCTTGAGAAGTGAGAGAAGTTACCTGATCACACCATCTGATGAACCAGAAACCAAAGTTTCTTCATCCAGCTAGAACACAATAATAAGAATGAATACACAAACAGGGCAGAAATGACAGTTATCATAATAAGGTTAGGGTCCCACGAACCTTCAGCATTCTATCCACAGACTTTGTGTGTCCGAGAAAGCGGTCACTAACCACAAAAACACATGTCACAACTTTAGACCACATCACTTGCATAATTAATTTGTTCTAAAACCACAAAAACTGAAGGAAGCAGACTGTTTAGGAAGCTACAGAAATTAGCTGTCAAGGTCCTTCTAAGGACACAAGATCTTTGCAAATTGGGATAATCGAAGAAAATGAATTACACTCGATCGCCTGAACTTATCAAATTACCCATAAGAATAAAATTGGTCCCACTAATGATAGTTACAATGATGATTAGAGAAAAATATTGGTAGGAAACATACAAGCAATATTTATAAGCATCAAAATATTAGGGAACGCCACATCCAGAGAACTATGTTGATGGAATGATGGGGTTCCTCGGTTCCAAATTATAAGTCACTTTGGTTTGTCCTAAGTCAAATTTCTTTAACTTTAACCAAGTTTATAGAAAAAACGTCAAATTAGTTGAATTAACTTCTTCATGAAATATGTTTTGACAATGCATTTATCTTGTATATGTTACTATATTTTTCTAAAATTGATCAAAGTCAGAGAAGTTTGACTTAGGGCATAGCCGGCAAAAACTATAATTTAGAACAGAGGACATACTATAGCATTAGATAAGTTTCTTAAACGAAGTTTTATCTTCGTGCTATTTTATTTCAGCAATTAGTGTTGTGTAATGAAAATACGATTACCTGCAATCTTTAAAGTATCCCCATGAATATAATAAGAGTGCTCCACTTGAGTTCCACAAACAACCTTTTTGCCATTCTGAGAGTCACAAAGAATAAGATAAAATTCAATTATTATGACAACAGGACAGAAATGTTGCTCAGCAAAAACTGCTTGCCAAAAGTAGGCACCTTCATGATCACCAAGGATAGCAACTCATCCTCTGAAAATTCAGATCGCGGACCTTACCTGGTATTAAATCAGAAACAATTACAAGATTACAAGTTAACTTACAATAATTCATCAACAAATGATAACCATTGATACGAAGTCCTAAAACATGAAATTCAACACATTAGAAGGAAGATTCAATGTACTCCAAAGGGAAACTCACTTTGTTCCTTCGCAGGCTGTTCACAGACAAAGTTCCATCCCCACTACAAGGAAACAAAGAAGTTGAACCATTCGTTACCATGTTGTATCATGCACAGAATAGACGCGTTGATAAATTTGACAGGCAAATTGTTTGCAAATAAATACATATTCAGTGACTCATAGAATGTATTTTGTTATCTGGTAATAAAAATATCACATCAATTACTTAATAACTACTCCACATGAAGTAGCAGTAAAGTGCACAACTAAAAAACAGGAGTATTTATGCCTGCTTCATGACAAAAATTGGGAAATGAAGAGGATTGGTGATAATGTTTAGTTATTTGCCATGCAGACAACATTTCAGCTGTGTTTGATACATCTCAACTGCAGGGAATCTAGTTGTACCTTGTGGCCACTATCTGATTTGAGTCAGCCACATAGGTCATATCTGAAATGTAATCGTCATGGACTTCAAAACTGTTGCAGCAAGATCTTTCCCGGTATCCCATACCTAAAATCAAAAGAAAGACGATAACTAAGTCAGAAACTACATTATACATCTAACAGAAAATAATTACATATAAAAACAGTTTTTTTTTTGCAAAAGGAGCCATCTCATAAACGCCACATAAGTACAAAAACAGACATAAGTGAACATTTCTGTAATAGCGATTTCAGTATTCTTGGCACAAGCATTGTTATATAAAATAAGCTTCTTAGTGCCTGTATTTTGCCACCTATACATCTTAGGCCAACAGAATTATTGCTTCATACCTTAATGCAGCCTTCATCATCACCTGTGGCAGCCATTGATTCAGTAAGGCAGACAAGGCGGTTTATGGCATTCCTAAAAATCAAGTCACAAATGGGCCAATGTTTAGTTCCGCAAATAAAATAAATACTAGCACTGAAAACTAACAAAACTCACTCATGTGCATCCTCCAAGCTGGCAATGACCTGGCCTGATTCTACATCAGAGGCAAGAACTGAGCAATCAGCTGACCCTGACAAAATCACTGAACCAAACCACAACATCAAGAAAACCATCAGGATATGGTTAGAGGACATAAGGCATGCAACAGGATGTATCAAGGTGTGCTCCTCCCAATTAGTTTCAGATTGTCATTGCCAGCTTAAAGCTGCTGATTTTGTAGTACCGTGTTTGAAGCATAATAGAGTAAGAAACAAGATCAGAATGATCCATAAAATGCAGTGCAAGCGGGTACACAGAACTCGATAACAAAAGGCAACAAGATATTACCTTTCCCCGAGTCCACAAAACGAACAGCTCTGCATGACTCCGTGTGAGCTTTTTACCGAAAATAACCTTAATCAAACGAAAACAAAGTTAATATCAATCTCTAATGTGTGGAATCAACCTTCGAATTGCCAAAGCATAACTGCATAAGTGCACAGCCTCAATCAAAGGCTCCAGATCACGGAATGCACTAACCACATGATATATCTATTTTTGCCATTCAATTTAAGTCATCAGTTAGAGATCATAGACATAGTTATAGAAACTGTGGGCACACCTAAGCAAAAACCTGATGCTATAAACAAAGCAACACAGTGGCGAGCACCGCAAGGCAGAATTCTAAGTGTGAAATTAACAGAGCAGGAGCAGAAACAGAGCTTCGTGAGTACCTCTCAGGCTGCGACTCCGGGCCGTAGCGGAACCTGCGAAACCAACCAGATTGGAAGCGGTTAGTCTGTGGCGGTAAGAACAAGCAAACTGGAACGGTGAACTTGGAAAGGGATGGGGTTTAGTGTGTGCGCGGTTCGGAGGGCGTACAGGCAGAGCTCGCCGGTGATGAGGGAGGTGACGACGAGGGGAGGACGGGTGGAAGTCGAGGTCGAAGGGCATCTCCTCGAGGAGCGCCTCCATCGCTGCGGCTAGCAGAGGGGAGGCGGCGGGCGGCGGCGCGGGTGACGGAGAAGAGGAAGCAGACGGGAGGGCAACTCGGGCAGTTGGGCTATAAGGCCTGACCCAAGACAACACGCATACGGCCCGTTTTAACTTTTAAGATATGAGTAAACGGGCTCCGAAGTACTGCGCTGAGGGTCCAAACATGTAAAGGCACCTCGTTTGTTTCCTGTGTTACATCGTCAATCATCGATTCACCATCAATCGAAGAGCATGTCCAACAGCCCCTCTTTCCCATCCCTCATCCCCGTACGTAAACCTATCATGTAGGGGAGATAAGCAAAATTCGATGCTCCAACAGCTTCCCTTTATCATCTTTTTATGGTGATCACCAATATCTCCTCTATTTTTCCTCAAATAAAGGGGAAGTTGCATCTTTCCCAATAAGATGAGGTCCACCCCAACTATCACTTCTTCCCTCTTCTTGCCCATCTGTGGGTGTGTGGGCCGATCTCCGCCATCTTGATGAGTATGTCTGCCCTGTCGACATCTCCCCTTCCCTTGCCGCCACCAACAGCTAGCGGATGGAGGCATGTACAGAGAAAGACGCGAGCAACGGGTGGGCGAGGGGCGACCGTGACTGGCCTGAGTGTTCGCGAAGCATCTGAGCTGAACTGCCAGATTCGATGACTCGATTAATGCTGACATAGAAATGCAACACATATAAACAATCAAGTGGTGTGGGCCAATACAATGGCCAAGTTTCGACCCTAATTTCGAAAAGGTAATAAATACCGACGCCGGTTATAAACAATCGTGACGTGGCCAAATAGAATGGTCGAGCTTGGACTTTGGTTTCGAAAGGTAAAGATGTGTGTGGCTTTTGGTCTCCTAGCCGAACTCAGTGCCGAGATAGGAACCCATCAAGATATGGTTAGAATAGACTCAATAAGAGTTTAGTTCATAAGGTTCCAAGAGTTGATGTTTACATCCATGTTGCTATAAAAAAGTGAGTACTATATTTTTATGCAAGACCTCGTGTCATACTTGTTTTGTGTTTGGTGTTAGTTTGGATCCTAAAAGGTAACTTGGAGTCGAAGAGGCTTTGTTGTTTTTGAGTAAAGGGTGGATTTTATTAAAACGCCCTAAGTAAAAGGAAAAAATACACATAGATCCTTTGCGGGGAGCATCGGGCCGTCGCTGCCGCCGACCATCGTTGGCGCAACCCAGCATTTTCTCCACCTTCCGCAAAGAAAGATCATCCAGGCGTAGCTCACGACGACACCTGAATCGACGAAGAGGCTTTGAATTTTAACAAGGTTATCAATAACACGCCAGAGACGTGTTGTTTATTCATTGAATGCCCCGCCAATTCTCATTTCCACTAGATCATACACCGACGATCGCCTCACCGTACCAACCCTAGTCGACAAAACAAAGAAACTTAGAAGGGGTATTACAAACCTCTAGCTTCTAGCAAAGAGCCATGTCGGTGATTTCAAGTCTAGCGACATGATTGACACCGTAAGCACACCTCGGGCGAAGAGAAGCTCACGTAAGATTCCAGAACCGACGCATAAGAAAAAAAAACATCATCGGTGTTAAAACCCCCACATGAAGCACCATCGCCGAAAGCACCACATGCCCATCACCATCGCCAAACATCATCCACCACCAATTATAGAAATAACCGTAAGAACCATCATGGAGGGATCGGGGAAGGTTCCCGATGAGATGTACTCATCCCCGCCTATGTGTACTCACATAGGAGATAGGAAGTCCCGATACCATCGCCCCCACGAGACGGGAAACCACCGAGGATGTCGCGACATTCCACGACGCCGCTCTTGCCGCAGACGAAGAAGTAGAGGAAGAACATCTAGCACACCGCAGGCGTTGGACAATATAAACCTAAACCCTAGCATACCCAAACATAGGAAACTAGAGACCAATATATACATCGGACAACTATTTCGTGATTCCCATCCACTTCCCGGCCACAAAATGGCCGCCGAATGCGTGATGAGAGCCGCCGATATCATTTGCGGAAGAGGATTCACCGCCGAGTCGCCCTTTTCTCGTAGAAGGGGAGGTGGACTCGAGCCTTGGCACACCACTATCCATATAGTTGAAGAGGCTTTTAATAAGTTTTTTTCTAGTAGATCGAAGTCTTCAAGGTTTAAGGTTTCTCCGAGATCCAATCGAAGAGATTATTCACCGCAAGGCGTCGTCAAGATCGCCGATGGATCAATGGAGCATGTCGTTCCTGGGTGATGGCAAGACAAAGACATCACCATTGATGGAGAATAAGGTACCCGGCCCTTCCTTTGTCTCATTGCGGGTTCTATGCAGCCATGGCGATGGGCTAGTGAGATATAGTTTTCCAACGATATCTATCCGATGTCGGCCGGACTTGTGTTCTCTCATGACGAACCGGTGAAGGCAACGACGATGAGTTCGACGACGTGAATCGGGCGGGCCAATTTCATTATGTTTGCATGTGGAGTTTTAGCGCTTTATTCCTCTTTTGCAAAAGTGATGGGTATGAGGATGACGGCGGTAGATGGTGAGATGGCCCTACGTTTCGCTCGTGACGGGAGCTTGGCGCCCGCGGGCATATCTGTTTGCTTAGGATGGTGATCCTAGATGATGGTGGAATTTACGGCTTTTTCAAGGTTTCTTGTCTCCCATCAATGGAGATGGAGTAGTTTGGTTTACTTTTGTAATGAAAGGATGTAAACTTGCTTTAGTATCAATGGAATTTTTCCTTATCGCAAAAAAAAAAAAAGGTCCTGAGGTCGATCCATTTGTTTTTCTTTTCACAAGATGATGATTATTGATGGAACACCCAAACAGGCCGGCGCACGCTGACGGCTCATCAAACTCCGCTCTGCTTGTGGCCCATTTGCATCTCGATTTCTTTTTTCATCGACCGCGCGAGGCAAAGTCTCGGCACAGGTTTTGCTGCTCGTCTCGTGGCACGGTGGCCGCAGGGCGCAGGCAGTTCCGGCGCCGCCGGCGCCCATTGATATTGTGCTCGATGAGCTAGGTCTCTGGCATATGCAAACACCCCTGTACCTGGAGTTGATTGTGTGTACGTCTTGCCGGCAGAGGAGCGTGCGCCTGCGGTACGTACGTGCCGTGCGTTGCCGCTCCGCCTCAGATTGCGAGATGGTGATGGCACGGAAGTACGCTTGTTCATGTCCAGGTAGTGCGCGATCGAGGGACGCTGGCACATGGCACCTTGCATCCACACCCGACCGACCGCCGCACGCTTTTCTCAGCAGGGAGAGGACCTGGTTATCATTGCATTGCATTGCGACATAAGTACCTGTTGGAAAGCGTCTGGATTGATCGTACGTGCCATGTAACCGTGCTCGATCGAGCTGCTTGTTTTCAGTGCTTAATTTACTAGTGTGATCATATACTGATATACGTAAAAACTGATATGCATATACATGTGGGTTCATTCGATATGATGCAATACTTTAACGACGACGCCCGCAGTCGTCAATTTCTGTTTGCATCACCGCTCTGATTCATTCATGTGGTCGACCGTGTTCATCACTGCTGCCGGCCTCATCATCATCATCATATGACACCCGATCGAGGCCCAGGTGTGGGTGTGGGTGGCCGCAAGAGGACAGCGGGTACATGTCCCATAGAAGGAAGACGAGTACGCCTGCGGCCGAGCAATGCAAGACGAGACTGACTATTGAAAAATCTGTGATGGGACAGCACCATGCTATGCTGCCATCCAATGATTCAGTCAGTATGCCATTCATTCGTTTATTCATTCTGGCGGCCTCGCTAACCCCAAGCGCTGCTCTAGCACGCACAGCAGTGTCATCTCCATCTCTCTTTTCGTTTTGTCCCCCATGCCCGTACGCTCGCCCCCCGCCTGCTGCCGCTGCTGGCCCCTTTGCTGTCACAGCATGCAGTACGTGTACGTGTCGCCAGGCCCTCCTCCATTAACAACACGTACTGGGGGCCGGGGGCTGTGTGCATCTCGCGGCAGTCCGGTCCGGCGCAAGTCTCACGATCGGAGATGAACCGCGCGCAGCAGTACCACACTGCTTGCGCCGGCCGCGCCACTGACCGTGTGTCCGAGCTAGGCCGCCGCCGCTACCGCGCGGCGCGCGCGCGAGCAAGTATGTCTGTGGCATGCGCGAACCGTTCCTGGATCTTTGCCGATCGATCGGCCGACCGGCTCTTTGATGCGCCCCCTACCCAACCCTCGCCCCTTGTTTTTTGTTGAGCTTGTGTATCGCGTGAAAAACAGCAGTACCAGCAAAGCCGGGGAGTGCTTAGATCTCAGCTACACGCACCAGGAAGTCCATGTCCCCCATCATTGCGGCATTGAATCCCGAAGTGACTAGAGATGGTACCGGGCGAGACACGCAGAGACCGCAGGAAAGCCACGCCACCACCGGGCTCCTTCCCGGAATTATTGGTCGTCGTGCCGTGCAAAATGTACCACGTATGCATGCATGCATACCCCTGTGTGCACTGTGCATCCATCTCGAACGTATGGGGATATTGATGCCACTGTTCATCTCTAACGAGCAACAGGCCTGAGGGGTGGCAGTGGCACTGTCAATCCTGTGACCAACAACATACTCGTACATATTGTGCATCTGGCATTGTCAATCCAATGATTCAGTCAGAATTTGGCGCTTCATGGCAGCCGGCCGGTTCGGTGTTCAGTTATGACTTGCCCGCATATGCATGCAGGGTTAAAGTTCTTCTCGTAGGCAGAATTGGATCCATGAATTTCACTAGATTCTTTCAGCTACATATATGTCTAGCGTTTCAGAAATTAACTGAATTACGCCATTCCGACAAGACGGGGTTCCTATCCAAAAGCTGGTGAATGATCCACTTTACTACCAAATTTCAAAAGAATGTAAAACATGGAATATTATAGCAGATAGACCACCATGCACCTGAGAACTCATAGGACGTCGATGCTCGATGATGTACACTGCAAGTCTGCAACGAAGGCGATTGGGGCCGTTGGTGATTGACCACCAGTCCTATGAGCGCATTTAGTTCCATCGTGGAAAATATGGGATTATGGCTCCATCTACAAATCTTGATTTAGTTACAACAACCCTTTTGACCCATGAACCAATAGTATGGTGCAGCCCAGTAGTGTGGCTACTCATTTCCCACTGATGTCTGTAGACCATGTTTTAATTCTGAGCAACTATGCTTTGGACAAGTAACTTGTAGAATCTATCTTTATGGATTAACTTTCTAGGGTTTACAATGGTGTGACATGCATTTCACTTTTTCTCTAATCATAATTATATGTCTTTGCATTCGGATATTGATATCAATCTTTAGTGAGATAACTCAATTAGTGGTATCTATAAAAATAAATTACAACCTTGAATACAAATAATAATTACTATGAACCAATAACACCAATTTTAAATTGTCAATCAAAATAAAAGTTTTGCATTTTTGGATACTGAGATCAAAGCTAATTAAAACATTTGACGTGTGAGAAACCTAGTTACACTTTTATATTTGTGATGACCGGAGGCTAGACGTTTTTTTTTTTTTTTTCGAGAAAAAGTGTATTCTTCAAGGATCAAAAGCAATATTACAATCCAGCTTCAGGAGCTAGTTCACTAAAACAATTAGGAGCGTTATCTCTCCAAAGAGCACAATACATTGAGTGTCGTCTTGCTATTGAGCTAATTCCTGAGTTACTCTCTCCTAATTTTACTAACATGTACTTTTGGAAGCATCCTCATTTTTTTTTAGATAAAAGTGGAAGCATCCTCATAGCATGTATACTTGTATAGCATCTTATATATGGCCAGAAGTAATTCTAAGCCTTGACATAAATACATTAGCCAGCAGCTGTACTCACACTCAGAAATTAGCTAGGGGTCCCTGCTGATTAGCCAGCGGCTGTACTTGTATGGGCTGATGAATATACATAATGATAGAGACATAAAAAAGACAAATAGTACCATGGACCGTGTAGTACACCCAGCTAGTCTTTTGTTTGCTGTGTTCTGGTCAACAGCGGTTAGGGATTAATTAATACCACAACAGCGCAAGATTTCAAGATCTTCAATTAATTCCTCCTACCGCCCACCACTGTGCAAACAATTGACCCAATGCAAAAGAAGGCTCTGTTTATTTAATTAGCCTTAGTTTTTTTTTTTTTTAGTCCAAGGACTTTCAGAACCATGAGATATTTTTAGGGACTTCTAGAAATAAAGTCCTAAAATGTCTGTCAGGTTAGGTTCACTAGGGACTTAAAAAAAATAATTTTGGTCTCAACTTTAAAAATCTCTGGAACAAAACAGAGTCTAAGGAAAGATGCAAGTGGGGCCATGGCAACATAAAGGAAGGGGGCCTCAACAGGGGCGAAGCTAGAACATGGTGAAAATTTGTTTTTACTAGCGGTTTTTCAAACTTTTGGGGTGCCTGGGCACCCACAAGCCACAACGTGGCTTAAGCCCCCTGGCCTCAACTGTGAGGACTTATTACAGAGTGAAGTCAAGAAACCAAAAAGGTTAAAAAATTTGCAGGCTTACGGATGGAGTAGGTTGACAAGCTCTTCGATATATATGAAAGTGGTAGATATACATATAATCGCAAAGCAGGTTGGCTAAAGTGGCGTCAAGCTTACGCATCTTCTCGCGACAAGAGGGTGCCACGTAAGCCGAAAGGGAAGTTTTATAGACGCTGATCCGTCCGGCCACGCTATATATGGTGCTGAATGGCGGCCTACAAAAAGGCGCACATGTCTAGCAACTTAGCGTGGTAGAGATGCGTATGTTGCGTTGGTTTTGTGGGCATACTAGAAGGGATAGAGTTCGAATGAAGAGATTCCGGATAGGGTCGGGGTGGCTCCTATCAAAGAGAAATTGATTCAACATCGGTTGAGATGGTTTTGGACATGTTCGTCGGAGGTCACCAGGAGCCCGGTGTAGTAGTAGTGTGGTTTTAGAGCGAGTAGATAATGTAAAGAGAGGTAAAGGTCGACCTAGACGACTTGGGCGAAATGTTAAGAGAGACCTTAAGAAGTAGAATATCTCCAAGGATTTTAGCTATAGATAGAAGCGCATGGAGGCTAGGGGCTATCGGTGTGCCCGAACCGTGACCTTAGTTTTCTTTTTTCTATCTACCATCTTTAACTTTTGTCTTATGCCTTTGTGTTTGTGGGATCTTTTATACTTGTTTCATATGAGTTTCATCTCAAATTTAACACCCCAACTAGCTTGGGACCAAAGGCTATATTGTTGTTGTGGTGGTGGTGTTCGATGAGTTTACAATGCATTGTACTAGCTAGTATGTAAGCTTGCATGCATGCATGGGTGAAAATCCCGATCAATGCAAAGTCTTTCATGCTACGGAAGCGAGAGCTAGCGCCGGTGGTGTATATGATAAAACGTGTCTTGAAACAACCGAACAACTCCCATGCATGCATGCTTCAGCCTTCAGCCCGCCGCCAGCGGGGCTACGCGACACGTCCACGCATGCACAGCGACCGGCGCGACCCGCGATCTCGGCCGCCCGCTCACGTCGTCGTCGGGACTCGGATCGGGAGCCGCTACTCCATTACTGCAGGAGTGCATGGAAGAATAGTACGTGTAGTCGTCCCGGGACTATTAATATGTCGTTGCGGGGTCGATCGATCGATCGATGCATGCAGGAGCAGGACTCTGTCTCTGATGATCATGTCGCCGGATCCTTTGCGGCGATTTAATACCCGGCTCATTTTTCCTGCCACGACGACGTACGCCGGCCGGCCGGCCAGGGCGCCCCGCCGGCCTGCCTGTCTTGGTCGGCCGGTGAATTCAACGACGATGAACAACAACCGCCGAACTGCGCGTACGCCGCGCTGAAAAACGCCTCTCCGATCCGGCCGTCGATCGGGTCGATCGATCGGGCGGTGGGTCGATGCGTGCGTGCTTGCTTCGCAACTCGCCCTGCCAATGGGTTGTAATCCAAACTAAACCCACCCCAAAACCATTTTGCGATGAGCTTAATTTAAAAACCCAGCCCAATCCTATCCGTACTGCAGAGAAACCAACCACACCCCCAAACCAACCCAATGTTTTGTACTAAAGCATTTTTTTTTTTAACCGAAGGTTACTAAAGCATTGATCAAACTGTGGCTTCAACCCACAATAACAAACCATACAACCCACGGTTTCTACTCACTGATCAGTACAGACCAACCGTACAGACCAAGGTGAGATGGTAATGGTACAAATAAAAATTGAGGAATAATTTGGCCTCCATATATAACAAAAATTCATGGAATAATTTAGCATCCATAAATTACAAAAATTTGAGGAATAATTTAGCCTCCAGCAGCAAGAATTTTTCCAGGCAAATCACTTTTCCATTTGAAAAACAGTCAGCGGACATCTCTTCATCCAGTGCAGAATTCAACGCATCACGAACACTCATCTGAACATGTAGCATAACAATGTTCAATTGAAACTTGAAAGGAAGTTGAATGGTGTACTGTAACTTGAAAGGAAGATGAACAATGAACAGATAGGAATGCCCATATGCATCATTATGTGTAGCCTTACTAAGGAGATGCATGTATTACTGTCAGTTCAGGCATCTTCAGACTAGCCTTAACTTAGGAAGAGAAGGTCCAGTGATACTTCATGGAGTCCTCCATAAAGCACAAACAGAAAACACTCAGATCTGCTTAGTGTCAATATGCAAAGCTATACAGCAGTGTTCTGGGGTTACAGGCTAGTTCAACATATGCTGGGACTGCTGCTCCACTTTGATCCTAGTGCAAGGGTCATCAATGCCAGACCTCTAGTCAAACCACTATGAATGCATTACATAAAACAGGACTAAGTGCAGAACCCAGAAACTTGTATCTGATGGAAAAACATTTACTCATCAAAGAATTCACCGAGGTCCTGGCGTGGAATGGACAAACTTCCTGATAAAAAGAAACTTGTTCATATTTATTAGGTAACAGAAATTACAAGTATTAATTAGTTCTATTTACTTGTAATTAGCAATGCCTAAAAACAACAAACAACACAAAATAATCTGAAACTGCCACTTAATGTCAGTATGCTGCCATCTGTGTTGTACCTGATGGAGTGACAACGGTAACCATGTCAGTATGATGATCTTCACTAGTTTGTTGACCTACAACTGAAAAAGATAATATGGTAAGTTCAAATGACCATGAGAATGTGCAAAGTCACATGTCAAAAAACAGAATGAGGGTATACCTTCATTAACTGCATCTTTTTTCTTATCTTTGAATAACCAGTCTTTTCCACACACTAGAGCTTCTAACATCTCCGGTGTTAGTGAGCTTCTTGACTCTCCAAGAATCCGACCTCCGAGACTAAAGGCAGATTCGGAAGAAACGGTACTAAGAGGAATGACGAGAAAGTCACGTGCCATAACTGATAAGACTGGGAATTTTTTAGCATGTGCCTTCCACCAAGACAGGATATCAAAGTGTTCAATGTCTTCCACACACTCTTCTTCAAAGTAGATGTCAAGTTCACACTTTGTTTCACGAGTTTTCCTTCGACTTGACTTGAAGTTTGCAAATTCAGGCCCTAGCTGCCTTTTTCCCAAGCACGGGTGAGCCCACAGATCTGCTACCCTCACTTGAATATGCAACAGAGTAGGTAGTTTGTCTCCTCAAGCGCTGCTCATACTCTACAAAGTTTGCAAGTTGCAACCATTGCATATGGATCCGGCCTCCGGGCGGCCACTGGGTGGGCGGCAGGCACCGGCATATGCGCGGGATAGGAGCTACGTACAGAGGGAGAGGAGAGGACCACGGTCCACGGGCGATCCGACCCACTGTACGTCACCGTGGACAGGCCCCCGGCCGGGCCGGCCACCGTACCATGCATGCATCGGTGCGTGCCGCCGGTCCGCACTACACACTTTGGCTACGTAGGCGCACTGGTACAACGACTTTTTTTTTTTTTTTTTTAGAATTGGTACAACGACTTCACGCTTTTAATGCGCATGGCATGCATGATCATTGGAGATCAGCCGTCCCTTTGATGAACAACGGCCGGATGCATGAGCCGCGCTCACGTCCTCATCACCGATATGATCGGTACAGGTATCCGTCCATGGACCAGGGACGAGATGAGGTTAAGGCCCATCGCATCCGCGCATGGCCGGTATAGGTATATATTGTTAAAATTCTCCCTGTATCACTCTCACAAGTCACAACAGTTGTTCTATTCTAAATTAGTAGTGTCCTCTAGAACATTAGTTCCAATCAGTTTTGGAAATTTTTGGACTTCAGTTCGCGCACCTATACTCTCATCTCTCATTGCCTTCTTCACTTCACTAGCACTGGCAATGCCAACGGAAGCCTGTCCTGTCTAGGAGTTCACTGGGCACGAAAAACCGAGAACCGAACCGAACTAATTGGAAACAAAACTAAAACTAACCGCACCCGACGACATAGGTTCCAGGTTTCGAGAAACCAAAATTTTATCGGTTAGTTCGGTTCCCCGGTCTCCTCGTAATCTGAAATAACCCGAATTTCCCAAAATATGTGTCAGCTCTGGATTATTGCTTGGCGTGCTTTTAGAATTTGACAGTAACATTAACATATATGTGTGCTACTGTTGTTTTATGCTTGCATTGCTCTTTAAATTGTCCCTATTGACTGCATGAAAAATGAGGCAAAATGCTGTTGAAATCTACAAATGAAAGAGCCTTTTTTTTTTTCTAAAATTTCAGTTCCATTTGGTTAGAACCAATTACCAAACCGAAATAGCTCGGTTCGAAGTTTTCCTAGGAACCGGGCGGCTCCATGTTCTCTCGGGAATCGAATTAGTTGGAGAACCGAACCGGGCGGTTTCGCGAATCAACACCCGTAGTGACCAGGAGTGGTCTTAACACTACTCTCCTTGTTTTGATGAATCAAGACAACAAGCTAGTCTCACCATAGGTCTTTGCCTTCCGCTTTTGGCGTCCGTCATCACGACTCCGCTCGACAAGTTGCACTTACTATGGGTGGTAAACCTAGCTCGATGCTCATCATCTTTCTCATTGTCTCGCTCGCCGAGGCCTCCCCTAGCGGGTGACTTTGAGCTAGCTTACGTGGAGGTAAGAGAGGAACAAAAACCTCATTGCTATTGTTGAACATCGCCAGTCTCCCATGGTTCCCCATAAAATGTTCCGTTTACGTTGCCTCTCACCACCGCGACCATCGAAGTTCTCCTTCTTTGGTTTTGTGCCATATCTTAGTTGGCGATTCCATCAAAAGCGTGTTGAGGACACCCTCATGGGTGGCACGTACACACAACAACATATTCCACTAAGCGTGTTGAGGACGCCTTGGGTGTGGCACGTACACACAACAACATATTCCATTGTCAATGCTAATCCATATACTTATCGCCCAAAGCATAATACTCAAACTATATACTCCCCATCCCTTTTTACCTATCGCTTGAGCGGCGGTGCCTTGTCCCAAGCAATTGTAGCCATTCCTTATCCCGCACTAGCCCCCCAAAGCAGCCCACGGCGACCGAAAGTGCGAAAGGTCGGAGGGAGAAAGTCTCATAAGCGAGACCACGCCGTCCCCCTAACGGTCCCCGGCACTCCCTCTCTCTAAGTTGACAGATGGAGCAGCAAAGACAACGCCTCCCACTCCTCTCTCCACTCTCACAAAGGAAAAGGACGAGCGGTCAGTAGTCTCTCCCCGCATGCAAGCATGGACCCCAGTCAAGCCTCTTCCTCCTCACGTGAAATGAGATGAGGAATATATTAGGGCAAGAGAGTCTTTTACCGTGCTTCTTGGTAACTAATGTGAGTTCACCGACGACAAGAATTAAGGGGCAGAGGGAGTATATACATGTATGTGTATGTAGAACAAAAAAAATATCCATTTTGTAGGTTATAGCCCATGGATTCCATCATTTTGACGCCACACCACCTAAATCCATGTATATTTAGATAGATGGATTGGAGTGCAACCAAATAAGTTGTGTTGTAAGCGAAACAAGGAACCAAGCACGCCACAACCCGCGCAAAAACCCGCCGCACAAGATTGCGGATTCGCCGCCTAGGGCATAACCCTTGCAGCCACCAAACAACATAAAAATTGACTAACATCACATTTTGAAAGAAAAATTGACGGCTATATATATCTCTAGCTTAGTGCAGCATTAATTGATTGATGATTCATGAGAACTATGCATGATGCATGCCTCCATCTTGATCTTGACAGCCATATGTTTACTCCTGCTAGAAAGGATGATCAGGTTCACTCTCTAGCTAGCCGGGCCACGGTAAGCGTACATGTGTTGTGGACCATGGTAACCGCGCGATAATGAAAGGCAAAAGGAAGCTGGCCGGACTCAGACAAACAATCATGCGCGCCGCACGACGCGATGAGCGACGCCTTCGACGGCCGGCCGGGCTGGCGAGGGCGAGGGCAGCACCTGCACCGCGCGGCGCACCCGACCGGAAATTGAATGACCCATGAGGTACAAAAATGCCAAACTGCCCGCCCAAAAGGTAAGCAAATTAAATTGGGCGCAGGCGCACCGGTCACAACTTCGCACGGGGCAGTAAAGGGTGAGCAGGACCCATCCGGCCACCGGTACCACCGACCGATGCACAAATGCTCGCCACCATGCATGTGGAACCGAGATGCAAAGCGGCGCAGCGCGCTAGCCGCCAGCGCGCCGACCACACGCCACCGGCTATGCCGAACGCCCGCGCTGAGGGACGACGAGGCACACGAGGCCCCAGCCTTGTACCCAGCTAGACCCGGCAGCCGCCGACCGCCGTCAACGCCCGCGAGCAACGAGACCGGACCCTTGCTCCTAAGCCACCATACTACCGCCAGGCAAAAGCCTTGCTTGGGATGCCTCCCAAAGCCAGCGATGGCACGTCCATAGTTGCCACTACGGGCGCCCTCTCCTTGTTGAAGGCGTTGTCAAGAATTGCCATTCCTAATCCTTTGTGCCTCTCTATGTCGCTGCGCTTCATTTCCATTTGTTTTGGTTCGTCGTACATCTCTTGACCTGTCCTCCTATTGTTCATTGGCGGATGCTTTGTCGCCGAAAGGGTCGTTGGGCGATGCTTTGCCACTAGAGCGTCGGCTTCCTAGCTGGCAACTTTTGAGTTGCCGGGAGTGAATGCCGATATAGCCGAGGTCATCGACCTCCTGGCGAGCTTCTAAGTTGCCGGGAGTGACGACGGTGTTGGTGTCATCATCCTCCTCTCGGGTTGCTTTTGAGCCACCGGGAGTGATGGCCGCCGGTTCGTTGGCGGATGCTTTGCCGCCGTTGTTCGTTGGACGGATGCTTTGCCACCGTTGTTGTTGGAGGGTCTTAAATGATGACAACCATCACTTTGTTGTTTTGCGCATAATTGTAGGTCTTAGGTGGTGAGGAGTGTTGCTCTCTCGTATCTTTTTATTTTCCTTTGTTTTTTCCAGGTTGCTCGCTTTTTTGTGTTTTCGGAGGTTTTCGGAGGTTCGGTAGTCTTTCGACTACCGTCTCCTCTATGTGTAACAAAACTCTCTTCGCTCCTAGGCGTTATCGCGAAAAAAATAAAACAAGTATTATAATAACACATTGCTAAATATTAACGTCTAGCCAACTACTTTTAGAAACAACATGTTCATCATGAGGACATGTAATTAATTAATATGAACCGACATCTCACCAAAAAATCTCTAAAACATACGCCACCAAGGCTAAACAATATGTTTATCTTATGTTTTCAAAAAGAATTTAAAGAAATCTATCCAACGTAGTGGAATCCAATCCCACTATTAAATACAAACTACAAGCAAACAATAAAAGGCTTCAATGACTCATTGATGCATAATGCCATCCCATGTGACCTTGAAAAGCGTAAAACTACAATCATATTATACAAGATAAAAAAGGTCCAAACGTTACTCCTATTTTCCTCCACATGTAACTTTTTTTTTCAGTACTGTATTTTGACTAATATATCAATTCAGTTATTATCACATCTCATTGATCATACATATAGAAAGAGTTACTTTGGCGAACATCTTGCCAACCTAGGAAGCCATCTACACTCATGAGATGATTCTAAAAGGAGTGGCACAATATCTTACCAGATGGAGACATAAAAAGTATCCCCACCTCCTTTTCAAGCTCACAACAAATGCGTACCAAATAATTTTAAAGATGCAATGATAGTGTGTTAAGGACTTTGGAGCACCGAGTTAATTATGTATCCGACGCCATTCATGAAGCAAAAAAGATCAAAATCAACATATGACATGCCAAACCTCAATATCACGGACTAGCAAGTTATCCTAAAAAATTCATCAAACAAATCAATGAAAGACTACATATAATTTATGAAAATAAGAAAAGGTATGCATCTAAATATCCAATACTGAAGCATTGGTGAACTAACCTTAAATTTCTAAAGATGGAAGTCCAACACGCCCATATAGTGAACAAAGTCAGCCATACTAGGATACAAAACAAGTAAAAGAAAACAAGCAACCATGAAATCAAATTAAATAACTAATGTGACATCATTAGATGTGCAACAACGGTCTCTCTCGATCATGCCAAAGCGAATTCTATCTATGTGCGCAACTCGGATTTAAATCAAAGTTAATTATACAATGTAATTTTTATTACATAGTACATAAAATGGCTCTAGAATCTCAAAAGTTAGCCCATGTGGGAGCACAAGTTGATGGACTAGTATATATTAACGTAAAATGGCTTTTAGTCATTGACCGTGACATATATTGTAGGCAATATGTTAACTTGAAGTGGAACCCACATGTCTATCTTAGCATGTTTTTTACAAGTGTCTATCTTAGCAGGTTAATTAGTACAAAGTAGCTTTTTTGACATTTAAAAATTATCTAACAAAAACCAGTTAATTTTATTAAATTGTTAAGGTTTTTAACACGGACTTTAATTTCTAGGGGCTTTTAATGTGAGGCCCATGTGCAAAAAACAACTGCTCCTCAAATGCCCTCGCTGCCATGGTCGTGCGATGTGCAAAGCTATCGTTGAGTGTCACCAAGGTACACGCCATTGCTCGTTGCTCGACCAAATGCAACAGATAGTGAAAAATTTCCTCCCCGAGCCAGCAAGGGAACCGTAAAAGGGATCAAGATATACGTGCCATCGCCCGTTGCTCTTGCCTAAATGCGATAGATAGTGAAATTTCCCTCCCCGAGTCGACAAAGGGAACCCTAAAGGGGATGAATGTGTTTTACTGTTACCCTTGAATGGACAAGATTTTCTTGAGCACACATAGGACTAACCTTGGGGAAAAAAAAAATTGGTTCACGGTTCCATAAAAAATCTATTAGATTTAACTGGTTTTTATTAATTCTATTTCTTGGATGGTCTTTTTAAGTGAACTGGGCTATTATAGTCTTTTGGTTGGTATTTTACCAGTCTGATCCAAACTATACTCACAATACAGATCATAGCGCCACATGATAGGGAGAGAAAAAAAGAGAGAGCAGGTGGACAACACTTAACTTCAATCGACTTAATTAGTCGATGATGATAGTTGTAGAGTTCGTACCAACGTGTGCTAGGAGCTAGGTAATAACCATAGGGATAGAAAAGAGTAGAGAACTCTACCATCTATCTATCGAAAACGATGCATTCTTTTGGCTCCACGTCTCAGCATTGCACGGACAGTACACGTGTGTAACCATTGTCGCCGGAACAACTCTCACGTTTGTAAACGTGAAAAATATAAAACAAATGAAAGTGAGACCATTAACATTTTTTTTAATTAGATTACACAAAGACAATGCAGATGCTCAACACGTTTCAGACTCACCCCTATAAAACACACGTACGCAAACTATACCCCTCTCCCTTGGTTCAAATTATAAGCCCCCTTTAATTAACTTTTTTTTTTTTGTTTGCCTTTTAGTTATATATTTAAATATTATAAGTCATTTTGACTTTCTTGATTTATTCATTTAGTTATGTATTTAGACATATTATCAGTATCTACATACTTACATAACTAAATAGATAAACCAAAATCAAAGCGACTTGTAATTAGAAATGGAAGGAGCAGTAGGCTCACCTGGACGCGTTTTTTTTTAGGGCACCTACCTACATATCTACACAATGTCCCGTCCTCCGGCGCACATATACAACCGCCTCACGCACGGTGTCGCCGCCAGTCGTCACTTTCATTTCTTCATATATCCATCCATTCTCTCTCTCCAAAACAAACACCCGATTAATCAGCTGGCCTGCGGTGGTGAGACGACAGACGAGGAAAAAAGCAAAGCCTGTTGAAACTAGGAGGAACCTGTAGACGGGAGTCGTCCAAGAGAGGAAGACGAGGGCCGATCCAGGAGAAAAGGATATACTCTCGGAGAGCCTGAACACCGGAACGCCCGCCGCCGGCGCCGGCCTCGCATCCTAGTCTGATCTTAATTCGCGGAAGGGAAAGGAAACTAAAGGTACCTTCCTCTCACTCCTCGCCCATAGACGGCAGCTTCCGGATCCGAATTGAAATGCTTGATATGCTTCTCATTCTGCCATTTCTCTTTAGTTTTCTCTCTCTCTCTCTCATCTATTCATCTATTGCCTATTGGGTTCTCTTACGCTGAGATGGATCTCTTAATAATTAGTCCTCGATCTTCCTCCTCCCGTAGAGAGGAGACATAGATGGCCGCCTCGTCAGCATCATCGGTGCCGGTTGTCTCCACGCGATCCGTGATCACTGTGGCCTCGCCGCCGCCCACTGGTGGTGGTGGTGGTGGTGGAGGTGGTGGCTCGATCTCTGCTGGTACTAACACAGGCGGCGGCGGCGGCGGCACGGGCTCGCCGTGCGCGGCGTGCAAGTTCCTGCGGCGCAAGTGCCAGCCGGACTGCGTGTTCGCGCCCTACTTCCCGCCGGACAACCCGCAGAAGTTCGTGCACGTGCACCGCGTCTTCGGCGCCAGCAACGTGACCAAGATCCTCAACGAGCTCCACCCCTACCAGCGCGAGGACGCCGTCAACTCGCTCGCCTACGAGGCCGACATGCGCCTCCGCGACCCCGTCTACGGCTGCGTCGGCGTCATCTCCATCCTCCAGCACCGCCTCCGTCAGCTCCACCAGGAGCTCGCCCGCGCCAGCTACGAGCTCTCCAAGTACCAGGTGTGTGTTGACATACTCTTCCTGTGTCGTTGTGTCGACCTCAGTTATTACCATGTCGTGTACCTGTCCATGTGTTCTAACTTCTAACAAGTGCATTTTTTTTCGGTGTAGGCGGCGGCGGCGGCGGCCTCTGTGGTGGTGGGATCCCATGGTGCGGCAGGAGGGACGATGGCAGCAGATTTCGTAGGCAACAACGCAGTGGCCAATTGCACGCAGAACTTCATCATCAATGTCGGCACTGCACGGCGGCGGCGGCGTCGATCAGTGGAGCTGGCGGCGGGTTTCATGCAGCAAGACAACTTCGCCTCCGTGCAGATGCTGGCCAGGAGCTTGGAAGCTGAAGGTGGTGGAGCTGCGAGGGTGGGCATGAACGGAGGTGGGGAGGAGGCTATGCTGGCTTCGCGTACTCGTCGGCTGCCATGGGCGTGGGGCATGGTAGTGGTGTAGTGTCTGGTGTTGGGCAGCAGCAGATCAACGGTGGACAGTTCTTGAAGCCCAGCATGAGCGGCGGGGATGATACTGCCACGCAGTAATCAAGTGTCGTCTGGTCTTTGTCAGGTTCGGTTCTATGCTGCTATATGCATATAGGGAGAGAAGATCTTTCTTGTTTTTCTTCCCAAAATTTCTGTGTATTATTTCCCTTTACAATATACTAGTAGCAATAATAATCGTTATTATCAGCCATGACAATATATGTTTTGTTGTAGCAAGCCGATGCATGCATGCTTCAATGGATTAGACTCCACAATGGCTTAATAATGTACTGATGATTTCGTAATACCCTTGCCTCTAATTATCTTAATTAACCAGCCTCTGCGCAAATCCTAGATGTTGCCTATAATCTACAAAAAATACTTGTTTAGAAATGATGAGTGGGAGTGGGGGAGACTGCAATAATCAGAGTTTGGACCTTTTTTTTTTTTCCCCCAAATCCTTTTGTTGGTTCCTAATCATAACTGTATTACTTATATGAATATTATATGAATGTATGGAGAGATAAAGCTTATCTAATTTCAACAAAAAATATAATTCAAATCATGTAAGTACAAGTACTAGGTACAAAATAGATTTCAAGTGCACAAAACAACCAATTTGCACACAAACGATTATAGAACTAATTATGGTGTGTAGAGAAACATTATGTTCCCTAATTTGAGTCTATGAATAGTAGAGATGAATAAATATCATGTGCATGCAAGAACAATGTTATAGAATGTGCCTCGAATGTTATCAGGTGTGTCCCTACAAACTCATATCAACTCATATAACTACTATTAAATATCAAAACCTTATTGAAAATTAGTGTTCGAACTATGTGTGTCTTCAAGTCCATTACAATAATTTAGAATAGCTTTTTTTTTTTGATATTACATGTCGTCATAACATGTAGTGAAAAATAGCTTTATTTTAACTAGATCTAACAAAGCACCTAAGAAAAAACTTAATAATGTAACTTGATATATAATTTAATATAACAACTGTAGTATAGAAATCATAGATAATATCAAACATATAATAATTCTTTATTTGTCATATAGCTATGAATATTACTATCTCAGTCCCTCTACATTGTCGTAATATTGGGTTCACCAAAATGAGAAATTATATTTATATAGTTCTTATTAACACTAAAATTTGTTATAGTAAGATTAATGACTTTAAGATCATGTAAATTGATAGACAATGTCTTTACTTATAGATGTCATCATAATAATCCCAATGCATTCGTTAGTATTCAAATATGAAGACTTTGTGTGGGAATACCTTCTCTAAAATATTTATATATCTAGCATCCAAAAGTTGCATACTACAACAATGTATACATGTAAATGTTATTCTGTTTTAATTTTACTTATTTATAAAGTCAGCAGTTTTCGTTTTTTGATTTTTTATATAATTATAATCAAGGTGAAGAAAGTAAATGGGCGTATATGAAAAATGCGTTTGCATGCATGGAAGACCCAGTTAAAAGCATTTTCTAATCACTTTCGGTCGGCCTTGCCTTTGCCTCGTTTGCATCTATGCAAGGGGCGGTTTGCATCAGGGCACGTGGTCCTCTTTCTTCCTTGTTAAAACTTCCTAATCCAAATTATACTAGCCCATACGCCTTTAAAAAAAGATAGAGGGAGTTAATAACATAATTTATATGAAAAATGCTAATGATCTACCCCATCCGAAAAATGTTTGTCGCTTGCGCTTCTTTTTAACAAATTATATTTTAAAAATATTAATATTTATCATATATAAAATATCATCGTAAAGATCTTTGAACCTAGTTTTTTTAACAATTTTATTTTGAAAATCGAATGTTGCACGTGGCACAAATCGAAAAAGTTGTGGCCGAAAACCGAACTAATATTTTGGGACTGAGGGAGTAGTTTATTTATGAATTTTGGCCGTGTTGCCTTTTATTCAAGATTTCATACTTGCTACTAATATATGCAGGTCATGACTACTGAGGCAAAGAAGTCAACATGCTAAATTAACCACTTGATGAGGAGGAGGACGTGAAGACTAAATTAAGTGCAAGATACTAGCATCCTTTTATAATATAGATAGTAAAAAGAAACGAGTCCTTTATTTTGTGCTTGTTGGTTTAAATTGTTGATGT
This sequence comes from Hyparrhenia diplandra, assembly GCA_015847255.1. NCBI lineage: Eukaryota > Viridiplantae > Streptophyta > Magnoliopsida > Poales > Poaceae > Hyparrhenia > Hyparrhenia diplandra. The sequence continues at coordinate 3,244 of JADLZK010010137.1, read as the reverse complement.
AGTTCATTCACAAAGTCGACTTGAGAATATTGCTCCATGTTTGTGTTTGAGTTATGTCGTTGCTTTGTCTCTAGACGTACGTACTTGTATATATGGAGCTTTGTGACTTTAATAATCTAGTGAAAATAATATAAAAGCCAAGTTGTCCCTATGGATCGAGTTTGACATTGATAATAAACATTCATATATATTAGACATGTGTTTTTACGTCAAACGCATTCATGTGATTTACTCTGACAAAATTAAATCACTTTGTGTACCATATATAGCAAGTCCATTTTGATTGCACTAAGATATACTCGATACGGAGATGGTTTGTTTGTTTACATATATATACGCACGCACATATAATGTTGAGCATAGAATTTCGAAAAGCTTATAGCATACCAAAACATGAGAGGTACGTTCTGTTTCCTCATGTGCAGTGCTAGCATGCTCCAATATAGAAGTACTGAACGCCTCGAGGATCCTCATGATCATGATCTCCACGCCGTAACTACTCCTAGTGTGTACTCCTAGCAAATTACAAAAATACAACGATCGAGCAGGGTAGCATATAGCATATATATGCATGCATATGCATGGCACCAGAGAGACTCATCAAAGCTGCCAAGTACGTCAAACCTTTTTACACTGTCGTGGCCTTGCCTGAAACCCAAACAGATGCATGGTGACGGCCGGGCCAACGGCCAAAACAAATACGTGCGTACGTATAACAAGTGTTTGAAACTTTTGAGAAAATACAGGCAGAAATGTGTAGGCACATATGGATGCAGTCTCATCAACGCCAGGGCGCTCGACATGTACACCGGGTTTGTTATGATTATGATCCACGACAAGCCGGCAAGCCGCTCCAAGATCCAACTCGATCATCCAAAGCTGAGAATAGCTAAGCTAGGTACTGCTTGGCACGAAAGTAGTGGCCACAGTGCTGGTGTAGCATGCATGCTACCGCAGCAGGGCAACCAGCTACAGCAGCAATGTCAAATGGCGCCGCTGTGAATGAAAGCTGATCCGACTCACTACTCAGGAGTCAAAACTCAAGAGTGACTGACTGAGAACCATGCACGCATGTGGTTGTGAATGCCACACTACACGACGCGCCGCTAGAGCTGAGTGACTGAACTGTGAATGCCTTGACTACTCTTTCTCAGCTCTACTAGCTGCTCCTCCTCATTCTATAGGCTGCTAGCTCTAGGAGGGCAGAAGGCATTTTGCAGAGCGAGGGTGACAGGAGGCCATGGAATGCATGCAGCGAGAGTGCCCGCTCTGTCTCTATAACAGTGACCTTCAATGCTCCCAGCGAATATGCTTAGCAAATCCATGTACTCCTACTAGCTAGTCTACAGATCTGCATCAGCCAGAACGCATGCCAGATCGCGACCAAACAGCGATGCATGCTTGGGCAGCAGCCCAGCTGAGGCGCAGTCGTCTAGCAGATTTTAGAGCGCATGCATGCAGCGACTGCGTGCCCCTGCTCTGCTGCCGTGTTGTGTTTGCGTTGAATGCGAATGCCCCGTCGGCCCCTGCTGACACCGACTCTGTCGTCCGTCCATCAGGGCCTCCTGACCTGACGCCGACTACACCCCATCACTATCAGTTTCAGCGTCGCGGCGGGCGGGGACCCAGATGAATGCATGCAGAGTTAAAGCCCTCAACCGTCTCGGCGGGCGACTGGATGCATGGACCATATTCATTCATCATATCCCAATCCCAGAGATCGATCGATCCCATCCCGATCGGGCCGGCCTCAAGATATATAATTGTCTCTGGTCGATCACGTTGCTATCGTCGTCCCCATATTGGCATCGGTGCCGGCCCAGAGCGCCCTGCATGCCTGCTAAGTTAGTCTCCACTCTAGCTACAGTACTTTGTTGATAATGCCATGCACATGTAGAGATGTTTTAATTTGGTGAAGCTGTGAGAACAGCTAAAAAGGATGCTCCATATTTTTTAGACAAACAGTTTTAGTTCCACATACTCAATTCGAGAAAAAAAAAGATGAAGATGAGAATAGCTAAAAGATGCTCCACAATCTCCGGGTTTTTTTTTTTGTTTTTTGTTTTAGATGCTAGCTCCACGTTAGAGTATGTGGGAGCGGGGTTACGTGAAGCAGTCCCAAACACCCTCGAAGTTCATGAGAGTTTAGCCGCGTGGTTAGCTAGCTATATATACTACTATATGATATACCCCTTCGGTTTCTAATTATATCCTGTCAAACCTTTATTGAGTCCTTAGTCAAGTGAAGTGAAGTGGTTGCATATTGTGGACAAGAAATCAAAAGGTAAGCCCGAAGATTTGACAAGATATCAACTTTGTCCTGGAGAATTAAAGAACACCATGGCCACCTAATTACAAGACAAACATCCCAAAAATCGACGAACAGTCCAACCCTCACAGATTCAACTCTACCTACTACTAGGAGACAACGATTATCTTGGAGCATGCCTTATCTTGGTAGGAGGCCATAACCTAGCATTGGCAAAATCGATCATAAGGACATTGCCCATGACTGGTATATATATATTTCTTTGAAGCCTCTCTCTTAGTACTTTCCTAGGACCAGAGATCAAGGGGGACTCCTCGCAACATTCTAAAGATTCCAACCACAAGATAGCATACCTCACGAACTACGTGCAGCAGGATGACAAGCATTTTGTCCACGCCAAAATGTGCCAGGCCAGTCTGTAATAGTAGAAGCTATTGATCGAAGGATTCCCCTTGAATCGCTAATGTGCTTCACACATTTCTCAAAAACCCTACCCAGTCAATAAATTAACTGCCCAAAAGTCATGAGCGAATTGACCATGTTCTTCGATACAAACTACATCTTCTTTTATTGAGCAGAAGCGATGTTTTGAGTCCAGGAAACAATGTTTTGACTTCATATGAAAATTGTTCTCAATCGGTTCAGGAGAACAATACTCTAGATCTAGGAGAATAAATTATAGCTAGGTTTATGTGATGAATATTCGTAAAATTTAAAATAATAACAAAAGCCATGAAATACTATAAAAGAAAGTAGATAAGTAAATGACATAAATAAAATTAATGAAAAATAAAAATAAAGTATAAGGGAAAAACAAAAATACTTAGAATAAAAAATCGTGCATGTAATAGAGGAAAATTAAAAATAACATCACATATGGATACTATTTGAATAATTAATCTAAATTTACTATAGAATATCTTACATGTACTATGTGAATATTCAAAAGATAATTATAGAACAACTCTCTATACT
>JADLZK010010136.1:0-13877 GCA_015847255.1 Hyparrhenia diplandra | reverse complement strand
AACTCAAGAATAATCACTTTGGGCCAAAAATACAAAGAAAAAGAAATAAAACCAACAAATAGAAAAAAAGGCCCAAAGGGAGCAAATGGCAAGCCCAAACAAGAATCGGGACAAAAGCGTCAAAACTAGGCGCGGGGCCAAGACCACGGAACAACTTTTCACGGCAAGGAGGCCCGGCTGCCGAAGCCGAAGCGGCCGGGCCCGGCGGGGTCTTGTAGCGCGCCACACACCTGGCCGCACCCTGGCCGCGATTCCGCCGGAGAGAAGCGGTTTGTTACCTTCAAAAGCGGACACTACCGGCGTTGGATGGTCGGTTTGGCGGTTTGGAAGGTTTTCCTAGGTCGGTTTTGGTGTTTTTAGCACTTAGGTCCCTCCCTCTTGTGTATAAATAGCTCCCTCCTTCACCTCTCTACACAACAATTCCAAGGAGAAACCAGTCCACTTGTGGAAGAGAGTAGAATTAGTTCTTCTTCTTCTACTTCTTCTATATCTTCTTCTAAATTCTAGAGAGTGAGAGAGGGAAAAGCTAGAAAGAAGCTTTGTTCTTTCTACCCGGAGTTGCCGATTCGCCCCTCGGTGTTCCGCGGTTCCTAGGAGGACGGAGTGCTGGACATGTTGGTACCCGCCCGGCTTGTACCTCTGCAAGCTACTTACACTTTGGTAAGAAGTCTTGTGATTATCTTGAAGCTATTTAATTTCCTCGTATATTTCTTAGTCAAGCAGTAGACTTGCGGGGATTGGTAGATTGTCTCGTTAAGAGCGTTAGTTCTTGGTGAAGGAACTCTTTGACCAGGGAACCTTGGCCAACATTAAGAACTGTGACCAATAGTGCAAACGTGGTGTTTGGACTAGCGTTCACCTACCTTTTGTGGAGCATCCCACGGTTGAGGGGGTAGGCGGCTGGGTCGTGACAAGCCTTGACCGTCCCTTGAAATCCCCCCCACATTTTTGTGGCGTAGAGCTAATTGCGGACGTAGGACTGCTGTCGGTTTGAAGCGAGGCCGGTGCGAAGTGAGTAGACAACAGACTTTAGAAATCACTGCACGGAAAACTTAGCCTATAGATACCTCGCTACTCTTAGAAAACAAACCCTTGCCTTAGGTTGACACGGACCGAAAAGCTTTTTGCGCGGCCGTCCTTGTGTAAAATACGATACCACCTTACCCACCAGGGTGAAGTGCTTTACAACGGTATTTTTAGATGCGCTTGCGGATTTCTCTGTGTGCGTTAAGAAACACCAACAAGCATTTACGGCACCGTTGCGGGGACGGTTGTCATCGTTATATTTTGAGCCTAGTCGACACGGTGGATTTGGTAGTATCCTTTTAAACAAAAATACCAAAAAGAGTCCCCTCATTACTCATGGAGCAACCTACCCTACAAATCACAATACCGCTCCTAAGTGAAGCTCGTAGAACCACGCCCATCTGCCCGAAGCCAATCACGGCTTCGAGTATGAGCTCATACTGGCTTTATAGCCATGGTTCGGGCCGAGCCTTTTCGGGCTCGGAATATGAAAACCCCTATCATCACTTACGGGAGTTTGAGCGACTACGTGGCTGCACGACAATTCGTGCATGACACACGACACGCTGAGGTGGAAGTTGTTTCTGTTCTCTCTCTCACCGAGAGGGCGACTCAATGGTACGCCCATAACGTAGGGTTGGTAAACGGAGAATGGGAAGAAGCTGCGAAACAAATTACGTATAGCGTTCTACCCTTTATCGAGAATCGCGGCCCTGCGACAAGAGATACTCAACTTCCAACAAATAGAGGGTGAAACCTTAGGTGCAGCACAGGACCGGTTTACCACACTTACGATCCGCCCGACTTTGTCCATACCAAACCACATGCTTTTACAGGCATTTAAAGCTAGGGCGGGGCAGGCAATCGCCTATTTGCTTGATTTAGTTTGCCGGAGGGTCGTTTGCACATAAAACCACAGCGGAAGGAGAAGCTCTCTAAACCGTATTCTTGAGAATACTCCTCCGCTAGAACCCATCCGAGTAGAACCCAAGCGAAACCGGAGGAAGTCTCTTCAGCTAAAAGCCGAACCTATTAAACCAAATAGAGACCCCTCGCTTTGAACGAACACAAGGAGACCGCATGCACGGATCTCCCGTTCTTCGAGGATGACTTTACTGATCAATTCGGTGACACCTCGAAGTACGAACAATGGAAGAAACCACCTGTCCCGGCTAGCCCTGAACAACCCCTGGATAAATTCTTTCTCCAGGAGTCTATTAAGGAGCTAACAGCTATAATGAGCACGGAATGGTTGCGAGAGGAAGGACCTTCTTTCGAAGAAATTCGGATAAGTGGCCCCTCTACACCAATCCATTGCAAATATCAGGGAAACTTGGTGGAAGTCATGTATAACCCTGCTGTGGGGATAAACATAATGTCCAAAACCTTTGCACAAGCTTGTTATACATGAACCCCCACAACACGGACCTTGCGCATAGCACCACGTACCACCATTAAAAGCTGTGAGGTTATACATGAACAAATCTTCCTACACAAGGATGTCAAGTTGTCTCTCGGACTTTCATATTTTTTGATATCCAAGACTTTGACATCCCGATCGGGCATCCCTTGGAGAAGATTCTCGATATATCAACATCCGGGATTTAGATGTCAAACTCGGGAAGAAAAAGTTTTCCATCCCAGTTACTCGAGCTAAAAACTTCGGTAATGAGAACCCTTCCCCGAGTACGACACGCCCGAGGAGGTCATGGGAGTTATGCTATATGAGAACCGAAAACGGACCTAGAAAAAGACGCCCAATTCTTCATTGAAGAAGAGGACGATTCGGGGAACTCATAGAACTTCCCAAAGAGGAAGAGCTAACTCGGCCTCCGTTGAGCTTAAACCCCTACCCCCGGCCCTACGCTATGTCTTCCTAAACGGCGATTCACAAGCACCTTTTGTCATCATAAGCGATAAGCTTAGTGACCGAAAACTACCCGACTAATAGCCATCTTAGAGAAACACAGATCGGTCTTGGGGTATTCCCTTCAAGATCTAAAAGGGGTAAGCCCGACACTATGCACACATCGCATTCCTATTGACCACGCGATTACCCCATCATGCGAACCCCGCCGAGGCTCAATAATGCGATGCGTGAAGTCATGAAGAAGGAAGTTCTCAAGCTTCTTCACGCCGGGATTATCTATCCCGTACCACCACGGTGATTAGGTTAGCCCGGTCCAAGTGGTCCCTAAAAAGGGAGGAATGACAGTCGTTGAGAACGCTAAAAAACGAACTCATTCCGCAAAAAGACAAGTCACGAGGTGGAGAATGTGTATTGATTATAGAAAACTTAACAAGGCAACAAAGAAAGATCACTTCCAGCTGCCCTTTATTGATGAAATGTTGGGCGGTTAGCCAAACATTCTTTCTTACATTTCCTTGACGGGTATTCCGGCTACCACCGGATCGATCCACCACGATGACCGAGCAAGACCACGTTCACATGCCCATACGGAACCTATGCCTACCGTAGAATGTCATTTGGGGTGTGTAATGCACCCTTCTTTTCGGCGGTGCATGATGTCTATCTTCTCGAGACATGATCGAAGAAATCATGGAGGTCTTCATGGACGATTTCTCCGTCTATGGTAAGACTTTTTGAAAGTTGTCCGAAGAACCTAGACCGGGTCTTGCGGCGATGCCAAGAAAAGGACCCGGTGCTTAACCGGGAAAAGTGCCACTTTATGGTCCGAGAAGGCATCGTTCTTGGGCACCTTGTGTCCGAGAGGGGATAGAGGTAGATAAAGCCAAAATAGACGTTATTGAAAAGCTACCACCCCGGTGAGCGTCAAAGGAATCCGTAGCTTCCTAGGTCATTCGGGTTTTATAGAAGATTTATAAAAGATTTTTCACAAATCGCTAGACCCCTTACGGCCCTACTAGCCAAGGATGTACCCTTTGACTTCACGGATGAGTGCTTGCACTTTGAAACCTTGAAGAAAGCACTCATCTCGCTCCGATCATCCAACCCCCGGTTGGTCGTTGCCATTTGAAATCATGTGTGATGCTAGCGACTATGTTGTTGGTGCGGTCTTAGGCCAAACCAAGGACAAAAAGCAGCATCCCATCGCGATATGCTAGCAAGACTCGGCAGAGCCCAGCCTAATGCGCTACAACAGAAAAAGAGCTCTGGCGGTAGTCTTCGCTATCGAGAAATTTTGATCCTACTTAGTGGGCGCAAAAATAATCGTCTACACGCGAACCATGCCGCCCTTAAGTATCTTCTTACCAAAAAGGATCACGAAACCTCGCTTGATCCGCTGGATTCTCCTACTCCAAGAATTCGACATAGAGATAAAGGATAAAAAGGGGAGTAGAAAATACGATTTGCGGATCATTTGTCGCGCGTATCGAGTAACTAACATGCGGAATTGCCAATCAACGACTACCGCGCACGGCGACATGCTACTCAAGGTGTCGGATGTCAACCCATGGTACGCAAAACATTGTGAATTACATGGTTGCGGGTTATGTACCACACAGGAGAACAAGCGGAAGCTCCAAATGGAGAGCGGAGACGACACCTATGGGATGACCCATATCCGCATGCGGGGTGTGTGCGGACGGCTTCTTTGAGAAGATGCGTACCAAGGGAAGAAGGAATGCGTGATCATTGAAAAATGTCATGCATCTCCCTACGCCCGGGCATCCGGGAGTATTCCGCACACAAGCCAAAATTTGGCGATCTTGATTCTTCCGGGCCGGCGATGTACCGGCGACACGAAAGAGTTCATCGAAGATGCTACAATCGCCGAAGAAGGCGAGGAACATCACCGCTCGTGATGCAATGCCCCTACACTGACAACCTTCAAATAGAAATATTTGATGTGTGGGGCATTGACTACATGGGGCCATTCCGAAGTCCCATGATTGCGAGTACATCCTAGTGGCGATGGACTACGTGTCGAAGTGGGTAGAGGCACTACCATGCGGAGGCTGGCGATGGCAAGCACGCGACGCAAGATGTTCCATGAAATCATCTTCCCCGTTTGAACGCCACGCATGGTGATCGGTGACGGAGGATCGCATTTCAAGGACAAATCATTCAAGGCATTCTTGAAGGAGGTTGGCACTCGGCACAATATTGCTACCCCTATCATCCGCAAACTAGCGGGCAAGCCAAAACCTCCAATAAACAAATCAAAAACATCCTACGAAGACGGCCAACGAGATGGGAAGGGTTGGAAAAACAAGCTACCCGATGCTCTTCGGGCATATCGGACGACTTACAAAGCCCCCATCGGCATGTCACCTTATCGGCTAGTCTATGGCAAAACCTTTGCCATTTACCGGTTGAGTTGGAGCATCGAGCTCATTGGGCCATCAAGAAGTGGAATATGGACATCGGACTCATTGGGAAAGAACCATCGAGAGACAAATCTCCGAACTAGAAGAATGGCGAGAAAAAAGGCGTACCACGGTGCAAAGCTCTACAAAGAGCGCACAAAAAGATGGCATGATCAGCGCATCAAGATCAAAGAATTCACCACGGTGACAAAGTACTCCTATTCAATTCCGGGTGAAACTATTCGGCGAAGGGAAGCCGAGAAGCAAATGGAAAGGACCGTACACCGTCATCAACACATCGCCACATGGCGCGATCACAATCAAGATGACGCAGGTGAGATACAAAAGGTAAACGGTCAACGCCTTAAGCTTTTCTTCGAGCGATTAATCGATCTTAACCAAGAGCTCGATAGAATAGATTTATGCTTTGAAAATTAATCGTGTTGATCAGCATATATAAAAAAAAATATATTTTACAATAAAATTGTTGCAGCTAAAAAAATAATATATATATACATATAAGGTAAATAATAAAACATAAAAGTTATCTATATATTTTTTTGCTATCACTTTACTTCTTTTTACATAAAGCATTTACCTTTTTATTCTTTTTTTTTCATTGAAAGCATCTTTGGTCAATTGTTACAAAAAGAATATTTACCTTCTAAATTAATCAAAGCATAAACTATTTTCAAAATTTGAACTTAAGGATCAATTAGAGATCAACAAGAAAGGAAATGTTTGGCACGCGGCAAACACCGATTCAAAACTTTTCAAGAAAGGAAATGAACGTGGGCGAAAACCCGGGGGGGGACACAGGTGGTGCGCTTGCCGCACCACACGGTGTGCCCGCACCCCTCCTAACTCGGCCCCCTCTGGTCCGGGATTTCGCCCATCTCCTTCTCCTTTCTCACAACCCACAGATAGTAAAGTTTGCTCATGATTTTCGACACAGCCAAACCCGAGAGAGGAGAATTTGTCCTATAAAATCCACCCTCCTCCTCTCCATTCTTCACACCACTCCTTCTTGCTCTTCTTCTCTCCTCAATACTTCTTCTTCTAAGTCAAGAACAGCCGCAATGGCGAGCCATGCTATTTCTCTCTACAATTCTGCTCGCTCACTTTGCTCCCTCAATGAGGATGACTTGATCTTCCCTAGTGACGAGGTTGAACCATCCTCTGTCGCCCCTCTTGCCGTGCTCCCTCCCCCACGCTACTCATCTAGTGGAGGGAACAGCTACGTGTCCAAAGGCAGATCCGTGACACGCAAAAGAGTATCCTTGGGCGCCCACCTCGTCCCTACGGTGGGCATCACGGGCATAAAGAGGAAGGGAGCCCGGCGCAACCGGGCGCCCATACCACGTCGGCAGAGACGTCCTCCTTCCATACCTCCGACTACTGACTACCCGTACACCGTTGTCGGTGTCGACATGCCCACAGGAGGACGTGGGAAGGGGCTTATGAAGAAGCCAACTCCTACTCTAGCGACCTCTCCAAGTGCTCCACTTCGTATCCCTCGGGTGAATCCTAGAAAGGCCCCGAATGTTGTTGAAAGTCGCTCAAGTAGCGAGGGCCCCATGAGGGTACCCCGTGCTGCACCTAGGAAGGCTCCCAATGTTTTCGAGAGCCATTCCGAGGGTACTCCATCACTAAACACAGCTGGGAGTAGCACGGTTCCTAAGGTCCCTTCGCTAGCAACCTTAAACGCTAGAGTCAACTCTCTAAACAGGCTAGTGAAAACCTTAACCGCAGAGGTAGAAGGGGCAGACTTAGAGAATGCGGAAATCAGGAAAGAACTAGACTCTTTCTGCCTTAACTTCAAGACTAAGCTGGCTAGGGTCGCTAAAGCTGCTAACGCAGAACACGCCCTACGGAAGCCTGCTTAAGATGCTCTACCTCAATCAATAACTAGGCGCACACTAGTTTAAATTTTCAGTATTTCCCTTCCAATCATTTTGTAATTCCTTCAAAGTGTGCGCCCCAGTTTGAATTATTAATTCAATAAAGTTTTATTATTATATTATTGTCTATGTCTCCACTTGTTTTTGTCCTTGTACAAAAGAAAATTAAAAATAGGTATAAAAACAAGTGTGGGGGAGGCTCACAGGTCAAAGGTACGCAATTTATTAAATTAAATTTTGACTTGTGACTTTTCTTAAGTGCTAAAACCTGAACCAAGTAGCAAAACTCCATCTCTTTATCTACCAATTGATACATGGCATGCATACATTTTATTCCTCGCCAAAATCCAGACTCTGTTGAGCAACTATCCTTTAGGGACCCCATGCTTATCTAAATAATTGATCTTTGTGATATGGCGGAATAACTTGACGCTTGCTCTCCTTTTGCAATAAGGCTTGGTTTTATCTTAGAAAATTTAAAATAAAGCATGCTCATGGTTTGACTTAGCCAAATCCTACCAAAGCCTGAATAATGACATGATTATCCACTATAGCTACTACCTGCTGTATTGAGTTTTGTCAGGCTCCGTTGATCTGCGTTGAGAGAGGCTCATACCCCCAAGATCGAAAAACACGTACACCCACATACACACGCCGATTCTCACAATGGGAATTGCGCACAACATGCATCTTTACCATCCACCAAATAATTGCTCCATTCTTTATACCATGATCATCTCCCTCATTATCAAGAAAAAAATGCAGAGAGAAAGATACAGGCTGCAAAAAAAAAAAAAAAGAATAAGAGATGAAAAATAGACACGCGTGTCCAGGGGCGAGAAGAGCCCACATCTCCAAAAAAAAAAAAGAGAAAGAAAGAAAGAAAGAGAAAAGTAGCTTGTATCTCTCTAGAAGCATACAAAAAAAGAAGGGAAGAGGATCATGAGTCAAGGAGTAACCACAAAGAAAATATATATCATCAATATTTTCCGCGCACTTTTTGCACGTTTACGATCTAAGGGTATGGCACCTCTTTCCAACGATCCGAGCTTGACCCGACAAAACATACGAGAGGGGTACGTATGCATCACTCCATTCGAGAGATCCACAAAACCCGGCAAAATAGGATGAGTGAGAGTGATACAAACAAGAGTGCTTTGAGAGGAAAATTCAAACAAGAGTGACTTTGTGAGAGTCAATACCATAAAGAGCAATGCTATTTCTTTCAAAAAATTCAAAAACTTACCAAGTCTTTGCACATGAGTAGTAGCAAGAAGATAGAAGTTCATCTTTGTTCCATTGCTCAATTTTTCTAAGATAGCATGGTAGCCACTTTGAATGCTCACAAAGGCGGGAAAAAGGCTTGGAATAACCTCGCATGCAAGCTTACATCTTGGAGATTGAACCACTTTAGTCCTCATGCCTTCACTCGAGGGCGAGTAAAGGGCTAAGTGTCGCGGGAGTTTGTTGACGGTAACCAACCGCAAATTAAACACCGTCAACATAGCACCAAAACAACCTAGAAATAGGGATTTCAACTAACATATTCCAAAGTTTTGGTGTTTATTTGGACTTGTAGGTACCAACTCAAGAATAATCACTTTGGGCCAAAAATACAAAGAAAAAAAATAAAACCAACAAATAGAAAAAAAAGGCCCAAAGGAGCAAATGGCAAGCCCAAACAAGAATCGGGACAAAACGTCAAAACCGGGTAGGGCCAAGACCACCGATAACTTTTCACGAGAAGGAGGCCCGGCTGCCGAAGCCGAGCGGTAGGGCCCACCCGGTGCGCTTGTAGCGCACCACACAGCGGCCGCACCCCCGCGAGAGGCGGTTCGGGCCCAACCGGGGAGCGGTTTGTTACCTTCCAAAACGGACACTACCGACGTTGGATGGTCGGTTTGACGGATTTGGAAGGTTTTCCTAGGTCGGTTTTGGTGTTTTTAGCACTTAGGTCCCTCCCCCTTGTGTATAAATAGCTCCCTCCTTCACCTCTCTACACAACAATTCCAAGGAGAAACCAAATCCACTTGTGCAAGAGAGTAGAATTAGTTCTTCTTCTTCTTCTTCTAAATTCTAGAGAGTGAGAGAGGGAAAAGCTAGAAAAGAAGCTTTGTTCTTTCTACCCGGAGTTGCTTGGTTAAGCCCTCGGTGTTCCGCGGTTCCTAGGAGGACCAGTGCTTGGGACTTGTCGGTACCACTCCCGGCTTGTACCTCTCTGCAAGCTACTTACACTTTGGTAAGAAGTCTTGTGATTATCTTGAAGCTATTTAATTTCCTCGTATATTTCTTAGCTGTTGTAGACTTGCGGGATTGGTAGATTGTCTCGTTAAGAGCGTTAGTTCTTGGTGAAGGAACTCTTTGACCCGAACCTTGGCCAACATCAAGAAGCGCGGACCAATAGTGCAAACGTGGTGTTTGGACTAGCGTTCACCTACCTTTTGCGGAGCATCCCACGGTTGAGGGGTAGGCGGGTACGGGTCGTGACAAGCCTTGACCGTCCCCTTGAAATCCCCCACGTTCGGTTGTGACGTAGAGCTAATTGCGGGACTCTGCCTCGGTTTTGGGCGAGGGCCGGTGCTGAAGTGAGTAGACAACGGACTTTAGAAATCACTTTGCTCGAAAAACTTAGCCTATAGATACCTCGCTACTCTTAGAAAACAAACCCTTACCTTTGGTTGACACGCGACCCGAGAAAAGCACAACTGCTTGTGCGACCATCCTTGTGTAAAATACGATACCACAGCACCACCGGGTGAAGTGCTACAACGGTATTTCCGTGCGCTTGCGGATTTCTCTGTATGCGTTAAGAAACACCAACAGATGCTCGTCAATATTGAGGGTTTTTCTCTATTCGGCAGAAGAGAAGATGAGTAGATTGGAAAGCAGGAGCAGTTTTGGTTTTGGAGATGATTACGGGAGAAAAATATCTTTATAGGTCAGCCGCATAACTATGGAAGGTCGTTACATGGGCTTTGAGGATGTGCTGGACCGATTGGTAAATGGGCCAAAACAATTCCCAAAAATCATCCAGATCTGTCCTGTTGTTCGGCATAAAAGATAATTCGGCAAATTTTGATTCAGTACCAAGGCAATTGGATTGGAGTTCATAAAGACCAGTTTATAAGAACGAAATCATAAAGATTGGGAACAAAGGCCTAATTTTTATTGACAAAAGGAGGGGCATAGCTGCCGCACAAAAGATTACATGTCATCTACATTTTTCCTAAGCAAAAATACTATTGTAGACAGTCTTCAGGCGCCTGAATGCAGTTTGCATCCTCATTGCGCGGTCGGGTCCTGGTGTTTCTACCGCCTCGAGCATTTGATGGGCTACACCGATCAGGAGAGCAAACCTCCTCGCCAAACCCATAAGAAGAGTAAAAAGGGTCGATGAATAGAAGCTACTACAGAAACGGAACGCTTTGGAGATTAATTCGAAACTTACGGTTGAAGTTGCTCTCGAAGAAATCCTGAGCTCTTACAAGCCGGTCCAGGTCCTCTTCTATATATTCCATGTCTTCGACGGCTTGTTCATGTGCCTCTCGTTCCATCCTAAGCGCCTCCTGCGTTGCCGCGAGTTGGCGGCGGAGATCTACAATCTCGGCATCACGAGGACTTGAAAGAAAAAGGTCAGATTCAGAGCGGAAGGAACATGAGAAACACGGATAAAGGAAAACTTACTCCATTGCCGAAAGCAAGGATTAGCCGAATGCTTTAGATCTTGGAGAAAAGAGGAAAAGAAGATTAGGAGATATAAGGGAGATCCGAATGGCTATCACCGGTGAGGGGGTATGCCCGTATTTATATAATGAAAAGGAAGACCGGGGAGGCGCAATCTAGGATGACTGTGAGGAAACAAGAAATCAATTCGGTGCTTATCTTGAAATATCTTGAGAAGTGGAAACGGCCGATTACCGATTCACATAGGTGGAAATTTCGGTGGCACGAGTTCCAAGAAGCAGCGAGGGGCCAAACAAAGATGCGATAAGAAGCCTCCGAAAAGCCATCTAAATGGGCCTTATTAATTCTAGCCCAAGAAAAGGCTTGGCCCGAGATTCGAGAGTTGTGGTCAATTTCGAGCAAAAGAGATATCTTTTACCCCAAAATTGAGGGGGGCATATGTTAACACCGAAATTTGGTAAAGCCTAAACGACAGTGGGCGGCATATGACAATTCGGTAGGGAGGTCATTCAGCTAGCAAGCGACATCGGTAGTAATTGTAGCGTTCGAGACCGCTACTATTCGCCAGAGAACCCGAGTCCAAGGGAGATTCGAGGCACACAATGATTCGGCAAGCATGAAGGCTTCAAAACGAATATCCTGAGGAGGGATTCGTGTCATGTGCGACCTCAAGACTTCGAAGACTTGGAGGACAATGTATCTTAGCTAGATATTTTGTTATCTTGTTCAGTAGTCGGCTAGGACTCGTGTCAAGTCCGTGGTGTAGGCACAAAAATCCTACTCCTTGCGCCGCGCTGCAATCGACAAAGCCGGAATAGCTAGCTTTACTCGCTCGGCCGCCTTGAATCGAAGGCGTGCGACCAATTTGACCTCCGCACTGACAAGGAGGTAAACGTGAGATCCGAACATGCCCGTGAGACCAAAACAGTTTCGCATGTATGGCTCTAAGGCGGATGTAAAGACACATAGCTATGAGAGCTATCTGTCGACAGATAATGAAAGCATTCGGTAAGCATGTATAAAGATGTAACGTAATAACAGTTGCCGAATGACCATGGAAGACATGTTTGAACAAGTAAAAGTCGATCATCATGATATGACATCGTAGAGCTCTATTGCACGGATCGAATTAATTGACAACATGGAACAAAAAGCAGGTAACTCATAAATAAAAACCTAATCTAGATGACACATGCATAGGTTTTATCCAACTAGTCACCGCGACGCCTAGCCTTCCTAAACCCGTCAAGCTTAAACCCTTGCAAGCTAATCCACGCATGATACCACTTGCTACGGATATAAATCACCTACCACAACTAGATCAATCCAATCGCGATGATACAATCTAACCATGATAAGCTAAAAGCACGTATACATCTAAATAGATCTATAAATACTCATTACTCGTTGAAGCATGTATGCATAGACAAGTAAAGTACACATGCAAACCTAATCTAAAGCAAAGCCGAGATTCGGCCCCGATCAGTCCTAACAAAGAATCCACCGCATGATACAAATTGCAACAAGCTAATCCACCGCATGATACGGCTTGCCGACTTAACCGCTCTAAACCTTCTTCGTCCCGTAACGGCAATCCACCGCATGATACACGCGCAACAAGCTAATCCAATCGCGATGATACGGCTTGCCGGGGACTAGACTCTAACGATAGGTAGATTTACACATGCAAGATACAAGTAAACACATAATCGTATTCGGCAAGCTTGCGAATCCGGAATCCATGAAGAAGAAACTCACACGTAAAACCTTAGCCCGCCGCGACGACTCATGACTAAACGCCGCAAGAACCGCAACACGTGACAACCTAGATTGATCTAGGCTCGGCTATGAAAGAACAGAGATAGATCTAATGACAAGCTTAATGATAAACATTGAGAGTACCGATGACATCTAGATCTAACAAGAGATAAAGCCGAATCGACATCAATCTAGATTGGGCAAAGAGTGTGTGCAAAAAACATAAATAAATAAATAGATAATCAAATAGGAATCATGCACCACTCGGTAACTTAATGAATTCATTAGGGTGCCAAGCCTAATGAAGCCGATAACTAGCTCTCGCCCAGATCTTAGCCCACCGGATGGCTCATGATCGACAAAAAGAACCCTCTTGCCCCTCGATAGCTTAAATCCGCCGACGATACTAAGCGTGAACAAGACTTCTTGCAATAATCTAAATCCGCATGACGATACTAGACATGGTGCAAGGTTGCCCGGTACTTCTACGGAGGTCGGCGGGTCGATGAATCCTCGCGCAGTAGATCGGCGACTGAACTCGAGGGCGGGTGGCGAGCCCGGGCACGGAGCGGGTTGATTGTATTTGATTTGGTAGATCCAATGATTACAATGGCGTGACTCCGTTTATATATGCACGGGTCAGGCCTGGTCTTGCCGTTTACAATCTGGACTCCCTTTCAAACCGACTAAACTTAACTATCTATAGAATATTATTATTTATTTATTCCTAATCGTTCTCTGAACAAGTTTCCGTAGCTTTCAAGGAAGTCTTGTCTCCCGTATATCTTGACTTAACCGACCAGCAAAGATCCCATACGTAGATATGTCAGCTTCCAAACTTGATGTCCGATCGGCCAGGCAGAGGATATGCAAATATCTTGAGAGTCCTATGCAAGAACGACTTTCTTTCTTTAAAATGCCAAATCTGGACTCATGACATGCACGCATGCCTTTCCTTGTCTCACGTGATGGTTCTTCAGCGTATATGCATATATACATGCAAGTTTGGATACGTCTCCGTAGCATTTGGTCTGGGTTCGCCTCTCTTCGGCTTTCTCTCCCGAATGCCTAGACGTCACCTTTGTCGCTTACTGAATGTGCTGACACCACCTTTGCCGGTTGCACGTCATCTTTGCCTTTTTTGCTCATTCCTTTCTTTCAAGTCGGCACTCTGTTAGCCACGATTTTTGGGCCGAGTCATCCTGACCAAAAATC
>JADLZK010010135.1:0-96902 GCA_015847255.1 Hyparrhenia diplandra | reverse complement strand
AGATTGAGTAAATTACAGCCACCATACAACAACTTGAATGGTGGGTGCAGATAGGTCCAATAACTCGTAAAAAGCTCAATTTAGTACAATAACTTGACAAGTGGGTGCATATTGATCCAACTTCTTGTAAAATGGTCAGCTTTGTGCAATAACTTGGCAAATTAGTGCATCAATAGTCCAAATGTTACAATGACAATGTATTTGGCTAAATATGGATCGTATGGGATGGGTATAGGGCATATATTCCACAATTTTAGGATTTTGTTTCTTAATATCATGACCAAAATGAATTCTAGTTTCTATCACATCTTTCAAATTGATGTTCCAATATTTTTTGTGAATTTTATTTTTCATCCTACCATTCTGAAATTTATTTCTTTTCCAAAGATTCAAAAGGCTAAAAAAATCTTGAATAAATAGTAGTTGATCGAAGGGAACACTCTACCCATATGTCCATTGATAAATAGTATAAACACCACCTCAATTGAATAAGCATGTTTTACTTATTAAAATACTAAGTATATGTTAGCCCTAAAGTTAAAGTTATAATTCAAGTTATTGAAAACTTTGCTTTTATACATCTTTTGTTGCGTCAGAATTGGGAGAAACTAATTTTGTATGAAGAAACAAAATATCTCATTTTTTTGACGTGAATATTCTTCAGAATTTCAAAATAAATATTCTTGTCTTGGATAAATATATCACCAAGCAACACGAATATCAATGGCTGCAGTGCTTAATTATTTATTCCGACATGAATATACCATCTATTTGCTATCCGGCGTGGCCACATACAAAACATGGAACATTTGGACTGTATATGCACCAGTTTGCTAAGTTTTTGCACTATATTGATCATTTTAAAAGTTGTTGGACTAATCTGCACTAGACGCCAAATTGCTGCACTAAATTGAGCATTTCACAAGTTGTTGGGGTTAATCCGCACCCACCTGACAAGTTGTTGTATTAGGGATGCAATTTACTCTTTTTAGATTTTTAGCCTTCTCTTGTTTTTTTTTTTTTAAAAATACACCGTAAAATTATCTGATTAGCTTTCCTAAGATATTTTAGCTGATGTGACGCAACTTTAGCCGTTCTATGCACGTGCCGTATTAGTCATGATTCACGAGAAAGGTAAATTGAACATTTTCCTTGAATAAATATGTATTTAAAAATACTAAAATATATTTTTAATAAAAAAAGGTTGTTTTAGCACAAAAAAACGCAAAAGAAAATGCAAATGAAATTTCCTTTGCAACAATGGTCTTGCTTAACCATTGAGACATGCATGAAAAAATTCAAATGAAAGTTAAAATTAAAGTTATGATACACATTACTAACACGCATCATGTGGTTTATAACTTTTTTTTTTGACAACATGGTTTATAACTTTGTAGTAGCACTATCTTCAAACATGCATCCAAACTTTTAAGTTGTTATACACATTAACAACATATGCATCATGTGGTTTAACTTTGCAGTAGCACTATCTTCAACACATCATCTGATTTAAATTTCTACTAGTAGCACTATGTGTTTAAACCGACATTTCAATTCGGTTTATTTGTTTTTCAAATACTTATGTGCTCAAGAATCAATAGCCGATATCTTAATTCAAAACATAGAACCAATAGGTTCAGTTTTTGTTCTTTTTTCGTTTTTCAGTTTAAATCGAGAAAACTGAGCTGCCCTTTGACTCGAGTGACGGCTCCTCGGCGTCCTCGCCTTTGTTGGGTCGTTGCATCGTAGCACATGCTGCCCCGTGAGGCCACAATGGTGTGTTTGGTTGCCTAAAATTGTGGTGGCCAGGCTAGGATGGGCCACATTTTGGATGTTTGGTTCCCAAATGGGTATCCCCGGCCCGGCCACACCTGCCCGGCCGTACAGAGATAGCCCAGCCAGGATTGAATCGGCAGGTTGGTGATTCATTCCTGACCGGGCTCCGTCTGGCCACGAGCGAGGGCGAGGCGCTGGGCCATGTTCGCTCGTCTCACCTCCCGAGCGTCGCGTCTCTCCCAGCGCAGGCCCCAGCCCCTCCACACCGCTCGCCCCCTGCCATCGCGTACGCCGGAGCTGCGCTCGGCCCTTTCCCCCGTCGCGTCTACTTTACGCCCGGAGGTGGTGGTGCCGACGTTCGTCGCCGATTGGAGCTCTCGTCGTTCCAGATCTTCGCGTACAGGGTGGTGGAGAAGGAGAGGAGCGCTTCTCCCGTGGGCTCAGCCCCACGCCCACCTCCACCTACACCGCGAACTGCGCCACCGCGCTCACGATGGAGTCGCCGAGGTCGGAGCGTTGCAGGCAGAGGAGGCGCTTGACGAGGCCCTCGGCGAGGAGCGCGTCCACCATCGGGCTCCGGATGAGCCGCGGGAGCTCGCCGCGCGCGTGGAGCTCGTCCACCAGCGGGCTCCGGATGGCGTCCACCAGGCCATTGAGCGCGCGCACTCCGACGCGGCGTGGGGCTCCGGAATCCGACACCATGGTCATGGTCAGATGTCACCGTGGCGGGCCCGAGATTGGAGTTCGCCGCGGCGCAGGGCGACGTCGTCGGTCCGCTGCCGCTCAGCCATCTGCAGCCTCCGACGCGCCGGCGAGGCCGCCAGTCCTCCGCGGCGCAGCTCCTCCCATGGGGCCTCCGACGCGCCGGCGAGGCCGCCAGTCCGCCGCGACGCAGCTCCTTCCATGGGACCTCCAACGCGCAGGCGAGGCCACCGGTCCGCCGCGGCGCAGCTCCTCCCGCGGGACCTTCGTAGCAGGCACGGCCGCGGGACCTTGGTCGCGAGCGCTCCACCAACACGGCTGCCTTGGTCGTGGGCACTGGGCGGCACAACGGATTATCTGTACTGATGCATATGCAATTGGATGGAGAACTTTACCCGCGTACCATTATGAAAAAAGGCTCCGACCAAGTAATGCATCACTAAAAAGCTTTGGGCGCACCTCCGTATACCATCAGCTCCTTAAATATAACTTCATCCCCTATACCACTACCACTTTAGCGTTCGCTTCGATTCCTAACGTTTTCATGACCTGACATATGGGGCCTAACATTAGAAGTGTCCATCCTACCCTTTAGGAATGAGTAAAAAAAAAAAAAAAAACTTATCCGAGCGCTCGGCCCGAACCGAGACCGACGCTCGCGAAGGAGGAAGCGCCGCCCGTCTCGCGCGAATAGGAGGAGCGCCGCCCCAGCGCCGCCGCGGCCCCGCGTGCATTTTTTCAATATTTTGCTAGCATTTAAATGTAGTATCCCTTGTTTTTTTCCTTGTTATGCAGACAAATTACTGCTAGCTCTTTCTTTGACAGATACTTATCTTGTTCTGTTATCTGCTGTTGCCCCATTCACATTGTAATGTTTCCTCTTATCAGTATTCTTGTTGTAGCGTTTCTTCTGAATTCTGATTGGTATTCATACAGAGCAAATTGCCGGTATTGTGGTGATATAAATCTAGGAGCAAACAGAGGTTCTTTTTCTACGCATAGATTAGTTTTATGTACTCATTACACTAAGTACAGTTAATGTGTTATTTCAGGCACTGGAAACTTCTCAGTTCCGTTGTGGGAAAAGAAATTTTGCACTGATGCTTGTGCTATCACCTGGGCTAAACTGTGTGAGACCAAGAGATTGATGTCTCTGTACAAAAGCGTGGTTGATTGGGATGACTCAGCTGCATTAGAAGCCTTCAATGATGCAAAGGCGCGCTTCTGTGCTGTATATCATGGTCAAGATTATGATATCCCTTTGCCTGATCCAAACATGTTTATCGATATAGTCAACCCAGATGAATATGTTGATCCTGAATTGGTGGCTGATCTGGAGAAATCACGTCGCCGTGTTCCCAGAAAAGATAATGTTGTTCCTGATGTCTGGGACTCTTTTATTTTCTCTGACAAGCCAGTTCCAGTTACAGGATGGGGCGACACGGAGACCAGCGTCACTCATGGCCAGCAGCTCTCTGTAAACTGGGACAATCAGTTAAAACACTCAGTTGAAGCAACTCAGGGAACTGGGAAGTGTATCAGAACAACAGGATCAAACCAGCAGCCAGGGAGAGGTATAGAGGACAATGGTGATTTTGATCAGATACTATGAACTGAGGAGCAAGGAAGTCTTTTCTCCAGTCTGTTTAACGGTGTTAGTGTGCAAAATGGACGGAGTGGTATAGGGGACAAGTTACATTTGGGCGATGGTATATAGGTGCGCCCAAAGTTTTTAGTGGTACACAGGTCAGGAACTTTTTTTATAATGGTACACAGGTAAAAGCCTCAATTGGATGCGCCTCCCTAAGAAAAATTTCTGGTTAAGTTGTTGTAATTGTGGATGCAATTTTATGTGCGTATCTCTGTGCTTTCAATCTGTGGAATCTATTGTAATTGTGATGGTAATGATACTTTGATCTGGTAGAGTCGGATTCATACAAGTCAACCCAATAGAGTCTTCACTTCTTGAAGGATCTATTAGAGTTGGATTCATGCATCAGTTGATTTGTTGATTTTCAAGCATACTCTGAATATGTTACATGTGAGCTGTCAGATGATTTGTTGATTTTCAGCAAGCAAGCAAGCGCCATGGCAGAGCAGCCCACCACATGTTCGATAAAATGTCCCAAAGGAGGTGAACTCACCAACTCGAGGTAGAGGTATCAGTATACAAATCAAGCCATGCAAGACAAAAAAACTGGCTCCAACCAAACAAGCTCGGGATGCCACAATGGGCATAGCTAATCCCGGCGGACCGAGGTTGGGCTAGCCGGCCCAACTTGGCACCACAACCAAACACACCCAATGTTGCTCGAACCACCGCCACGCCGCCACCTACCCTAAAGCTAGAGTTTGGACTTTGGGTTGGGGGTGGGGATGGACTGGCGCAGAGTCAGGCACCGATGATGATGTGTGAAAAATCACTAGACCATTGGCTGCGACGGTGTGCGACTTCTTAGGGCCCGTTTTGGTAGGAGTAGAGACCAATTGTTTAGTTGGCAAAAATTTGTAACCCAACTTCCAAGTTTTTCCACTCTCTCTCAATCACATCACATTAAATACACTAAAATACATATGTTCGGAGTATGAAATGTAGGTAAAAAAAGTAACTAATTACAGTTTAGATGTACATTGCGAGATCGATTCTTTTTGAGTCTATTTACTCCATGGTAAGATAATATTTACCACAAACAAACAAAAAACGTCTTCTGATGTCAAATTCTAACTTTCTAACATTGGGTTACAAATTTTTTGCCAACTAAACAAGGCTAGACTAAAATATGGACTACGAGACAGACTAATAGTCTATTTGGTTTCAAGGACTAAAAGTGACTAAAAGACCAAAAAAAAAAAAAAAAACCTACCTTTAAAGATAAAGTGGATTAATTAGCCCCAATTAGCATCTCTCAAGGGACTAGTGGATTATAGGAACTCCTGGTCCCTCTTTTAGTCCCCTTGTTTATCATTTAATAGGGACTAGAATCTAGTCTCTAGTCCCATGCAATTAGCCTGCAGTATTTGTATGGACATAATTTACTTTCCTCATTCGGAAATGAAATGAAATAGTCCGGTCATAAATTTTTTGGTTGGACCATGGCCAAAATTTGTCTCAAACCAAATAGATGCTAAATTTCTAACGCATTTTGCATAACTTGCTTGATTCACTGGGCCACTAACATAAGTAGGACCTTTCTATTGCAAACCAAAGCAGCCAAATTCAAGCAATTTAGGTCCTAACTCAAAAGGACGGCCGGTATCTCGAGTCTGAAGTCTGAACTGATTAATGTGTTTTACATGTACCAGCATTCGCATTCGGACGCTTGGTAATAAAATTACAACAGCTGAGGCAGCAGCTAGCTTACACAGGAGACGTGTTTCAAACACCTGATATACATCACAACAGACAGTGCTACACATCAGTCAGTAACCGGATGGCTCCCTCTAGTCAGGGTCAGAACCGTCTCTTCTGCTGAGGATACCCAGGGTTCTGCATCCCCATCCCTTGATCCGCCTTCCTTCTCAACTGTTTGTCACACACATCAGGTTTAAGTGCATCCACAATCACAAGCCTTCTTCAATAACACATCACACTAAAGGCCAAAATTACCTGGTGCGGATGAGACTGGCCACCTGCGCCTCTCTGCATTGGGATGTTGCCAGGATTTAGCCCAGCCATGCCAGCCTGTGATGCAGCATTGAAGGCAGCCATGTTCGCTCCAGCTGCAACTCTTGGCATGCCCCCAACCATAGGTTGCTGTGGCATTTGTCGTGGCATGGGTCTTGCAACAGATTGACCTCCAGGAGGAGCATTCCCTGATGGCTGTACAGAAATGCATCGCAATTAACTTGGACAACTCAGACACGATTTCACAACTATGCTGCAGATGGTAATTGGAACAAACAAGAAGTTGGGTTCCTAAACCAGTTATGGAAAATAAAGTGTTAGGAAGAGGTCTGTTACCGGTTGAGTTGGTTGAAGGCTTGTTGTTCCTTCAAAATCTGTTGTGGTATCTACTGGACGAACAGGATACTGTACAATTTTCTCCCCTGGCTGGGATGGTAAAAGCGCACTATCCAGAAAACAAGTTCAGTCAGGAGTATAGGAAATACCTTTCCTTTCTAAATGAAATTTTATGCCAAACATCTGAGAACTTTTCTGCATGAAGCCATTCAAACTAACAGGTATTTCTTTGGAATTTTCTCACACATAACTTACTTTCGTCCAGGTAGTGGGTCCATCCGAAAGTATCTAAGCAAAAAAAAAGAGCATATTCAGAAACATTTATGTACAAAAAGCAGTCATGGAGACCACAGCATCAAGTACGTGAGCAGCACTGTCAACTTTTCAGGATGGAAAAATGTACATCCTTGTTTAAGCTAAACTCATATATCATTAGAGCTTCTAAAAATGTAAAAAGAGATTAGAATCCAGAAACCATTATATTCTCTTGTTATTATAAGATTCAGGAAGCAGAAAAATATTTACAAGGGTATTCATGAGCCTAATTAGCCTTCAATCCTAGCAGTTAATGCTGACTCATGTCTCGAAAAGGAACATATCAGTACTAATGAAAAAAAAAAAAAATAGATTTAAACACGAAATGTAGGTATAGAGATTTTTAGTTCATAGATGTTCATTTATATTTTTTACATCATACCTCAATAAATAAATGAAATAAGGAAACAAACCTATAATCAAAATAAAAATAATGGTAGGCAATAAATAAGCAAAGAGCCGTGACTGCATGACCAAGTCATTGTGTAGTGACTACTTAAGTCTGTGTATAATGATTATTAGTATGAGTCCTGAATAAATTTTCAAAGGAAATAAACCTATAGTTCAAACCGTAAATAACTTCAGGCAATCCATCAGAAAGAAGTATGGCTATAGTGACTACTTAAAGTCTACTGAGTATTACTTAAAGTCTACTGAGTATATATGAAAGCTAACACATGATTCTTACTTTTACAAGAGCAGGTCACAATGATCTACAAGATGCACATTGGTGCAATGCTGTCTTTTGTAACATTGCTAACTAGATTCAGGCCACAATGAAATAGAACAGTAATGGACTAACTATAGGCATTTTGGAAATGATCAAAATATACAACCAGGCCACAAGAAAAATGAAAGAGCAAGGAATATGTGAAAGTATTTAGTTACTTACTCATGCTCCAAAGCTTGTGCAGCTGTTATACGCTTTAGGGGATCATACCTAGAACATGAGAATATCATGGTGATGAATCAAAACAACAAGAAAGCATTAATATATATTATGTTCAATTGCCACCAAGCTAGAGAGCAATGAGCAAGTGACATACTCAAGCATTTTTGAGAGAAGATCGAATGCAGGACTCTTCGTTGCCAAATGAACAATGTTATGGAGACCGGGGTTGTCACTGCAAGGAAGAAAAAGATTACTTGAACAGATAGTGATGAAAAAGTAATAATTTATGTATCTTAGAGCAGTTAAAAAATGACAAACATACTACTTATGGCCTTGAATATGTTGCTGGTCGTTTTGCCACCATGGAAGATTGGCAAGGGTAGGCCACTTTTCAACTGTAGGGTGGCCTGCAGAAGGATTGGATTATATATAACAAACACAAGAGTAGAAAAACCAAACAATACAGAAGAGGAAGCAGGCCATCCATACCTAAGACCTTAAAAATCTTGTCAAGTTGATCAAGCTACAAGACATGCGTAAATCAACTGTGAGATAAATAAGGTGCAAATGAATGGCGTACACAGAGGAAAACTTCTATAAAATGTAACACAACAGACCATGCAAGGCAACAATATGTAAGTATATGCCTACTTGATTTTATTAAGATGAAGGATTAGATCACACAAGACAGTTATTTTACTTGGCATGTAAATGTAGCAGCTTTGGTCTAATAATCTAATCTGGTAGCAAGATAATAACAATAATCACTTGAATGAAAGTGCCCATACCTGGAATGGGTTTGGAGTATTTTTCGCTTCGACACCTTGGAACAGAGGTTTCAATGTGAGCAGTTCAGCAAAAATGCAACCAACTGCCCACATATCTATAAATAATTTAAGGAATAACTGAACTGAATCAAACGAAGTGAAATACAAGGTAAAGGAGAGATGTTTTTGCTCTCCAGGCAAGGATACCAACAGCACTCGTGTAGTGTTTTCCCCCAAGTAACAGCTCAGGAGCACGATACCAGATAGTTACAACAACCTGAAAATCATTGATAAGACATACATATACACAACAGATATTGGTAACAACTCACATGCTCCAACACATAAAAGAAAAATCAATGATTAACGAAAGATTCAGAAAATGCAAAGAGAACTGAAATGTTATATGCGTGTGTATGCATCTTCTAAAGGGGTGTTTGGATTCTTGGGACTAGGGACTAGACATGACCATTAGTCCCAATTAGCCCCTCTTGAGAAATTGTTTGGTAAGTTAGGGACTAAATGGGACTAAAAATTAGTCTCTAGTCCCTAATCTTGAGGGAACCAAACAGGGCCTAAGCCTCAAATTTATCAGAAGCAACCTACAGCATATTTTCCATTACTTGTATTACTGGAAAGGAGGGCAGAGGACAGCAGCATGTGTGCTAGCTAAAAGGAATGCATGTGGAGGTGCTCACTCCATTGTCAGATAATGGTTTCAGTGGAGCTTGATATATCCTAGCAAGTCCAAAATCAGCGATCTTTATAATTCCATGCTCGTCTCCTTCTCCCATGACCTGTAGTGGCACGTATTGAAGCACTATAAGAAAAGAGGACAAGTTTGCACAAATTGTGCAGTTATATTTGTATATCTGCAGGTGGCACCATACCAGTATGTTGGAAGGCTTTAGATCTCGATGTATAATCCAGTTACTGCAGGAGGGAAAAGGGGGATGATTGAGATGAGCCAACAGATTTTCACTAGGGCTTTTCACCGAAAGCAGCACATAATACTCCAGTTACCTGTGAAGATAGTTGAGGCCATTGAGCAGTTGCCACAGCAAGGATTTGACAGTGTATGTGTTAATGGAGGAGCTCAGCTTCTCCCTATGATGCCTGATAATCTCCTGCGGTTTGGTTGGTTGGTTTGGTTAATCAATTAGGTATAACACTCAAGAAATGAAGAGAAAATGAATCAGAAACACCATCACATACATAGAGGTCGTGCTCTGCGTAATCGAATGCGAGGTATAGCGACATGTCAGCGTGGTTGATGTGCACATTGACGAGCTTGACGACATTCTCGTGGTTGATCTCGCGCAGGAGCTGGCAAGCAAACAGGTATATTAGGCTAGGGTTTGGTGCTCCAGCCGCAGCGAAGGCCGCTAGGATGGAAAAAGCGTACAGGAGGAAGAAGCAAAGCAAAGAGGAAAACAGACCATGATCTCTCTAATTGCGGTGGGTGATACTCCGTCCCCCTCCTTGGACTGCTTGAACTTCTTGATGGCGATAGGGGGCCCGCGGCGGCCGGGCGCCGGGTGGGACGGCTTGAGGCGCGCGAGGAAGACGAGGCCGTAGGTCCCCTCGCCGATCTTGCCAATCAGCTCGTACTGCTGCAGCCACGCCGGACGGTTGGCGCCGCCCGCGCGCCCGTCCCCATCCCCGTCCCCGCGCCGGCCAGCCGCCGCAGCTGGAAGTCCTCGTCGTCGTCCTCTTCTCCGACGCCGTGGTGGCGCTCGGCCCACTGAAACCTTGACTTGTTGGACCAACGGCAAGAATGATCCTCACATATCTGCTCGGAGTTATGCGGGCCAAGACTACACTTGGGCCCAAAGAGAATGACGGCCAGTCCACATACGACTAGGCCCACGCAACGCAGTCAAAACTCTGAAAGAGTGTCCTGTGTGTTATCCATTTCTTCTCCTCTGCTCTGCTCCTTCTCTTCTCTCTAGTGGGGAGCGCCGCCGCCTGCCGCCGCCGCTGCCGTCGCCACCAGAGCAGTCCAGTTCGGTCCCGTTCGGTAGATATGGCGGCCGGGAGTGCCAGTGCCACGGCGTCCCTCTCCGTGGCGGCGGCAGCGGCTGCCGCTCTGCGCGTCAAGCGGCCATGCGCTCGCTCTCGCGCTTGGGCTCCCTCGCAGCGGCCGCAAAAGGGGCACTCCTCAGCCTCAAGCCTTGCGCCGCAGTGGCACCACACGCTCCTTTGTGGCGGGCGGAGTCGGATGGCGCAGGCGGTGGTGCCGGCGCCGGCGACGTCATGGGCCTCCTCCTCCGGGAGCGCATAGTCTTCCTCGGCAACGAGATCGAGGACTTTCTCGCGGACGCCGTCGTCAGCCAGCTACTCCTTCTCGACGCCATCGACCCGGACTCTGACATCCGCCTCTTCGTCAACTCACCAGGGGGGTCCCTCAGGTAAAGCTCCTATATTCTTTCCCTTATTACAGACATTTCAATCCTCCTTTATCGCTAATCCATTCATTCATCACCATTCACTACTCTTAATTTGTGTGCCTTCATCACATCGAAATCTAACTCAAGGACTACACTTGTGACCACTCTTGCTGCCTTTCAGCGTACAAATGTTAGCTCAATCCTCAAATCTGTCTTTGCAATGTACGAACTTTAACTGAAGTGGTGAATCCTGAAATTTATTATCTAACCCAATCCAGTATCCCTGAACTCTTTATTCTTTTAATAAAAACTGAAAAGGGATAACATGTAGGCATCCTTAATCCTCTATGTGATAGCCACAAATTGCAGTCAAATTCATTTCCACGGGCTGACTTCGGGTCTTAGGATTCTCATGTATAGGATATAGGCACAATAGATTGACAACTTTTGTTCGTCACGATTCATGGCATGCTGTGGACTAACTGATCCAAGCCTATACAAACCCATAACCCTATCAGGGTTGACATATTCTTCTGATGTCTGCAGTCTGGTCACTGTTTTTGGTGCATCTTTGCAGCACTGAGTGGCTAATTGATCCTGTCCTGAGAATTCTTCAATTATTATTTGTTCACTATATGTTCCTTTCGTTCACATATCTCCAATCATAGATGAAAATATTGTCCGCAACTGCATCTAGATTGCTCTGAATCAGTTTAATTAGTCTTTTCCTTAAGTTATAAATTCCTGAAGCAGCAATGCCGTTTACTGGAATTCCAAGGGAGAAGACTATTTGTTTGTATCGTTGAACTATTGTCGGAGTTTGATTTTGGCCATGAGCGAACAGGAATCTTTGACCATCCAACTATCAAAACCGTTCACATATTAACATCCAGCGGTTTTGAGGGTGTTTTTCTATTATGTGGACAACAGGCTCCCCTCTCCATGCTCTCAACGCAGCAGTTTTCCCCCTTTTCTCTATCTCTCCACTGTGGTCCTCACAATGCTGCTACCCCAGCGCCTCCACTGCATGCTCATCCTTGCGTTCGGGCATGACATGCACTAGCGCCTTCACCGCCTCCAATGATGACAACGATGGGACTGCGTCCACCCTTGACATGGTATAGCCGCTCCACGGCTGCCAGTGCATCCTCAGGCTTCCCTGCACCGCTCTCCACCACGCACCAGGCCAGGGCTGCCCCTGAACCGCAATTGGGGGCAGGTCCAACCCAACACAGCTAGGCTAAGAGGGACCGAGAGAATCTTTTGACTTTAGGGCCCAAGTAAGCTCATCCTAGGCTGAAATTCAACGGAGAAGCAGCGGAGGAGGCTGGCCATGGTGATGCCTAGCCTAGCTGCAGAACACCACCGAGGATAGGAATGGCGAGGGGCAGCCATGCCCATGCCTAGGTTTAAAGAAGCGGATGGGGAGAACTGCTGCCTTGCACTGGTTGTGGGGCCAGCGGGGAGAAGAGCACCCGAGATGGCAGTGAGAAAGAGAAATTAGGAGAGTTGTGGCGCGGGGAGAGAGACACAACATATAGAGGAGGGGGGAGAGAGATGGATCTAACAAGCGGGCCTCACTATGGCATGTCGTCCTTTTAAGTAAAAAAAAAAAAAAACTACCTTAAAAACGCTGGATGGTTGGACATGAATGGTTTTTGGAGCTTATGGCCAAACTCAAACTCCGCAATAATTCAATGTGGAAAAAATGGACTTCTCCCGAATTCCAAACCTATACTACTCTAGACCTTATATGCACTACCAAAATCTAGTTATAATCACTGCAGAACTTGTAAGGAACAAGTAATTTTAGGCTACACCTGTGTTCTGAGTTATGTAACTGGTATCATGCCTCATTGGTGGCTGGTTATTCTGTCACATTATTTGCCTAAATGGGAACATGTTTTACTTGTCCATCGTGAACTATAATTGTCTGGTGGAAGATCATCAAGCCTCTGCTCATCATAGATAATGTTAATGTACAAAATCCTGTCATTTGCTGACTGACTATTTTGTTACTCTTTCAGTGCAACAATGGCCATCTATGATGTAATGCAGCTTGTGAGGGCAGACGTATCCACTATTGGAATGGGCATAGCTGGTTCAACAGCTTCTATAATCCTTGGTGGTGGCACGAAGGGCAAGCGATTTGCCATGCCCAACACCAGGATTATGATCCATCAGCCTGTTGGAGGTGCAAGTGGGCAGGCCCTAGATGTAGAGGTCCAAGCGAAGGAGATATTGACGAACAAGAGGAATGTCATTCGGATCGTATCAGGCTTCACAGGCCGCACTCCTGAGCAGGTAGAGAAAGACATTGACAGAGATCGTTACATGGGCCCTCTTGAGGCTGTCGATTATGGACTTATTGATGGCGTGATCGATGGAGACAGTATCATCCCACTTGAGCCTGTCCCGGAGAGGGTGAAGCCTAAGTATAACTATGAGGAGCTGTACAAGGACCCGCAGAAGTTTCTTACACCAGATGTTCCAGATGATGAGATATACTAGTCTAAAAGTTGTATTTTCTGCGAATCTTAAGTCTGTTCTTCAGCAATCAGTTGCTTTTGCTCGCTTGTAGCTGTCAAACAAATACTAGCACTAGCAGTAGCTTATTGGTCTGGTTTCCTGCCTATATTACTGACTGAATGTTTATTCGAGCAGGCAACTAGAGCCTGTTGGTTGTGTTTACCATCGCATATGTTTCTGGTGTTATTGTAGGGTTAGAATGGTCTGGCTGTCTCGTTTTCAGTTCTGACCATTTCAGGTGTGACGCGTTCAGATCAGTCAACTATTTGATTTTTTGTGACACCAGCAAAAGCTTCTACATTCCATTTCAATACATTTTCTTTATAAAGATGAAGATAATTCTTATCAAATTATAGCAAATAAGTATTACAACTGTAAAGTTTAGTATCACACATGTAATGATGACAGCCTCATAGGAAATGTGTCATCCCAGTTCCCTGAGACAGATTTAAAAGGAGAGTAACAAGTTTTTACCAAAAAAATATATTCTCGACTTTATTCGTTGCCATGCGCCCTCCAAAACGGAATGAAGAGTTTGCCGTAACGAGTATTTCTTTCTTGTAAACTCACAGGTACAGTAATGAATACAACAATCAGCTTGTCGACAAAAAGAAACAAAGAATACAACAATCAGCTATGCTGATATAATCGCAATGAAGCCATTCCTGTCATCAATTCAAAGCAGAAACGGCATGGACAAGAACTGCTGGGGCACCAGCACCCACGGTGCTTTCAACTCTGAGGGAAAGGGGATCCCAAAACTGAACACCGTGGTTCCCGCTTTTCAGACTGATTGGTGCTTTGATGCAGTCAGAAGCATCACCATGGCCCTCTCTTGCTAATTTTGCTGCCGCGGCCCTCTTCAATCTGATACGTTCAGCTCTTGACCCGATTGTCTGACCCAGTATTGAGGCGGCTATAGTAAGGGCCATGGCTGTCTTCGGCATCAGCACAGATTTCCTGAGCATCCCTATGAAAGGCACTGCTGCATGCACTGCAGCAAACCACTGCACTGAAAACTTCTGTGTGTGCTCCCTCCAGATGCCGAGAGGAACATTTGCTGCCATACCAAGCAATGCAATCACCAGTATTTTGGTTGGCAGGGGCTGAGGGCGAAGCCCCTTTGCAAAGGCTGTGCGGGATAGTGCTGCTCGGGCAGCAACTATTGCAGGTGGGCACTTCAGTTTCATACCAGCTGGGGGTGTCATCATCTTTGCTACAAGTGGCACAACACCGCTTAATGCCCTATAAGACTTTGCAAGTGGACATTGGCCGTTTTCCAGCCACTCGTTACTCAGTGCTTCATGATTGTTAGACTGGCCTTTATTCTGAAATTCCAGAGAAAGCAAAATCAGACAACCGAATGGCATGCTCCCTCACAAAAGAACATGTTAAAGTTTTTATCATGTACCCATTTAGTGTTACCACTATCAAGGAATGTTCAGATGCATTGTATGAAATGTGTCTATTTCTACCAGCTAAATTACTTTCTTTGGTGATGAAAAAGATCGAATGTAATAGACAACACTGGAGACAAGAAATATTGAGAAGCATAGTTAGCACAAATTACCTGGGGGAGGTTGTTGGGGTTCTTTTTGTTGGAGTTTTTCTTGTTGTGCTTATTTGAGAAGTCACCAAAGCTGAAAAAACCTCCAAATGCAGATAGACTGATGGATGCTGCTTTGGCCGCCAACGGGTTGAACTCGGGATTGGGCTTTGGCAGTGGCTTGTCAATCTGGGCCAATGATCCTTCTGAAAGTGGGACAACACCATCTCTACCATGGAAAACTCGAAATGCCATGTCAAAATTAGGTCCATCTTCGAAAATTGGTCCCTTGGCTCCTCTTGCCTTCACAAGCAGAAAACAGCACATTCAGTGATCGCATCCAAAGCATCAATGATTTTCAGAAATGGATGCTGCGGTAAAGTAAAGGGCATACAGGAACGGGGAAGTTGACGGACGAGAAGGAAAAACTTGTAGGCTCATTGATGTTCCTCAGGAATGGGCATCTTTCAATTCCTTGTTGGGCAACAGTTTCTTCCAAGCACATAGGCTCACTGAGAGCTCTTCTAAAAGCTGAATCCATATGGAGACCGCTGGCTAGTCGACCTGCAAGTGTGGAAATGTTGAGAAAGCAATTTGAGCAAAGGAATTATATGTGTCGTCTTAATTAAAAAAAACATACAAGCAATTGTCTCCTATCATCATGTGTAAAGTCAACCCTAGACTAGATCAATGGTATGCTCGAATAGAAATAATGGTGTGAACAGAATGCAGACAGGCAAAGTTAGCTGGCAAGCCTAGAAAGTGAGAGCCTTTTGTTTTGTGGCTCCGTTTCAAGTGTGAACCAACTGTGAGTATTAGCTGTATTCCAGAAACAGGGAAAAAAACGGTAGCCCATGTCGATTGTTGGCCTGCCTGTCTACCTAACAGCACTAGAGCAGTTAGCACATGAGCGCATGCAGGCCGGCCTAACCTGCCGTGCAATTGTGCAAAATCAATCACCCAAATTTGCCTCCCAGGCCGACTGTTTGTTATTACGCTGATGACGGAGACAAAAATGGCTACAGAATCAGGAGATGATACTCATAATTCGATTAGATCGGAAATCGGCCCTCTAGTTTGCAGTTAGAATGCGAAAGAAATACTTGGAGGCAGGCATGAATCGAATCGCTCGTTAAGTGTCCTACCGAATTCCTTAATCCCCCGCATAAGTTGGAAGCAGCATCCGTCTTGAATCGAGTCTTCCTTTCCCCGAGACAGGAGGAGCAATCCGTCGACATGTGTACATACTAATTCCTAATCCGGTAATCCTAGCAGACGGGGAAATCCATCCAGGAGGAAAAAAGAGAAGTCTCACCTCCGATTCGAAGCGAAGCAAAGAGCAGGCGACGGAGATCTTCTTGTCCTCGCTGACTGCGTGTGGCGAGCACAGGGACAGGCAACAGGCGCGCGAGAAGAAGAGGAGAGAGAGAGGCAGGCCGGAGATGAGGAAAGGAGGCCGAGACCGAGCCCAAGAGGAGTAGTAGTTGGTTGCGTGGTGGGTGGGTGGCTCGTTGTTGCGTTGCGTTGCGTTGCGGTAGCAGTTGTTGGGTTTGACTCTGACCCGGCCTGCTGCACCCTGCACCTGCGCGGTTTCTGCAGCACCAACGCGCACGCTTTCCACGCGCCCCGCCTCGCACTCGGACACCAGGCTTCTGGAAGCGCTATCAGTTTCGTCATTCCGTGCGTTTAGCACGATCAAGAAACCAAGAGGTGCGATATCAAATGGCCCCATAAAAAGTGACGCATATTTCAACAAATTTGCCACATAAAAAGAAAGCTTCTCACACTCTCGCTGATTTCGTCCACTTTTTCTTGTACGTGGTCAAGAAAACCAAAGCCATGGAGGAGCTTGCAAGAGAGACCCTAGTCTGGTCAGAAAACCAAAGCCACTACCAGAGCAAGTGTTAATGTCTAATCATAGCCTGCAAAAGGTGAATAGAATCTGACGAGCAGCTCGTGTTGTAACATTATTCACCTCTATCTACTTTAGTGTGAAACTGTGAACATGACGTCCTTTTTAGATGAAACTACTGCCCTTAGGCCTTCCCTAATGCATGCAATAGAAGATGTTAGCCTTAAGCAAAATTCAAAAGCAAACTAGATAAAAAAAATGAAAGCAACTTCATTCCCAAAACAATTCAGCTTTGGAGCAGCTTTGCAGCGGACGTCATTGTCATTGTGGCCCATGAAAAAAGTAGGGTAACGAGATTGCCTGACCTGGCTCTCTCGGTTGCATGTTAATATATACTCCCTCCGTCCCGCTTTAGCAGTCGTTTTAGCTTGCTATCAAGTGCAGTGACAATTGAATGCACCTGCTATGCTATAGTGTCCGGATACATTGTACTATCTTTGTGAACGTGAGACAGTTGAAAAGAAGTGCGAAACGGCGACTAATGCGGGACGAGGGGAGTACTAGCAAGCGCCCCTAGTGTGGCTTGTACATAAAGTTGTTACATCATCTTGTCATACAAGTATATCCAACTAACTACCTAGATTGTACATCAAGTCAAACATAGATTACATGTCAAGGCATAGCTTGACTCCTATCATACAATCGGATATGCTAGGTACACGTTACATCACCTAGACTATAATCCTAACAACCATATCTGTTAACACCCTTCCTCAATCTCAGCCACTATGTAGGTTGAGATTGCTTCTAAACTTCCCGAAGCTTCGCAATCGGCAAAGGTTTAAAGTGAACCCATCCGCAATCCGGTCTCCCCGATGATATGAACCGAATCTCAAGCAACTTTTGCGCTACCCTCTCACGAACGAAATGAAAATCAATTTCAATATGTTTGGTTCTCGCATGGAATATAGGATTAGCTGAGAGGTATGTAGCACCAAGATTATCACACCATAGACGAGCTTTAGGAGGATGCCGAATCTTTAACTCATTGAGCAATTTCTAAACCCATAAGACCTCTGCAGTAGCATTAGCCAAAGCTTTATATTCAGCTTCCGTGCTCGACCTGGATACCGTGGCCTGCTTCCGAGCTGTCCAGGATATCAAATTGTTCCCGAGATACACTGCAAAGCCATCGGTCAAGCACCTATCATCAACGCACCCGGTCCAGTCAGCGTCAGAGAACGCACTGACCAACATGGAGGGCGACCGAGTGATCTTAAGGCCAAGCTTGATTGTCCCACGTATATATCTTAGAATCCTCTTAACCGCACTCCAATGAATAGAGGTTGGAGCATGCAAAAAAACGGCATACCTTGTTTACACAAATGAAATATCGGGGCGTGTCAAGGTCAAATACTGAAGTGCACCGACTACACTTCTATATCTCGTTGAGTCATCAGGCCCAAGCTTTTCACCAGACTCTATACTCAATTTCTCGACACTACACATAGGAGTAGCCATCGGTTTACTCTTGTCCATGCCAGAACGTTTGAGCACATCGAGTGCATATCGTTCTTGTGTCATTACTAGCCCTTCCTTGCTGCGTTTCACTTCTATGCCCAAGAAGTAGTGCAGGTCTCCCAAGTCTTTAAGAGCAAACGCCTGTTTCGGATCGGCAAGTAGAGCATCAAACACTTCTTGAGATGAACTTGCAACTATAATATCATCAACATATACCAAAACGAATATCGTGTGCCCTCCTCTATTAAAGTAAAACAAGGACGTATATGCCTTGGGCGGTACAAATCCCGGGGCACGCAATTTTCCACACAACCTTGCATACCACGCACGAGGAGCTTGTTTCAAGCCATAAAGTGCTTTGTCCAACTTGCAAACATAATCGGGATGTTCTGGATCAACATAGCCAGGAGGTTGACTCATGTACACCTCTTCCTCAAGAACTCCATGGAGAAAAGCATTTTGCACATCAAGCTGACGAAGACACCAATCCTTGGACACGACTAGAGACAATATAAGACAAAAAGTCGCGGCCTTGACCACGGGACTAAATGTATCCTCATAATCTATTCCATACCGTTGTTTGTAACCTTTAGCAACAAGCCGAGCTTTATATCTGTCAATGGTTCCATCTGATTTTCTCTTGATCTTATACACCCATTTGCACCCTGTTGACACCTGTTATAGCATAATATTACTAGTCAACTAAACTTGGATAAAGGCTTAAAATGAATATCGACACAAGTCTAGGGGTTTAACTAACATAATTCCACGAGTTTTGGTGATTTATATAATTTTAGGGACTTAATAGATAAATGCAGAGAAGAATGGAGAAAGTTCCGGAATATACATCCCATAAGATGACAAGACTTAACCGTGAAGTAACTCGACCCGAAAAGTGGACTAAAACATTCTAGAAGGTACCAGAGGACACCAAAAGAAACGGGAAGCCGACGTGGCATGCCACCACGGCGGCCGCCGATGCCAACTAGGTCGGCCGCCAGGCTAGGGCCACATGTCAGCTTCAGCTTTGTATGTCGGTTTACCACCGACATTGAGGTTGTATCTACACCGTTGCCAAGGTCGGTTTGATCCAATAGTCATCGCTCATCGCCAAGGCCTATATAAGAAGACCCCCTGACCCCAGGGTTAAACCCTAATTAATTCTATCTCATTCTATTCATTATTCTCTTAGTTGTAGAGGTGTCCCAATGTAAGGATAACCTCTCTCTAAGGGATTAGTGAATTAGAAGAAGATTAGAAGAGGATTAGCCATGTAATTAGAAGTAGATTAGTCATGTGATTAGAAGTAGATTAGATCTAATTTAGATCTAGTCAAGAGTAAAGGAGAGTTGAACTATACTTTGGTTCGGAGATGTCTACAGAGTTTGGTATGTTTCATATCTTATCTTTGGATGACTTGTGATTTATATATTTATCTTCTCTATTAATTTCTATACCTTTTATATATGGTTAAGTATAGTTGTTATATTATTGCATGGGATCTCCGCTCGTATTGAGGGCTCTAGTTATGCTAGGTAGCTAGAGTAGTAATTTATAGTGTAGACTTGGTGTCTAAGCTATAGGTTACCCGAGATTGCACCCAACCCCACCTGATAGTTTGTGGTAGCCCTAGGTGGTGACAAACCACGACGGTAGACGTATTCCACCACGTTCGGGTTGGTGTTTGTAGGACCGTAGTCGGAGCTTCCTAGTCCCCTTCTCATCTCTTTACGTGGCTAGTGTTACGATGTCCCAAAGTGTTATAGTATAATTGCTATCATAGAACCTAAGTAATAGAGAAGTATCCAGGAACCTTGATCTCTTCCTTTGACCTCTTGATTAGTTTAGTTTCTCTTTGACATCTTAGTTAGCTTATTATTTTATGCTTAGATATTTACTTAACCTTTAACAATTACCTCCTCACTATAGTCTAGTGGTTTGCTAAGTTAGTGGATACATGATTGTGACTTATTAGAATTCTTTAGCCAAAGCTTCCCTGTGGATACGATACTCTAGAATACTCATCCTAGGGAAAAAGCTACAATGGTAGGTGTTACGTGGCGCTTGCGAATCCTTAATATTCTTTTAGCACTTAACAAATGCCAACAAGCTTTTTATGGCGCCGTTGCGGGGAAGCAATTGGCCTAAAGATTCTAATAATGATCATGATGTTTGCTAATTTAGTGTATCACTAGCTTTAGTAGGATTACCCTTGTTCTCGTTGAGTTATGGAATAGACAGGGACAAAAGATGTCGTTGTGACCTTCCGACAAGATTCCACGAGAAAAGAAAAAAAAAAAAGATTGAAGAACCCGGGGTGCCCGATCATTCAAGATTCATCAACATTGGAACCCTGCTATCTCAAAGGTATGTATTTAAATATATTATTCTAACCATGTATAGATTGAATAAGAAGTCGCCGTCACAAGAATTCAATGCACACATCTCAAGTGACGTACATAGAAGCCGCACATTATGGTAAGTATGATTAAAAGGTGAGAAAGTCTTGCTCATGGACTTTAAATTTATTGAGTAGTTATTATTTAATTTCTTGCATTGCATTGCATGTTTACTTGATCAACTCTTGCATTCACTTTCGACTTAGTTTATGTTTTTGCTTAGTAGATCCATTGCATGTTTAAGTCTTTGCATATATCCATATAGTTTGCATCTAAAAAAAATAGAAAAGAAAAGAAAAAAAAAAAATCCTCACCATGATCATGCTCTTTCATCTCTATTTGAATAAATCTCTAGAGTGCTTTCATACTACCTTTGTTTGCTATAGTATGCTTGGTTTGGAAGTATTGTATACATACTTCTAAAGGTTTTTAAATTAAAGCGTGGTGCTTAGGTTAAAAAGCCTTCCTTAATTGAATTAGACATGGAGTCTAGTTTGGTTATTGAACTAAGAATTGCTTGTGTAGACATTGGATATTTTGTTAGACTAACCCATGTAGAGGACTTTCAAATCCAATTCGGGTAAGTCAAGAGATGAACTCATATTAGAGATGAAGCAAGGCATATGATGAACTCCAACCTTGTGCAAAAAGATACGGCTCATTCATCATTAATGGAAGAGCTGTAAGTAACAAATACCATTCACTCTATCTTTTGCTACAAGTTACCTTTGCCTTGATCCATATGTTAGAGTGCAGCCACAAACAAAATGTATAATACATGAAAAATAAAATCTGTGCTAAGAGTAATCAAAGAACCACCTTTTTTCATTAGCATAGATGAGATCTTATGAACTTTGGACAACAACCCCCGATTCAACCATGTTGTATTCCTTCGGGTATGTGTCCACTAATATTTTGCAGGAAAGAATCTGTGCTATGTCTATTCAATAAAGAAGAGTGTCATATAACACGATCTAGAAAAAGCTATCACTTTCGAAAGAAGTGGATAGACAAAGCAATGACCAAAAGAACATCAAAGACAGGACAAGTTCTCTTCGGTATTCTTGGTCACTAAACTTGCAGAACAAAGGATGAACAATGTCTAAGGACATGGTGATTGCAACACACGATTAGGGGACGGTCCAAAGATTCACACTTGAAGTACCGAAAGTGACGGGAAGGCTCAAGCATGGGGGGAGAAAGGTCGACTCCTCTAAAGATCATCCGATATTACTCCTCCTCTACTCAAGCTCCCGTCACTCGACATGCCGGTTTTGCAATCCCCTACTCACTATTACTTTGTCTCTCTAAGTTTGAATAGTTAATAAATGTCATGCATAAAAATCAAACTTAAGATATCATAAAATTTCCAACTAGAGAGAAAGTAATGGTGAGCATATAAAATATCCAATCAAAACTTTTTCTCGCATAAAAGCAACCTTAAGCTCCATAACAATTCTACCCTTATTTACAATTATTTGTATATTCCTTCGGGTATATGTTGTCAACTAATACTGCAGAATAAAATCATGAGAGGAGCAAAAAGGTTCAAGCACAATTTAAATAACAAGAAAGGAAGGACGATGTAATAAGGGAGACAAGTGAGGAACAAGATACACAAGAGGCCAAATAAGGAAAGCTTCAAAATGGAAAGGTCCACCACGAGGTATTACAATGCCGGCATGCTTCAACAATTAAGGTAACATCTTGAGGTAAGTTGTCAATAAATAAGCTTTCCCTTAACTATGGCATGTTTATAAACAAAGAGCCAAACATGTTAGAGCAAAGTACCCTTGCTTGATCCATCTTCATTAGCTCAACATGTTTTGTTTCTTTAGTTGTTCCTACTACCACTGCCTTGATCTCTTAGTCCTCATCTTGTAAGCTAGAATGTTGCACACCTTGCTTTGGAAGAAGAGAATCAATATCATGCCTTTGATATATCATGTTTAGATAAGAAAACCCTTCCAAAAGTCAACGAGCTTGATTTGATCTCGTCGAATGTTTTAATCACAAACAATCATGCTCAATCTTCGATATTGTCACCCAAGTTAGGTTTAAGAACGATTGTATAATAAATTAATTCTATCTTGTTTGTTGTGCCTATGGTTAGAGAAGAATGAATGAAGTTTTGGTTCTGTTGGTGTTTTCCCACCAACAGAGCCCATGCACTTGATCTCTACCTTGACTTTGCAAAGCGGGACACACTTTGAGTAAAAAGGTGGAGAAACCTATCGCCTCTCCAAAATTCAACAAGTGAAAGTTTTGCAAGCATGCACACTAAAGCAAGACGCCGCCTACGTTAATGCTTCACTCCAACTCATAAGACCATCAAAGAACATGGGTGACGTTGTCATTCACCATTTCAAGGAGCATAACTATCAAGATCAGATAATACATGCAAGGAAACGACAAGGTAAGAAGTCTCGCTCGAAGACTTAAAACACCGAACCCTCGCCGAAAAAGGTAAGATCGGTAGTTATCCATATTTACCTCCTTGCATTGCATAATTGTTTTCCTTTAGCATGTTTACATTACAACACTAGCATTGCATTAGAAAAGAAAAATAAATATTTGTTTGTTGCATTGAAAAAAAAACTCTAAGCCCCATGTGAGTAATTTTGTGGTGTGTAACAACCCACAAGGATATTTACTGTGGTGGCATAAAAATAAAATAAATATGCATGCATCGTCATCCTTATTTGCATATAAAACCCCAAAAATATTTAATGTTTGCTAATAGATTTCTAGACGGACAAAAGCAATGTGGCTTACCCCTAACGCTTAATCAAGTTCCACTAGCTTTGTTGTCTATTTAAGTTCAAGCAGATCCCAAGGAAGAGAGACATGACACATATGGTGTCCAAAGATTAAAGAAGATCAATCACCCATCATCACTATCTACCTCTACTTCCAACCATCAAGAACATTGAAGACTATGTCAACATCCAAATTTGGGGAGTGCAACCCCCATGTATCCGAATAAGTATTCTTATACCTTATTTAATTTTAGCTAGATTTGTTTGCTTTATTAGAAAGAAATAAAAAGATGCATAACTTAGAAAACGAAATAAAAGAGTCTATCTAGTCTTTATTAAAGAGTCTTTATTAGAGTGTGGTAATAAAATAATCTCGAAGATAATCTCTAGCTTTGGAGATGATGAATAGTTGCTCCGGCGTAATTCCTTTCAAGTACCTACCTTTCAAGCTTAATTTCTCTCGAGCTTTTAAATGCAACTGCTTTGACTTGAGATTTGCTTTGAACCTGAAAACATGGGTAGCAAATGCTTGCTCTAAAGTCTAGGTGATTGACATATGATATACGAGAGTCCGAGCTACTATTTATCTTACTCCTAGTGATACTAGATTTACGGAGATTTATCTTTTGAAAATTAAAGTGCACATGATAAGTTCATGTGTGACAAGAGTGTTGAACCTCCTACCATAGCCATATATACATGCTCCCTAGATTAGGAAAATCCTTTGACATATATATTGGTTGCTTGCTTTGCATTGAGTTTGTTCAATCTTTGTCGACCCTTAGAAACTTGTCATGCGATCATGCACTACACCACACTCTATTCCACTTGCATTATTGCTACTTCTACTCTGGAAGTACGCATCCACAAAGCATCCACCAAATATTCACCAAAAATGTTCTATTCCTACCCTGGGAGAGAACAACCAAAAATATTCCCTACATCCATTCACCCACACATTGCTAGCCAATATCTTACAAAAGCTCCATTACATTTATTTACCTCTCACAAGTTATTACAAAAGAGATCTGGGTTGTAGAAAAAAAAAGAAAGGGAGATGAAAAATGGACAAAAGTCCTACGGGCGAGTAGAGCCTACCTCCCTAAGAAAAAAAAAGAAAGGGAGATGAAAAATGGACAAAAGTCCTACGGGCGAGTAGAGCCTACCTCCCTAAGAAAAAGAAAATAAATAAATAAAGATGAAAAATGGACAAGTGTCCGAGGGTGAGTAGAACCCACATCTTTAAAGAGAGGAAATAAAAGAAAAAGTCTAGGGTGAGCAGAGCCCACCTCTCTAAATAAAAGAAAAATAAAGAAAGAAAAAAAAAAAAATATATACAACCCAGGTTCTCTATAAAGTTTCCAAATCCAAAAGAGAGAAGATTCCTCAAGGAGCAAAAGTAAGATTTCCCATCATCTATTCTATACACCTTACTATATTCCCTACTATCTATATTCTATCCACCATACACATGCACCACTTGATCAAGATGACTTGTAACTTTGGATCCATTGCTTGAATTTACAATATATGCTTAGTAAGTAGATTTAATCTTCTCCCACCTATGAACTCCGATATATAAGCCTTAGATATAGGGTGAGAGAGAA
Organism: Hyparrhenia diplandra; assembly: GCA_015847255.1. Lineage (NCBI taxonomy): Eukaryota > Viridiplantae > Streptophyta > Magnoliopsida > Poales > Poaceae > Hyparrhenia > Hyparrhenia diplandra. The sequence continues at coordinate 71,886 of JADLZK010010135.1, read as the reverse complement.
GAAGGCATAGTGTGCTACTTTGCCTTAGCCAAAAATACTACATATTCTCGAGAGAAAGGCAACACTACTTTATTGTCTTAGAGAGGATCCACAAATACCACAAATGAGAGATTAGAGAGAGTCATACTGAGGAACTTTGAGTTTTTTGGAAAATCAGCAAAAAAACTCCGTATGACAGATTGATCAAAAGAGTTTGAGATATAGTGTTCGACTTGGACTGTTTCTATCTTTCAATTACCCAAGATTGAAGAAAAAGATATAAGCCCCAAAAAGGTAAGAGGTAATATGAGTAAGTTGATGTTTTGAAAAAAGTATTCCTATCTGGAGAGAAATTTTGTTTGAGAGCATGTATACTTTTGAGGTGTGAAAGCGTTGTAGCAACTCCTGATCCAATGCTAAGTTTGGCTTTGCTAGGGACTAGCAAAGGGTAAGCTTGGGGGAACTTGTTGACACCTGTTATAGCATAATATTACTAGTCAACTAAACTTGGATAAAGGCTTAAAATGAATATCAACACAAGTCTAGGGTTTAACTAACATAATTCCATGAGTTTTGGTGATTTATATAATTTCATGGACTTAATAGATAAATGCAAAGAAGAATGGAGAAAGTTCCGAATATACATCCCATAAGATGACAAGACTTAACCGTGAAGTAACTCGACCCGAAAAGTAGACTAAAACATTCTAGAAGGTACCGAGAGGACATCGGAAGAAACGGAAGCCGACGTGGCATGCCACCACCGGCGGCCGCCAAGCTGCCAACTAGGCCGGCCGCCAAAGGGCTAGGGCCACATGTCAGCTTCAGCTTTGTATATCGGTTTACCACCGACATTGAGGTTGTATCTACACCGTTGCCAAGGTCAGTTTGATCCAATGGTCATCGTTCATCGCCAAGGCCTATATAAGAAGACCCCCTGACCCCAGGGTTAAACCCTAATTAATTCTATCTCATTCTATTCATTATTCTCTTAGTTGTAGAGGTGTCCCAATGTAAGGATAACCTCTCTCTAAGGGATTAGTGAATTAGAAGAAGATTAGAAGAGGATTAGCCATGTAATTAGAAGTAGATTAGTCATGTGATTAGAAGTAGATTAGATCTAATTTAGATCTAGTCAAGAGTAAAGGAGAGTTGAACTATACTTTGGTTCCGGAGATGTCTACAAAGTTTGGTATGTTTCATATCTTATCTTTGGATGACTTGTGATTTATATATTTATCTTCTCTATTAATTTCTATACCTTTTATATATGGTTAAGTATAGTTGTTATATTATTGCATGGGATCTCCGCTCGTATTGAGGGCTCTAGTTATGCTAGGTAGCTAGAGTAGTAATTTATAGTGTAGACTTGGTGTCTAAGCTATAGGTTACCTGAGATTGCACCCAACCCCACGGATAGTTTGTGGTAGCCCTAGGTGGTGACAAACGACGGCCGACGTATTCCACCACGTTCGGGTTGGTGTTTGTAGGACCGTAGTCGGAGCTTCCTAGTCCCCTTCTCATCTCTTTTACGTGGCTAGTGTTACGATGTCCCGAAGTGTTATAGTATAATTGCTATCATTGAACCTAAGTAATAGAGAAGTATCCGAGAACCTTGATCTCTTCCTTTGACCTCTTGATTAGTTTAGTTTCTCTTTGACATCTTAGTTAGCTTATTATTTTATGCTTAGATATTTACTTAACCTTTAACAATTACCTCCTCACTATAGTCTAGTGGTTTGCTAAGTTAGTGGATACATGATTGTGACTTATTAGAATTCTTTAGCCAAAGCTTCCCTGTGGATACGATACTCTAGAATACTCATCCTAGGGAAAAGCTACAATGGTAGGTGTTACAGGCGCTTGCATAGCACTTAACAAATGCCAACACACCCAATGATGTTCTTCCCCTTGGGTCTTGGAACAAGACGCCATGTATGATTATTAAGAAGTGCTTGATGCTCACAATTCATGGCTTCAACCCAATTACTATCACCAAGTGCTTGATCAACGATGGCCGGTTCCTCGGGATCGCAACCGGAACTCATTCCCCATCGAACCGTGCCATCTCAGAAATACTTTGGGCTTAGAAATACCTTGTTGAAGGCGTGTCACCGGCCGTTCTTTGCAAAACGGACTCGGAGACACAGGGAGAAGCAAAGACCGGATGACGCCGCACCGGATGGAGTGGAGGGTACAATGATCCGGGGGACGGCGGCGATAACGCGTGCGCCAGGATCCTCGGCACGGTGCAGCCACACGAAGTTGGCGACGACGGGCCACCACCGCCTCTTGCCACAGGCGATCCCCCGTCCAATGCCGCCACCCAAATCCGGAGCCCGGACGCGACGGAGTTGATCCCGAGGATGATGCGGGGAGCAGATCGGGCGGTGTGTGCGGGAGGATCACCCTCGACACCCGCATTGCCGCCCCGTGTTGTCTCCCCTCGCCGTCCGACACATGAAATCACCGCCGTTCTCGCCCGCCCTGTGTACCAAATGTTCCCGAATTTGAACCTGAAAACCACGTAATCTCGAGCGTAACTTGTCGATGGATTAGTGTCATCGGGAAAAAAATAGCATTAGGATTAGGTGTAGACAATTCCCCGAGCTAGCGGATGTATGAAAGAGATGATCCGGGAGGAGGGCAATTTCGCCCTGAGCCGTGCACCCGCATTTGGATACATTTTGGCGAAAGGGAAAACATTCTCATCAAAAATTACATCTCGAGAGATATACACACGACCCGTTGAGGGATCCGACACTTATAACCCTTATGTTGATGATTATAGCCCAAAAAGACACATCACGTGGAACGGAAAGCTAGCTTCTTGGTATTGTATACGCATATTTGGCCAACAAGCACGACCAAAGGATTTCAAGAAGTTATAACTGGTGTTTACCATTGAGCCGAAAAAATGGGGTTTCATTGTTTATTACTCGAGGACGTAGATTGATAAAAAAAAAAAGGCTTTGAAATGCCTCGTCCCCAAAATTTCGAGAGGCATGCTAGCGTGAGCAAGGAGAGTAAGACCAACATCAACGATGTGTCGATGTTTGCGTTTAGCTTCTCCATTTTGCTGGTGGGCATGGGGACATGAAACATGATGTGAAATACCCATACGTGTAAAAACGGGCTAAGAGCTCTATACTCCCCACCCCAATCCGTTTGGATGGCACGAATTTTTCTCGATTGAATTGACGCTCAACCGTAGATTGGAAATCACTTTAAACATTGAAACACCTCAAATTTTCTTCTAAGCAAACAAATCCATGTAAACTTACTATAATCATCGATAAAACCGACATAATAATTGTTTCTACCAACCGAAGTTGGAGCAGACCCCATACATCCGAATACACAAGATCTAAGACACCAACCGACATGCTAGATGATCGAAGGTATGGAAGTTGGTGGCTCTTGCCCCGTTGGCAAGCGTCACACACGCTTTCTTTATTGGACTCTTGCAAATTGGGAAGCTTGTGGTGGTTGAGCACGCTACTTGGGCGATGGACGATGCAGATGCCCTAACCGATGATGCCACAAGGACGCCGATGGCTTGGTTACTCCAAGCACTCTTTATTCGATGACTTCACGGGATAGAGGCCATTTTCACATGGCCCTGAGAAGAGTTCTCCTCTCTCCGGTCCTTAACACAAAAGTGTTTTGGATGAAATTCAAAGAAAAACAAAGATTGTCATTGGCAATACAATGAATGAACACAAGAGATTTTTATTTGCGGAAGGAACATGAAGGATATGTTTAAGATGCAATTTGCTAGATGGGGTATGTAAAGCACCATGACCAATATGCTGAATTTCCATACCCGATCCGGCCGCGGTGGGACTTGATCACCGCCGTGGTATTTATCCCGTGTTGTGAGCTTCTCTAGCTCACTTTGGTAATATGGTCCGCTGCACCGCTATCCATGTACCGCTTGGAATCAACGCCGTATCCGACGGTAGATGAGGACGCCCTCGCGTGGGAGGGCCGTGTAATTGTTGTCGGCGCTTGAAGCCGGCGGGCCGGATGCCCCTCCTTCCCATAGATCCGACGGTACACACCGGCCGAACGGGTTACGACCACCGCCACCGTGACCGAATCCACCACATCCGCGCGTCCACCACCATTGCGTCCACCGCCACCGCCACCACGTCCACCACGGGGCCAAGTTATTGTTGTTGTTTCGCGATTTCCTTTCACCACGGAATTCACCGAGGACCGACCGCCCCATTCCGCATCTCCGGGCGCCTCATGGCCGATGAGCCGCGCGTGCACACCGGCCACCGAGATTGGTTTGACGCGTGCGCGACTGCCCGACACGACCGGATCAAAATCAAGATCCAAGCCTATCGGCCACGCACCCGCTTCTTCATCTTCAAGGCGACGCCTCGCCCACCGCCATCTCGTCCGTTTGAAATCTCTATGTTTGGTTTTGGAAATTGATGACACACTTGTGGGACTAATCCTTTGCTATAAGTGTGACTTATGAGATAGGATTAGATTGATGACAAGGAGCATGATGATCATGAACATGGACAATGATGGTGGACATGATGGATCGTCAAGCTCGGTGATCGGCTTGAGAGGAACCCGTGAGATCAAGGCAAAGGTATCTTGATAGGGTTTTCCTTTCGGTGATCAAGACACGATAGAGTGTGTGATCACATTATAGGATAGATAGCCGACTATCAAGAGGGAATGCCGCGACAATCCTTTGGTGAAGTGCTTCTAGGTATAATTGACTTGCATATTGCATTTAGGACATGAGAGCACTAACTTCGATCTTGCCTAACCAATCGTGCATGCTAACATAAGTGATAAAGTGATCATCTTCGACGTGTTGGCAACTTGAGGCAAGAAGCGAAGCAAGGTTGAAGCAAAGGCGACAACAACTTGACGAACTCGCAGCCGTGGTGACCGGATTCTCGGCCGGAAGCTAGAAGGCGATCGGGCACCGACGGACGGTCCGGTTTGTGAGTCCGATCGGACTTCGAAAAGCATGTTTTCCGGTTTGTCTTGCGGACGGTCGGATCGGATGCACACACCGGACGCGATGCACCGTGGCTCCGGCCGATGAGTCCGGTCGGACTTACAGAGAGCATGTTTTCGCCGACGCCGAGGATCGACCGACGCAGGGACCGGATCCACCGATCGAAGCACGGAAGACATTGCGCTACCCGGGGGCGGGGGCTCGTCAGATTCGACCGGACGCATGGCCGATTGCGGCCGGAAGCCGGACCGGACCTCGCCGGTGTGTCCTGGCCGGTCTTGCCAGAAACCTCCCAACGGCTCCATTTCGAGAGGGGGCCTTTAAATACTTGGTTGGCTGGGTTCTCTCTCCCACTTGCACATTTGAACACTCTAACTTGCTTGTGAGCATTTGAGACTCCTCTCCACTCATCTCTCCATCCATAACTCGAATTCTTGGTGAGATTGAGAGTGATAGAAGTGCATTGCATTGGTGATTGCATCTAGAGGCACTTCATCCTTGGAGAAGCCGCGAGATTCTTGTTTTCTTAGGAATTTGCCCGGTTCCCTAGCGGCTTGGAGCAAAAGGCGGTGTTGAGCTCGATTGGAGCTTGTTCGAGGCCACACCGGTGGTTTGTGAGGGGTCATTCCTTACCCCGCGGGAGATTCACGAAAGGAGCACTAGTGGATGGCTCATGGCTTGTTGTACCCCCTCTTGTGATTGGTGTGCTTGAGCTCCCACCGGGGATTTGCACCGCCATTAAGCTTAGCAACCATCAAGTGGGTGTGTCGCCACAACGGGGGACTAGCGTCTTGGCAAGCACGTGAACCTTGGTGAAAAATCATCGTTCGTTTGCTCTTGCTCGTTGGAGATTTCTTGTACACGGTGATTGGCCACAACCTCTACACGACAACGGTGGTATTGTATTCTAGCACCCCTTTGCATTACTTGGTAGCATATCTTGTTAGGGTGCTTTGTTAGTTAGTTTGAGTAGCTTGTGTAGGTTGCTTAGTCTTGTTAACTCCTAGTTGGTAATCTAGTTAGAATTGCTTGTTCACCTAGGAGTAACTTAGCAACCTAGCCATTGCTTGTGATTAGAGATATTAGAATTGCTAGAATTGCTAGGAGGCTTGCATAACTAGCTTGAAGCATTTGCTTATTTGCTACGCCGCCTTATTTACTAACCGCCTTGCTTAGTGTTGTTCGTAGAATTTTTAATAGGCTATTCACCCCCCCCCTCTAGCCATTAGGACCTTTCAAGTGGTATCAGAGCCGAGGCACCGTATTTAGAAGGCTTAACATCCAACGGTGACAAAATGGCGTTGAATTTTTATGTCAACAACACCAAGAAGGCGCCACCTTTCGATGGCACCAATTTCGCCTATTGGAAGGTGAAGATGACCGCACACCTCAAGTCAATCAATAGAGAAGTGTGGGTCGTGACCAAGAAGAAGTTTGAAGTTGCAAATCAAGCGCAACCAACCGCTTTAGAAGAAAAGAAGCTATATGCCAATGATGTGGCCGTGAGTGCTTTTCATGAGGCATTCAATGATAGAGTGTTTGTGCAAGTCAAGTCACTCACCATTGCTCATGAGATTTGGAAGAAGCTAGAAGAGTGCTATGAGGGCACCGAAGGCATCAAGCAAGCAAAGGCCTATATCAAACTTGAGCAATTCAATAGCTTCAAGATGGAAGAAGATGAGAGCGTTGTTGACGGTCACTAACGACATATTTTTTCCGTCAACTTACTACCATAAAGGGAGTAAAACTATACCTTTTTATACTCATATACATTTATCACTAATAAAATTCCACTTGTAGTGTCTAGTATTTTATTTTGCAGATTTATAATAAAAGCAAGTGGAAAACCGACCAAAGTACGCCATCCGGGAAGCGCATTCTTGCAAAATACAAGCCCGAGAGCAAATCGACCCAAAACATCAAAATTGAGCCGAGCCAAGCCCGGCCCACAACTTTTCAAGACGAAGGATGACACCCCACCAAGACCGGGCCAGGCCGAAGCCGGGGGTGCGCGCGCACCACCTGGTGCGGCCGCACCCTCCCCCGGCGGTTTCGCCCAGCCTCGGGAGGCGGTTCGTGCACCTGCCAAATGGGGGTTACCGACGTGGGATGGTCGGTTTGCTCGATTAGGAAGGTTTACCGTGTCGGTTTTGGTGTAAATTAGCACTTAGGCCCCTCCTTCAAGTGTATAAGTAGTCCCCCTCTCTTCCTCTCTCAACACACACCACTTGGAGTCCAAAGAAACCAGCAATCTTCCTCTCTCTACCACCTCTACCTCTCTCTCTTCTTCTTTCTTCTTCTTCTTAGTTCTTGGTTAGCACTTGGAGTAGAAGAGCTACAAGGAGGGCTTGTCTCCTAGAAGAAAGTGCCTTGGTAATATATTTTCTCAATGGAGCATTCTTCTATTTACAAGTCTTATATCTATGTTCTTGGCCTAACTTATGAACTAGAGTATAGTCTTGTTCATGTTCTTGTGTTGGTATATGAACTAGCATATAGTTTACATATCATAATCTTGACATGTACATCTCAGTTCATCATCGATCATCATATGCCTAACTTGATTAGAGGTGGGATATCGGTTCGTTGTTCCTTCGGGTTTGCTCTTGTTCTAGTCCGTCCATTCGACGAGTGGGGATCCCGGGAGGACAAGAGTAGTGCTTTCGATATGCGGGCATGGTGCCCGGGTATTACGACACCTGCGAATATGAGAGCATGCCACGGTTGAGGGGTAGGCGGTTTGGTCGTGACAAGCCTTGACCGTCCCTTGAAACCCTCCCACGTTCGTATGCGCTGTAGGAGTTCGTAAATGCCTCGGTAGGAAGCAGACTTCCAGATGGGGTCTCCCCGATATCCTAGACCTAACCATGCCTAAATCAGTTTGCATATGATCCTAACTATTCATTTGTATGGCCATGACTAGATACATTAGAATTACTCCATTAGGTTATTCATTTATTCTTTATCTATTTTTCTTTATCCTTTGCTTTGGTGGATTCTTAAGTGTGTGTCACACTATCCATAAACCGCTTCTTGCTTACCCCCTGTTATGAATAATTTGGTCTAAGCAAACACATGTTCCTCTATTCGGATGCCATGCTAGCTTATTAATCACATGCCTTCCTTTGGGAAAATATAAATAACGATACCACGAATACTTCCGGGTGAAATGCTACAATGATAGATCCGTGGCGCTTGCGGATGAAATATCTAAGATGGCAAGATCTATCCCGTTGATAATCCCGCTCGGATCACCGACATGGTGGTTTCATTCGGGAATGTCGGCGGTGCATTTCATTTAGCCGTTATTGGGGATGGGTTTTATACCTATTTCCTTTGATTGCGCTAAGAAATGTCAACAAGCGTGCCGGAGATGTTCCACCGCATGCAAGTGTTGGTGAATGATCTCAATGCTCTAGGAGAAGAGATCAAGGACAAGACCTTCAACATGAAGTTCTTGAGGTGTTTGCTCGAGCGGTTTGGGATATTCATCACCATGCTAGTGAGAACAAATTTGAAGGATTTGACTCCCAACCAATTGCTTGATGAGGTCATGACCGATGACTCCTATAGAGATGACAAGAAAAAGCAAGAGCTCATCAACAAGGCCAACAAGAAGACCAAGGATGAGGACAAGAAAGATGACAAGAAGGGATTGGCCCTCAAAGCTAGTTCTTCATCCAAGGGCAAGAAGAAGAAGGAAGAATCAAGTGATGAAGAGGAAGGCACCTCTACAAGTGGAAGTGAAGTGGATGAGCAAATGACTCTCTTTGTGAGGAGATTGGGAAAGTTTGTGAAGAAGAACTACATCTCCAAGAACAAGAAGAAGCAATCATCCAAGAAGAAGACCAAGGATGGCAAGAATGAAGGCAACATGACATGTTTTTATTGCTATGATGATTGTCACTTGATTGCCGAGTGCCCATATGAGAGTGATGATGAGAAGGGCATCAAGAAGGCAAGAAAGAAGAATGATGCAAAGAATGAGAAGAACAAGCCCAAGAAGAAGAATGAGTCACATGTGGCTACTTGGGATAGTGATGGCTCATCCTCTTCAAGTGATGAAGAAGACAAGAAGAAGAACAAGAAGAAGGGACAAGCTCACTTGGCTATGCATGACAAGATCTCCCTCTTCGACACTCCTTCTTCATGCTTCATGGCTAAGGCCACTTTGTTGACAACTCTTAAGCTCTATTTTTATGTGTCAACTAAACATATAATAAGGTTATAAAAAGAATAAAATACATAGAATAGGTATTTTACTAACACGATTCCACGAGTTTTGGTGATTTATATCTTTTCGGGGACTTGACAGGGTAAATGCCTGGGAAAACTTAGAAAACCCCCAAATAATAAGAAGATTTACTACTGGTGAATTTCGATCCAAAAAGTGAACTAAAACATTCTAGAAGACACCAGAAGACACCATGAAGGACCTGACGGCTGGGCCCACCATGGCACCGGCGGCGCCGCCGATCAAGATTGGGCGGCCGGCCGCCGGGTGGGACCCACCGTCGGCCTCATCTTCTTAGGTCGGTTTCAAACCGACTTTGAGGTTGTATCTACACCGTTATTGAAGGTCGGTTTGATCCAAGGGTCGGTATTCATCGGCCACGACTATATAAGGACGATCCCACCTCCGGCCTTAGGCATGAAAATCATTGTTCATCATACTCGACTCTGATCATAGCTAGAGCCATACCTCTCTAATTAGAAGAGCTAAGATCAAGTTGAGAGAGATTAGTAGAAAGTTGAGAGATAGATCAAAGAACTTAATTAGAGTTCTAGATCTGTTCTTGAGAGATAGAAAGTAGAGTTGAGGAGAAGAAAGGGGAAGTACCGGATGCGCTGGGGTGACTCCTCTACGCTTGTACCTCTAGTATCAAAGGCTTCATTGCACTTGATCTTGAGACTTCTTTGGTGGATCAACCTTATATTTGAGTAAGTTCACTTGTTTATATTTCTTTCGGTTTATGACTCATTAGAGTACTTTGATTCTTGTCGCTCTTGAATTGAAGTTGTTACCCCTAGTGCAAACGCGGTGTTTGGACTAGATAACTCAAAAAATACACCCTACTTGCCGGGCGTGGTAGATCGTGGTAGTGACAAGTACCATTGATTCCTTTGGACTCCACATCCCGTAGGATAGGACACGTAGGACCTAGTTCTTTGGGGGAATAGTAAGTTTCATCCTTACTTTCCTTTGAGTACATCCCCATTAAGAAATATCTTTAAGCCTTACAAGGATATAAACTAGACAACCATAGAAATCTTCTCATATTTTATCCGAACTCCGGTTCCTTCCTATTATCTCGGGGATCTAGTTTTGTCTCATTACCCTCACACCATTCTCCCCGTGGATTCGATATTTAAAACTCTCTCCCGGGTGAAGTGCTCATCGTTTACGTTAAACTGCGGACTATACAAATTATAAATAATTACGTAGGTTAACTTTTACCAACAAGCATTTAAAGGCGCCGTTGCGGGGGAGAACGGTTTCTTGATTACGTGAGCTAAACTAAATCTTGTATCATATCATTAGTTTAGATTTTTTTATCTTTTTTTCAAATCACTATCCAAATGGATAATACCCCTCTTTACAAATACTTGACACCCAACGGGCAAGCTTGTAGACCTGTGCTATCATCCGAACCTATTAAAGCTGGTTCTTATGAGTTTAAGCCCTAGGTTGATAGAGATGGTCCAAAACCATACATTCTCGGGAGAATTAGACGAAAATCCTTTCCTTCATCTCCAAACTTTTGAGGAGACATGTAAATGCCTCCATATTGAAGGCATGTCTCCTCGAAACTATCTGCTGGGACACTCTTTCCATTCTCTTTGAAAGGAAAAAAGCTCGCCAGTGGTACAATAGAAATAAAGAAAGAATGGGTGGCAACTGGGAAACTTGCTTAAAATTTTGTGCGATTTCTTTTCCATGTCCAAACTAGTTAACTTTAGGCTCTCGATCCTGTCCTCCAAACAAAATGATAATGAATCTTTGAGTGCCTATTGGGAACGTTATGATCTTCTTTCCAAATCTGGACCTAATCTCGCCATACCAGACCATGTTCTAATTCAACATTTCTATATTGGTCTGAACAGAAAATCTAGAAAACATTTGAACACCTATGCGAATGGATCTTTCATTCACCTTTCAATCCCTGAATGCATTGTTGTCTTAAATAAAATGGTGGAAAACAAGGAAGATGATCCAACTACAGGGAAAAATTTAAAAATAAAAGAAATAATAGAAGAAGAAAGATTAGCTGAACCCAATTCTATTCCAAATTCTTTACAAACTCCAGCTAATCCAGAACCTTTAGAAGAACCAGAGGTCACTTCGATCTCTGACTTCTTACTCGATATCGAGGATGATCTCTTTACAGATTATGGAAATACCTCGAGATATCATTTAAAATCTCAGAAGACTAGAACATCACAATCTTATCCTTTAGACCCTTCTGATTTGACACATTTAAAAGGAACCACAGAAGAGCTTGTCTCAATCATAAGTAGCGAATGGACAGAAGAATCAGAGCTTTCCTCTGATGTAATCCGTTTGGATTCACCTTCTATACCTATTCGTTGCCAAATTGATAAAGACCCTTTTGATGCTCTTTACAATCCTATAGTGGGAATAAATATCATGGCATTATCTTTTGTTCATGAACTTCTCAAAAATATGCCATTAAGTCCTACTACAAAATTGTTATTAAGCCCTTCAGGACAAATTGTCCAAAGCTCAGGAATTTTTTATGTCTTACCAATCAAGGTTAATAACACCATGGTACATCTTAGCTTCTATGTCTTTGATATCATGGAGTTTGACCTGCTGATAGGACAACCAATAGAAAGGCTTACTTTTAAAGGACAACCCGGAGAATTAAACTTTTAGCTAGACAAAGATCTAAAATTTTTATTACCTATAGTCCAAGCCATTCATGCTAAAACCGAGTCTTGTCCAGAACCAGATCCTATAGAGAAAGTTAAAGAGGCCACTGTAGAATATTTTGTGGAGTCTAATCAAGAGGGGCGATTCGAGTTCTTTATTGAAGAAGAGGAGGAGAATCCTACCACTTCAAAACCTCTAGATGAATTTGAGAACCCACCTAGACCTTCTATTGAACTTAAACCTTTACCATAGGGCCTCACTTATGCTTTCCTAAATCAAGATCCAGAGTCTCCAGTGATTATAAATGATAAACTTACTCTAGAACAGACTTTTAGGGCGATAAGCGTCCTAGAAAAACATCGCTCGACCTTAGGCTACGCACTCGATGACTTAAAAGGAATTAGTCCGGCTCTCTGCACTCATCGTATTCCTACAGATCCAGATATACCCCCATCTATAGAGCCTCAACGTAGACTTAATAATGCGATGAGAGATGTAGTTAAGAAGGAAGTTCTTAAGTTGTTACACGGATTATATATCCCGTGCCACATAGTGAGTGGGTAAGCCCTGTACAAGTTGTGCCTAAGAAAGGAGGCATGACAGGTTATTAAAAATGGTAAAAATGAATTAATTCCTCAAAGAACGTACAGGATGGAGAATGTGCATAGATTATAGAAAACTAAACAAAGCCACAAGGAAAGATCATTTTCCATTGCCTTTCATTGATGAGATGTTAGAGCAATTGGCAAAACATTCTTACTTTTTGTTTCCTTGATGGATATTCTGGTATCACCAAATCCCAATATCCCAATCCATCCTAATGATCAAAGCAAAACCACTTTTACATGCCCATATGGAACTTATGCTTATAGAAAAATGTCTTTTTGGGTTATGTAATGCACCTGCTTCTTTTTAAAGATGTATGATGTCTATATTTTCTGAAATGATTGAAGAGATTATGGAAGTTTTCATGGATGATTTTTACGTCTATGGAAAAACTTTTGATGATTGTCTAGAAAACTTAGACAGGGGTTTTGTAAAGATGTGAGGAAAAGCACTTGGTTCTTAATTGGGAAAAATGTCATTTTATGGTTAGAGAAGGAATAGTGCTTGGTCATCTTATTTCGAGAAAGGGGAATAGAGGTCGATAAGGCAAAAATTAAAGTTATAGAACGATTTACCTCCCCTGAATATTAAAGGGATCTGAAGTTTTCTAGGCCATCTTTGGTTTCTATCGTAGATTCATAAAAGATTTTTCACATATTGCTAGACCACTTACCGCCTGTTAGCCAAGGATGCTCCCTTTGTTTTTGATGATGCTTGTCTTAAAGCTTTTGAAACTTTGAAAAAGGCTCTTGTTTACGCACCAATTATTCAACCCCCGATTGGTCTTTGCCTTTTGAAATTATGTGTGATGCCGGATGACTATCTTTGTGGGGGCGGTGTTAGGGCAAACTAAAGACAAGAAACATCATGCTATTGCTTATGCTAGTAAAACTTTGACTGGACCACAACTTAATTATGCTAACACCGAGAAAGAGTTACTAGCGGTTGTTTATGCTATAGATAAATTCAGATCTTACTTGGTAGGAGCTAAAGTAATTGTTTACACCGATCATGCTTTGCTTTGAAATATTTGCTCACCAAGAAAGATGCTAAACCTCGTTTGATAAGATGGATTTTGTTACTCCAAGAGTTTGATTTAGAAATTAATGATAAGAAAGGAGTAGAAAATTGCATTTGCGATCATTTATCAAGAATGCATTTTAAAAAACCAAATGAATTGCCTATTAATGACTCACTCGGGGGACGATATGTTTTATCGGATAACCCATACCGATCCACGGTATGCGGATCTTGTTAATTTTATGGTTGCGGGATATGTAGCACCAAGGGCGAGATAAGAAGAAGCTTATGTATGAAAGTCGTCATCACTTATGGGATGAGCCATATCTCTTCGGTATGCTCGGCGGGCTACTCGAGAAGATGTGTGCCGACGAAGAAGGACTTCAGATTATTGAAAGATGTCACTCATCACCATATGGAGGTCATTATGGGGCATTCAGAACACATGCAAAGATCGGCAAGCGGGATTTTTACGGCCAACCATGTATCAAGACACAAAAATTTTTTTCCTCAAGATGTGGAGCTTGTCGGAGGCACGGAAATATAAATGAAAGAGATGCTATACCTCTAACAACCAATCTCGGATAGAGCTCTTTGATGTCCGGGAATTGATTACATGGGACCATTCCCAAAATCCGAAAACTATGAACATATCCTAGTAGCGGTGGATTATGTATCAAAATGGGTAGAAGCTTTGCCATGCAAAACAGCAGATGGTAGAAGTTCAATCAAGATGTTTGAAGAAACTATATTTCCAAGATTTGGAGTACCCCGAATGGTAATTAGTGACGGAGGAAGCCACTTCATTGATAGAAGATTTCGACGGTACTTATTGAAACATGGAGTTCGTCACAACATTGCTACTGACTTACCACCCTCAAACAAGTGGGCAAGCGAGAGACTACAAATAAGCAAATCAAGAACATCTTACGAAAAAACAGTTGAAGAAATGGGAACTAAATGGAAGGGTAGACTTCGGAAGCACTATGGGCATACGAGGACAGCATATAAGACACCAATTGGAATGACACCTTATCAACTTGTTTATGGAAAAACCTGTCATTTGCACTGTAGAACTTGAGTTTAAAGCTCACTTTGGGCAATCAAGAGACGATGGAATATGGATCTTGATGCTTTGCGGGGGAGTTCGAAGAAAGATGCAATTGTCGAATTGGAGGAATGGAGAGAGAAAGCTTATCATAATGCCAAGATCTACAAAGAGAGAACCAAGAGATGGCATGACAAGAAGATAAAAATAAAAACTTTCACTCCAGGAGATCGGGTATTACTCTTTAATTCGAGGGTAAAATTATTCGGGCTTGGAAAACTTCGGAGCAAGTGGGAAGGACCTTTCAAGGTAGTAAATTCATCATCACATGGAGCAATCACTCTTCAAGACTCGAAGGTAAGTTATTCAAGGTAAATGGCCAACGTCTTAAAATTTTCTATGAGCCCGATAAGCCCTGATGAATTAAATAAATTAAATGAATTAGATGAAATAGGCTTTATGATTTATCAACCCAAAGGGAATTAATTTTTTTGTAGAATTTATTTTTATGGGCCAAAAGTAAAAGCATTACAACGAGAATAGGGATATTATGCCGTAGGAAAAGGGGCAACACGTAGTGTCACCAGGTGTTGACACCTGTTATAGCATAATTTTATAAGTCAAATAACATGAAATAAGGGCTCAAGTTAAAGACCAAACATAAGTCTAGGGGTCTAACCAACATAATTCCACGAGTTTTGGTATTCTGTGACTTTCCAGGGACTTGATAGATAAGTGCCGAGAAGAATGGAGAAAGTTCCGGAATATACAAGACATATGATGACAAGACTTGACCGTGAAGTAACTCAACCCGAAAAGTGGACTAAAACATTCTAGAAGATACCAGAGAACACCCCGAAAAGAACCGGAGGCCGAGGGAAGACAGGGACCACTGGCGGTTGCCCGGTGTAACACCGGTTTAAGAACAAAACCGGATGAAGCCATATGTGAGCCACGGAAGTCAAATCTCACATATAGTTTACAAATGAATGGTAATCAATTCACAATGCTTAAAATATAACGAGCATAGAATAAAAGTATAAACCTCGGCTAGCAACAGCGGAAAGACTCTTCAATCTTACGGTGTAGGCTCCACGAGGGGGACATCGGACCGGTTGATCACAAGCCTATCTTCCTCCCGAGGTGGGGTGAAATAGCAAGGGTGAGTCCATGTCGAACTCCGCAAAGCATAGCCGAGGGGTTTATGAGGCTCGAGAGGTGACACTTGTCTTAAGCTGCGGTTGCTTTTAGTGTTGGTCAAGTTTTAAGCTTAAGCATAAAGGAATCCCATTAACCCATTACTCACAAGTGTGAACAGATATCAACATCAATTTAATAGCAACATCATAATAAGCATGCAATTCTATTCATTAATGTCTCCAAGGCCGTTCATGACCGCGAACACGGCTGACATGTCAGTTTAGTTAACTCTGCGCAGAGGTGTACACTTTCACTACGGGTCATGGTTTTCAGGGCCAGAGAAAACCATATAAAGTCGTTCAAAGACCCTCCTAACAATATTGAATGGCCAACAGGAGCTACAACCCCGTTTCTCCCAATTTTGGCAAACCACCAACAAAGTTAGGTAAAACCCTTGACAACTAGAGTCAGAGCCATGTGACCCCCATAGGCATGTCTTGTATATCCCTGATGATCACGAATGAATAAGTCCTTATGGAGAGCTAAGAGCTTCTTAAATAAACAACACAAGCTCTTTCGCCCTATGTACCATGGCATCAACAACTACTCATCTCGATTTAAACCATAAAGCAATAAATAAATGTTTGTTGGTTGAGCGCTAGCAATTTACTACCCAATGCATAACCCATAGGTGTCAAGGAACAAGTATTCAAGACTAGGATAATCCTTAATGGCAATCAAGGAGGACACATGCATCATGAATGATTATTAAGGGTGAATAGGACATCAAGGATGATCCCAAGCTATACTTGCCTCAAATATAGATCCTTCTTCAAGTCCAAGCTTTCAAAGAAATCCTTCTTGATCATCAACCTCTTCTAGATCAACAACGCAAAGCTCACCGTCTACTCGGTTCCAACCCAAAGAACACACAAACATATAGGGCCAATCATGCATAACAAACAAGGCTACAATTAGAACAGTACATCAACATCGATAAAATGAGTTGAAAAACTTGTAAAACAAATCTACACGTCGCTACGATCACACAGACGTAAAGACCACCGAAAAACGGAGCTAGAAACGGAGAAGTTGTAAGCATTTGAAATTGGATGGCAGTTCTGTAAATAACAGGAATTTGATTTTCGAGATAAAATAAATGAAGGTGGTTTTTTGAGTCTTGAAACGGACTATGTCTTTGGATATAAGAGGATCTCGTGGTCTCTTTAGAAAAAATCTAGCAAATGGGTACCTTCTAATGTGGATGTGTTGATCAAACAACGGATGGCTCGGGATGATGGTGTACATATGTATTTCCATGGTATTTGCGGGTTTATTTTTCTAAAGGAATTCGCCGAGAAAACATGTTGATGTCATACTATGATGTCATCAAGGCGGCAAATGCAAAAGCTACTAAGGCACGGTGCAAGAATACTATACAAGAATTAGGATGTGTTGATCGTGCACATACGTAATGGATTACGAGCATGCATGGAGCTACAAGAGCATGCCGGTGTGTTTGCAAGGCAACGTTACGGCGAGTTGGGCTCGATGAACAACTAACTTGCACTTGGTATAGACACGAATTTAGCCAAGGCAAGATGGATTAGCTAGCTTGACGGAGGGATGATTGTATGTATACGCGTATTAGCAATTTAGCATGTTATCTCTAGATTGACTTTTGTTAAGAAAAGCGGCCACAAAACCTATGCATGACTATCACGTGATGTCATCAAGCCGGGATTCGTAATAGCTAGGAGCCGGGATGCGGCCTTGCGCCGCGGTGCTGGCGCATGGCTGGTATACTTCGATCGACGCGGTCGTGTTTCTTCTAAAGTGTCTTTGAGGGAGCGGGGGGCGAGGGAGCGGGGAGCGGGGAGCGGGGAGCGGCACGCTCATCTCGGTTGTTAGGTGGAGCACGGTGCCTCTAGAGCAAGCGGCACCGGTGAATGCTTGCATGGCGGTTGAACATGGCTAGTGGCGAGCTTCTTGCTAGCAAACTTGAAACGGGCTCTAGGGTTCATCAAACGCGGTACCAAAAAAGGAAGAGTAACTCAACGCGAACTCACCTAGATAGAAACCGGTAGGGACGTGGCGAGGGCGGATGGCTCGGAATAGCGGCGGCTTTGATGGCCGACCAGGCGGCGGTCGAACTTCGAGCACGGCGTGCGCTGGGGTTATGTAAAAAGGATACGATCGGACGGTCTTTGCGGCTTGGATTATATAGGAGAGAGGCACGCGGTGCGCGTAGTAATCGTGGCGGGGTGGTATTATATATATGTATATATATGTATACAACGAGTCATAAGGCAAACGTGTTGATGGGGATGAGTTCAACTTGAATTTGATCTGTTGCCATGGCCGGACGTGTGAGAAGCCAAAAGAGAGAGAGCTGGGCCCTTACGAGAGGTGTCTTTGGGGCTGCAAGCGCAAGCAAGGGGCCGAGCCGAAAATAGACGGGGGAAAGGCTTCGGTAGAAAATAAAAATGGAAAGAGAGGAAGGAAAAGGAAAATAGATTATCTTTTTATTTCAAAGCACTTTCAAAACATTTTTCAGAAACTTTTTAATCCATTTCGAAAATATACGGAACCACTCGGCATAAAACATATGCACCAGCATGAATGCATCATCAAACATGTTACTAAACTCTATATTAAATTTTAATTCAATAAAAATGTTCTTTTTCCTATGTTTCATGTGCACAAAAATTCATAATAAAGTCAATTTAAAACTATTTCAAAAGAGCCAAAATTTGGGGTGTTACGACCCGGGCCCATTTAGGTCGGACGCCGGTGGGTCCTACACAGTCGGCCTCGACTTTCTAGGTCGGTTTACTACCGACTTTGAGGTTAATATCTATTCCGTTGTTGAAGGTCGGTTTGATCCAAGGGTTCACGTTCATCGCCAAGTACTATATAAGAAGACCAGTGACCCACAGGGGTGATATCAATTTCATAATCATATTCATTATCAACTCATACCCATCAAGTCCGACCAAGTCTAGACCTAAGCCCTAGTTCATACTAGAAGTAGCTAGCTAACTAGTTAGTTCTAGTTGAAGATCAAGTTCATCTTGAGTTCCCGATAGTCAAGAAGTAGCAAGGATCATCGTTCTTGAGACTTCTCTCTTGTATTCGATCTGTAAGTACTATTATATTTAGAATACAATTGTTATGGCTTTGATCTTTATAATTATTATATTCTTATTGATATGTGTTTATGCTTGCTATGATTATATGTTTAGTTTAGTAAGATTGCTTTATATTTTATGTATGGAATTGTATAGCATCCATATAGATGATCACTATGTGGGTGATAAGCAATGCGTAAAACGTGGTGTTTATACAACGTTTATCTGCAATTGCACCCTATATTCCTCGCCGTGTGGTAGATCGCGGGAGTGGCGATCTGTTGAGTCCTTTGGAATCCACCCTTCGAATGTAGGACTAGTCGAGCTTATAATTACAGGTAATGATCAAGTTTAGTCCTTGGTTGTTATTGGTAATGCTTGCCATGTGTATAAGTAATCCAACCTTGCCATGATAGCTAGATGTATTGCACTAATTGTAGTATTCATTTGACATATATGATTAGGAGTATCTTAGGAATATTCATTCTATTCTTTCTATAACATGCTAATTGCTCGTATGATACTAGTGGCATATGATGATCTTAGACTTGGGTATTTATCATTTATATATTTATCTTTATCCTGTGACTTATCTGTTGAGTAATGTTAGATGCATATGGCTACTCTGCATTGTACAAGCGTAAGTGGATCTCATAAATAAATCATTTCATAAATCATTAGATATCCTTTTCTCTCTACTTTCCATAGACTCCCCGTGGTAAAATATAAATATGATACCTAGATTACTCCCGTTGAAGTGCTACAATTGGTATTTCTATCCGTGGTTTGCGATATCATGTTCACTCTTTTATCAAGGCCAATCAACAAATACCATGCCTCGCATTTCTTAGAGCGTTATTGCTAGGGTGACGGACTAGTGTATAGGTAATGCCTAGAAATGAGTGGTATACCTTGAGTACATATCCTGGTGAGACTAACTCCACTATGGATAATGATACTAAAAGTTTACATCCCACTACTAACACCGCCTAACTCCGCTTTGTTGGATCATGAGGTTAATCCCATATCCAAGCTAACATGATTAGATAGATTTCCCATATATATTTCTTTTTTCGCCTTCCTAATTTGGATCGTGTAAGAAATATCAACAAGCATTTTCGGCGCCGTTCTTGGGAAGGCGTAGTCTATTTAGAGAAATAATTTTTCTTGGCTTTATTTTTCAAAACTTTCCTAGCATAGTCAACCTTTCAAAATTTTCAAAATGTGTTTTCTTAACTTCAAAAGTTTTTCTAGTGCTTCTTTCCAGCTTTCCCAAGTTTGGAAGGGTATTAGACAAGACTTAGAAAGTGTTACTCCTATTAAGTTGGTATTGTTTCGACTTTACTAGTTAGAAAGGGTGCTAGCCAAAAATCCTATGAACACATCATATAAGGAAACAAGAGAGATCACTTACACTACATAATGCATTGAGAACCCATTATCACATACTCAAACAGGTTCAACCCTGTTTTCTATTTGTTTTTCATCTTATGCGGGGAAAAATATATGTATGAATTGGAACCTTCGAAAAATTTTATTGAAGATCCCGAAAAAAATTAATCGAGGCAGGCAAGAGCAAAACTTCGGACAAACTCCAGCACCTACATCATCATCATCATCATCTTCTCGAGAATCCAAGACCTACTGATTTGGAAGTTGATCAAACAAGGCGAAGCTTAACACCTGAATTTGAAGCTATGGCAACCAAGACGCCGTGAGTTCTCGGCTCCTACCACGGACAACATTCTTGTTGGTCCGAAGGTAGAGGTTGGAGACAATGGCTTTGAGCTTAAGCCAGGGCTCATCAACATGGTGCAATCAAGTCAATTTTGTGGAAAGGCACATGAAGATGTAAGTGCTCATCTCCAACACTTTTTGGAGATTTGCAGCACATTTACTATGAAGGACGTATCCAAGGATGCAATCTTGCTTTGTCTCTTTCCATTCTCACTATTGGGGAGAGCTATGCAATGGTTTTATGCTACTAAAGATAAGAATACAACATGAGATATTTGTTCCATAGCCTTTCTTGCTAAGTTCTTTCCTGTAGGCAAGACAAATGCCTTAAGAGGGAAGATATCAAATTTTCAAACAACAAAGATGATGAATCGATCCCTAAGCGTGGGAGCGTTTCCAAGAATATATTTCAGAGTGTCCACATCATGGGATGGAGAAGTGGCTGTTGATGCAGACTTTCTATCATGGGCTTGTTCCCAGTGCTCGTGAAACTATGGATGCTGCAGCTGGTGGTGCTTTCTTATCACTTACATTATCCAATGCCACAGAACTTGTGGAGAAGATGGCTTCCAACCAAGGTTGGAGTGAAGAACGTCAATCTCACAAGAGAGGAATGCACCAGCTTAAAGAAGTAGATATGCTATCTGCTAAAATGGACCTTATAATGAAGAAGCTAGAGGATAGAGATCCTCAACCCAAGGCAGTTATGCAAATTCAAGACTCACGCATGACGTGTGAAGAATGTGGAAACACAGGCCACAATCGGCGGGAATTATCCAGAGATCCCGGAGGACATCAACTTCATTAATAACAACAATAATTTCCGTCCTCAACAGAATCAAGGTTGGAACCAACAGAGGCCCAACTATCAAGGAAACTACCAAGGTAACAATCCAGGTAACAATTTTAATACTTATCAACCTTCTTTGAGAGACCTTGTTGTTAACCAAGGTAAAACCATGGAGAATCTGTCTAGAAAAATAGCAACTAATGATAAAGCTCTTGAACTTATCAATACTCGTTTAGAAAGCTTTTCTTCAGCTATAAAGAATCAGCATAGCTTTAATAAAATGATAGAATCTCAGATTTCTCGGTTATCTGTTCCACTAACCACACCGGGTAAGATTCGGGGCAGCCTAAGAATTAGAAACTGCAAACCTTGTCGATATTTATAATGTAGGTCGTTACTATAGAGAGACCTCGGGAAGTTTGTTGGTTGGATGACTCGATGCCACCTAAAAAGGAAGATCCAGAGAGGCCAGTCATTACAATCAAGATTAGACAACACACCTTCGACAATGCTCTCTGTGATTTTGGCTCAAGCGTGAACATACTACCAAAGGCAATTTATGAAAAGATTTATAGTGAACCACTTTGGAAAACAAATATGTGCTTGCAGCTTGCGAGATCAATCATTACTTTATCTCGAGGGATCCTTGAAGACGTGTGTGTGGGAATCGAGGCTCTTATGTGCGGCCGCAGACTTCACAATGGTAGACACTTTGGAAGAAATGAAAAAGAGCAACTATTATACTCGGTAGACCATTCTTATGCTCAACTAAAGTCATCATCTACGCTGACAGTGCGAAGATTTGTTTCAACATCAAAGGAAAAGGGAGAAATTCACTTTCAAGAACAAGGTACACACCTCTCTTACTTATTCCCCGAATTCCAACTCTTATATTTTAGAACCGAAGGTAGAAATCTACAACAAGAAATGAAAGGAGGAATCGAGAATCGGAAACAAGAGCAAGACGGCACACGACCTACAAAGGTAATGGTAGTAAATAAAACAACATCTTATAATGACCATTTACTTCAGTCTCCGATGCTTCGTCAGCAAGATGATCCAGGTACCCCTACTATTCATTGCTCTATTAACCAGTGGAATTTTTATAATACATTTTGTGATACGGGATCTGGTATTAATCTAATGGCAAAGGTTACATATGAATTATTATTTGAAAAATTGTCGTTGCAACCAACGTATGTGGTAACGCAGATGGCGGACCAATCCTATAGAGTTCCTGAAGGAATTGCCAAAGACGCGTACCCAGTCAAGATTATGGACCACTATGTTCTCACCGACTTTGTAGTCATGGACATGGGGAAAGAAGAAGATCCTCCACTAGTGCTTGGGAGACCATTCCTCAACACTACTCGTGCAATTATCTACATCCATACAGGAGAGATCCATTTCCACTTCCCTAAAGAGAAGGTACGTGTTTACTTTAATAGTTATAATAATTATGAATTTCCTAGGAACAGGTCAGCTCGTCGCCGCCATAATAGACGATGGATCAAGAATCTAGAAGAAGATAAGGTAAGTGAAGAGGCTAAAGCCCTTACACCTAATATATCCACAGAGAAAACAGAATCAAGTACTCCAAAGAAAAGTTCATCATCTAAAAGATGGAGGAAGAAGAAGACATCTCCCAGAACATCATCAGTGCCACTGATTGTGACAACCGATATACCATGGGAGTGAAGAGCGTAACTTGAAGTCCTGTTCGGAGGACTCAAAAACGCCGAATCCTCACCGAAAGGTAAGTCGGTAAGTTATCAATAAAATCCCTGCATTGCATATTTTATTCTTTCCATATCATATTTATCTTTTTAATATCTTATATATGCATTTGAAAACAACAAAAATATATTTTGTCTTTTGTTTTGTGAAAACCTTTAAGCCCCATGCTAATATCCCCAGGCTAAACACCTCTAGGTTGTTTGCTGTGGTGGCATAAAAAATAAAATAAAGATGCATAAGTAATTTATCTTTTCTTGCATATAAAAACAAAATAAAAATTTGAAAAATGAAAATCCAAAAATATTTCCCAGGCAAAAGCAATGTGGCTAACCTCTAATGCTTAATCAAGTTCCACTAGCTTTGTTGTCTATTTGAGATCAGCAGATTTCAAGAGGAGAAGAGATATGTTAGGCGCCACCCTTGTTGCCAACTACCTCAACTTCTACATCATTGAAGATTACACTCCAATCTAGCTTGGGGAGTGCAACCCTCGGTTATCCGAGATAAGTATCCCTATCTATCTATTTATATATTATTATTATTAGCTACATATTTTGTTTGCTAGAAAGTTTGTTTAAGAGTCTAGTTTTATAGAGTCTAGTTTTTAAAAGAATCTTTTGTTAGAGTGTGAATAAAAGGATGAAGAGAGAGTGTTCACTAAGTTTACTTTGCTCAACTAAAAGGAACCCCAAAATCTGCTAACATGGAGATGATGAATAGTTGCTCTATTGTTATACTTTTCTAGTACCTAGCTTTCAAGCTTAATTTCTATTGAGCTCCATTTGCAAAATTACTTTGATTTGATATTTACTCTAAACCTGAAACCTATGGGTTGTAAATGCTTGCTCTAAAGTCTAGGTAATTGACGGATATGATATATGATAGTCTGAGCTGCTATTTGATCTTACTCCTAGTGACACTAGATTTCTGGAGATTTATATTTTGAAAATTGAAAATGCACATGATAAGTTCCTGTGTGACAAGAGTGTGAACCTCCTACCACAGCCATATATACATGTTCCCTAGATTAGGAAAATCCTTGAGATATATATATAGGCTGCTTGCTTTGCATTGAGTTTGTTCAATCTTTGTCGACCCTTAGAAACTTGTCATGCTGATCAAGTACACTCCACTCCACTCATTCCACTCCACTATATTCCACTCCACTCGACTCCATACACATATGCTATTTCCATCCTGGAAGTACGCATCCACCATATATACACCCACTATATATATACCATTATCCATTTTCACTCTAGCCAGCAAAAATGTTCTACTCCTATCCTAGGAGAGAGCAACCAAAAATATTTCCTATACCCATCCACTCATTCATTGCTAGCCAATATCTTACAAAAGCTCCATTACATTTATTTACCTCTCAAAAAGTTATTGCGAAAAGAGATTTGGGTTGTAGATTAAAAAAAAAAAAGGGAGATGAAAAATGGACAAAAGTCCTACGGACGAGTAGAGCCTACCTCCCCAAGAAAAAAAGAAAGAATAAAGGAGAGTTAAAAAAAAATAGACAAGTGTCCAGCTGAAAACAATGGGTACTTAGATGCTCGCCTCTCCATAAAAGAAAATAAAGAAAAAAAAAAAAGATACAACCCAGGGTTCTCTACATAGTTTCCAAATTCACAAGAGAGAAGATTCCTCAAGGAGCAAAAGTAAGATTTTCCCATCATCTATTCTATATACCTTACTATATTTCATACCATTTATATTCTATCCATCATACACATGCACCACTTGATCAGTGTGACTTGTAACTTTGGATCCATTGCTTGAATTTACAATATATGCTTAACTTTAGCTCCAGATATATAAGCCTTAGATATAGGGTGAGAGAGAAGAAGGCATAGTGTGCTCTTTGCCTTAGCCAAAAAAATACTACATATTCTGAGAGAAAGGCAACACTACCTTATTGCCTTAGAGAGGATCCACAAATACCACAAATGAGAGATTAGAGATAAAGTCATACTTGAGGAACTTTGAGTTTTATTTAGAAAATCAGCAAAAACTCGGAAGGACAGTTGATCAAAAGAGTTTGAGATACGGTGCTCGACTTGATCGTTCTATCTTTCAATTACCCAAGATAGAAGAAAAGGTATAAGCCGTAGTGTAAAGGTAAGAGGTAATATGGGTAAGTTGAAGTTTTAAAAGGTTTATCTTTTACTCGAGAGAAATTTTGTTTGAAAGCATGTGTACTTTTAAGGTGTGATAAGCGTTGCGGCAACTCGATCCAAGTAAGTAGTTTAATATAATATCATGTATCTTGCTAAGAGACTAGCAAGAGATAAGCTTGGGGGAGCTTGTTGACACACTGTTATAGCATAATTTTATAAGTCAAATAACATGAATTAAGGGCTCAAGTTAAAGACCAAACATAAGTCTAGGGGTCTAACTAACATAATTCCACGAGTTTTGGTATTCGTGACTTTCCGGGGGACTTGATAGATAAATGCCGAGAAGAATGGAGAAAGTTAGGAATATACAAGACATATGATGACAAGACTTGACCGTGAAGTAACTCAACCCGAAAAGTGGACTAAAACATTCTAGAAGATACCGAGAGAACACCGAGAAGAACCCCGAGGCCGAGGGAAGACGGGACCACGGCGTCGCCAAAGCCATTTAGGCCGGCCGCCGGGTGGGTCCCACAATCGGCCTCGGCTTTCTAGGTCGGTTTACTACCGACTTTGAGGTTGTATCTACACCGTTGTTGAAGGTCGGTTTGATCCAAGGGTTCACGTTCATCGCCAAGTACTATATAAAGAAGACCAAATTTGACCCGGGTGATATCAATTTCATAATCATATTCATTATCAACTCATACCCATCAAGTCCGGCCAAGTTTAGACCTAAGCCCTAGTTCATACTAGAAGTAGCTAGCTAACTAGTTAGTTCTAGTTGAAGATCAAGTTCATCTTGAGTTCACGATAGTCAAGAAGTAGCAAGGATCATCGTTTTTGAGACTTCTCTCTTGTATTCGACCGTAAGTACTATTATATTTAGAATACAATTGTTATGGCTTTGATCTTTATAATTATTATATTCTTATTGATATGTGTTTATGCTTGCTATGATTATATGTTTAGTTTAGTAAGATTGCTTTATATTTTATGCATGGAATTGTATAGCATCCATATAGATGATCACTATGTGGGTGATAAGCAATGTGTAAACGTGGTGTTTATACAATGTTTATCTGCAATTGCACCCTATATTCCGGGCCGTGTGGTAGATCGCGGGAGTGACAAATCTGTTGAGTCCTTTGGAATCCACCCTTCAATGTAGGACTAGTCGAGCTTATAATTACGGTAATGATCAAGTTTCGTCCTTGGTTGTTATTGGTAATGCTTGCCATGTGTAGAAGTAATCCAACCTTGCCATGATAGCTAGATGTATTGTACTAATTGTAGTATTCATTTGACATATATGATTAGGAGTATCTTAGGAATATTCATTCTATTCTTTCTATAACATGCTAATTGCTCGTATGATACTAGTGGCATATGATGATCTTAGACTTGGGTATTTATCATTTATATATTTATCTTTATCCTGTGACTTATCTGTTGAGTAATGTTAGATGCATATGGCTACTGCATTGTACAACCGTAAGTGGATCTCATAAATAAATCATTTCATAAATCATTTGATATCCTTTTCTCTCTACTTTCCATAGACTCCCTTCCCTATGGTAAAATATAAATATGATACCCGTTACTCAGGTGAAGTGCTACAATTGGTATTTCTATCCGTAAACTGCGGATATCATGTTCACTCTTTTATCAAGGCCAATCAACAAATACCATGCCTCGCATTTCTTAGAGCGTTATTGCTAGGGTGACGGACTAGTGTATAGGTAATGCCTAGAAATGAGTGGTATACCTTGAGTACATATCCCGGTGAGATTAACTCCACTATGGATAATGATGCTAAGTTTACATCCCACTACTAACACCGCCTAACTCCGCTTTGTTGGATCATGAGGTTAATCCCATATCCAAGCTAACATGATTAGATAGATTTCCCATATATATTTCTTTCGCCTTCCTAATTTGGATCGTGTAAGAAATATCAACACCAGTAATCGGGCGTAGGCTGAATGGGCTGGCGTACCGCCACCGCTTCCTCCCCTCATTTCCATCTTTGCTCCGGGAATACTCTAGAACTTGCCCATTGTAATGACGAACATTGCGGAGTCATTTACGTAGGGAAAGTATTGCGAGCCTTTCCATCCTATTCCATTCATCTCTGCCTATATAAACAAGCCTCATCTGATCATTTAATCTTATCTTATTCATCCTCCATTAAAACCGACGACCAGCACCACATATTTTCACCATGAAGAACACCGAGACCAGTATGGTGGTCTATGATCCGGTCAAGGCAGCAGCTAACTCATCCACTTCCATGGCTATAGTCCCGTATGAGCCAAAGCCTTTAGTTGTTGTCAACCCACCACCTTCAGATCCTAAGCCTACTCGTGGCCAATTGTATGCCAAGAGCTTGCTGGCTGCACGTCGTGAAATTGCCATGAAGAAGAAGGTCCCTATTCCTGAAGGCACCAAGCTTAGCGCTCCCGGACGTAATGAAAAGCTTACTAATGTCCAGTGTGACAAGTACGGGAACATTAGAAAGAGCACTTATACAGATTCCCCGCCTTGTTCTTGATGGAGTACGTGCTACTCCGGACCAGGTTCGCCCGTCCGCCCTGAGAAGCCGCGGAGGCGATGCCCAAGCCGGGAAGGATGACGATGGCGAGCTTCGTCTTTGAACACTTCCACATGAAGAATTTTCGACTACTGAGCACAAGAATTGGGCTATGCCTCTAGACGTATAGGCGCTTTAGAAAAGGCCAATGCAGGCGTTAGTTACGAAGGTGGGAGTTCTCGGCGCATCCCGAACAGGCTTACTAGGGATATGTAAGATGCTCGAGACTATAAGAGCACTCATTATATCGAGTCGGTTATCGAGTCGGTTGTTGAGTCGAGTTATCGAGTCAATTTATTTCGAAATTAAATTAGAGTTTTGAGTCAATTTTATCTATTATCGAGTCAAGATTGTGAGTTAGTAATAAGTTTGGTTTAAATAAATAAAGAGTGCTCTTGCTTTTAATAAATCGTTGATCCATTATCTCCAGTTTTATTTTCTATATTTCTTTTGTATATGTTTTCTTGTCTCCACCATGTTTTTAGATAAAGGATAATAAAGGATAGTGTAGGGGAGACGAGTTTAACATCAAGAACAACGCCCGAACCTGAAAAGTGAAGCAAAACAATAAATACAGAACGAAGATCCAACACGACAAAGTTCAGGCCAAGGAGCGAGGGGCTGCGGCGGCCGCGAGAGAGAGAATCACGCCCGGCGCCAGGGCTACCTCCTCCCTCGTCCCCTCGAATTCTTCCGACTCTCGGTTTGATCTCGAACTTTGCTTTAGTTTATATTTTTGGCTTCGTTCTGTCGGTTTCGAACCTTTTGCTGATATGCTAAATAATAAAGAGAATAAAAATATTTTGATATGATTTGTTCAAAGTTAGATTCACATAATACTCTCTCGTGGTTAGATTAATTGCTGTTGAAAAATAATAAAGATCCCAAGTTCTTTGAAGTTGTTGTGAAATTTGAGATAGCAGATTAATGAGAACTTAATTCTTGATATCTTTTAACTAGAGAATTTATTTTGAAAATATTAAATTGATAGCTTCACTTCATCTTTGTGGTAAATATTATCCTATTAAAGCCATGTTTAATATATTAAAACCAGCAAAAAGGCTATTTACTTTGTGTTGAGCTTTGTTAAATTTTGTAACCCAAGTTGAGAGACTTGTCATGTTCTAAAGATCAAGATCACGTACACTTGTTTTTGTTTTTGATAAAATATTTTT
This sequence comes from Hyparrhenia diplandra, assembly GCA_015847255.1. Taxonomy (NCBI): domain Eukaryota; kingdom Viridiplantae; phylum Streptophyta; class Magnoliopsida; order Poales; family Poaceae; genus Hyparrhenia; species Hyparrhenia diplandra. The sequence goes on along the minus strand of JADLZK010010135.1, from coordinate 42,916 downwards.
TTATGCTCCAGTTGTTGATCTCTCTAAATTAAATAAAATATTTTTTTTTTTTTGTCAGCAAGGCATGGGCTATGTAAAAATAGTATGTAAAAAAAAGAGAAAGAGAAAAGAAAAAAAAATAAATAAAGATGAAAAATGGACAAGTGTCCGAGGGTGAGTAGAACCCACATCTTTAAAGAGAGGAAATAAAAGACAAAAGTCTCGGGTGAGCAGAGCACACCTCTCAAAAAAAAAATAAAGATAGCCCATGATCTTGTTTACAAAAAATATTTATTTCAAAAGAGAGAAAGAAAATAAGAGCATAGTAGAATTAGTACACACATGCACATCTTGATCTAAGAAGATGTCTCTCCTTGGATCCATCTTTGACATTGCAAATACATGCAAGGTAAGTATGCTACATCCTTGACAAACCTGAAACTCCAGATAAAACTTTACTAGAAGTAGGATGTTGACTACAAGTGCTTTGTGAGGATCCAAAATACTATATATATATATATATATATATATATATAGGGAAAGTATAGTCTGTAGGTAGCTACAAAATTTGATATTCTGTAGCCAGGCCGTATGGCTGAACCAAACGCGCGCCAGCCCATTCACCGGGTCATGCCGAGCCATGGTCCTAAATGCATGCCGCGGAGCGTGATTGATGGAAAACAAAAACGGCAATTAGTAACTGCAGACGCGCGTGATCTATGGCAGACTGACACACGTGCTTTGGTCTGCATGTTACGTGAACTTTGGTCTCGTTGACACGTGCTTGGCTGCTGGTGTTTAGTTGTGCTTCGCGTACATGCAGGAGACCAGTGCTGCATGCTTGCATGTTATTGTGGTAATTTTTGTATATTATTATTTTGTTATTACGGTAAATGCTAGTGATTTAACCAAAAGTGAGCAACATTAACGTGCAAAAGAACTACTAAAATCGAATTTGGAAAATATTTACGATAATCACATTATCATTTACCATAATCCAGTTACCATAACGACATAGTCGGTTTACTATAATATTTGCGGAGGAAATGATTACCATTTACCGTAATCGAGTTACCATAATGCATATTCGGTTTACTACAATATTTGTGAAGTTAGTTCAAATGTTTTCTTGCACATTACGTGACAATAATATGATTTCTTGCACATTCACCTTTGAAAAGTATTTCTTGCAAGTTACATGACAAAGCGCTTGATCACATACAATCTTGGTTTACATGCACAAAATACAAAAATGAATTTTTGGCGGTCTGCTGTTAGTTCACTATAGCTTTGAGCTCCTAACATATTCAGATCAAGATCCTATTTGAAGACCGGCTGCAGGCTGCTCCTTTACTCCGATTTCCTACAAAATAATCCAAGGAAAAATGTAGTAAATGATGTGATGTATTTACAATATTGAAATGTGAATTAAGAACATGGGAAAATATGCAAATTTAACTAAATTTGTTGAATATTATGAGAAAAGTAAAATTACTAGAATTTCGTATAATAAGATATAAGATTGGAGGCTGAGTTATCGTATCATTATTCTAAAATTTGGAGGAAAAAAAAAAGGATCAATCCATGAAGCCAACATAGCCATGCATGCAGCTTGTAAGATCGATGTGCAGTAGAGATTGCATAGATCGATGGGACAACGCTAGAAATAAAATAGAAATACAGTGAAGCCACACATACTCGCATATACTCCCTCCGTCCCTTTATATGTGTCGTCCGTAAACGTGTGTGTGAGTGAGAAATACGATTTTCTAGAGACAAACATTTAGGGACAGAGGGTATATTCTAAAGGAATACTAGTGCTAATCCGATGGGAGAGACTTCCAGGATGAACAACGACTTGAGATGTTTGCGGCTAAGCTAGCTGCTTACCTCGGTACGTAGTTTGTAGACCCGCACCGTACCGGGAACCAGCGCGCCGTCATCAGAGCCACGACGGCACCCATTTGACAGCAGCCACCACAAAACCAACGGCCACGACGCCCGCCCTGCGCTGCGCCCAGCGACGAGCACCTCGGCCCTATGAACCGCCGCGCGGCCCGCATAATCCTGTTCCGCTGCAGCAACAACGAGGCCTCATCCTGTAGGTGATGTCCGTGTGCCGCGAGGCGCGAACAGCACCGGCGCGAGCCACCCCGAGCGCCGCTGACCCGGCCGGACGCCGTCAGGAGGCCGACGGGCGCGCCGGTGGCCACGACACCGGCCCCGAGGAACATTAGGAGCTCGACATGATCTGAAATGAAGGACACGTACATGATCTGAAATGAGGGACACGCGTAGAACCAAGATGTATTGGGGAGAGTATGCCACTTACATGATCTGAAATGAAGGTCACGCCTGACTAGAGGAACATTCGCATGCATGGCTCGGATCGAGACTTCTCGAGGACTCCAATCATCAAAAATCAAACAATTTACCTAATACTACCAGTTGGTTGGGTGCCGCTGCGCCATCGACAGCCGCAGGAACGCGTGGTCGTCCACTCCGCCTCCGGGTGGTCGGCTGCCTCCGCCCGCGACACCATGCACCATGCCGTGATGTGGAAGCCGCCGTTGATCAGGACGCCGCCGGCGCTGACGGATCAGCCGGGTTGGAGGAGGAAGGAAATAGAGTCGATGGTGCTTTTGTGGTGAGAACAACGGTGTTAATGGGCCGCTAATATAGGGTGCATGGCCTCGCGTTTGTTTGGAAATGGAATTATTGCTAGTTATTAATTACCGAGCCATGCATGCATGCAACGAATTTTCGGATGGGACTGGGATGTGGCCGGTCGGTCCGCTCGCTTCGCCAGTTTGGGCTCGGCTACAAAATTTGATATTTTGTAGCTAGCTACAACCTAATAGTTCCCTCTATATATATATATATATATATATATATATATATATATATATATATATATAGGGTAAATTTTTCCTACAGCCTAGGTGTAGTTACACCCATGTGTATATCTCAAGATTTATGGTATATATGACCGAATGAAGTGCATGATGATAAAGTATATGATCATACTAGACCATCTATGGTGGTATATACGTTACGTATGCATTCATACTTTGAGTATATGGATATACTTTTTTTATATACAGCAGTAGTGGCATTTTATGTAATATATTAAAAAATATGGGTTCCATCAAAATTTTTTCGCGTAGTAAGATCTAGAGTATCTTAATATGAGTATCTAAACATACTCAAACCAATAAACAAGTATGAACACATACACAATGTGGTTTTTTGAATATGGGTGTAACTACACCCGGGTGTATAGAAAGTGCACCCTATATATATATATATATATATATATATAAGCTATGTTTCTTTTCAAAAATCATTGCAGAAACTCCAGCTGAATTGATTGAAAGGATTAGGTACTCTATTTCAACTATCTTGTTTCTCAACTGCTTAAAGTTTTTGATAAAATTAGTAAAATATAAGTTTGACCATGAGATTGTTTTATGTTTGATATCTTGTCTTGCAACTTTGTTACAACCATCCATTTATCGAGACGGTAAAAGCCTAAGTGTGGGGAGCTTGTTGACACTGAAGATTTCTAGTTTGGTTTTGGATAATTGATGACATCCTAGGACTAATCTCTCTATGCTAAGTGTTTGATTAGTTGGAGATTGGTCAAGCCAAATGTGATGCACGGTGGTCATGGTGGATGGATCGCGGTGATCTAAAAAAAGAGGATCAAGTGCTCAACTTGGAGTGGTTTTTTAGGGATCAAAATGGGCTCAAGGCAAAGGTATATCTATAGGACCATTTTGATTTTACACTCAAGACATCATAGAGGGTGGAAAAGCAATGAATTTCAATGTATGTATGCCATCACTATTGTTTTATATGCTTGAATGATCTAGTGATGACATATGACATGCTTGTGGGATTGCAATCTCAAGTGTTAAATTTGGATATATTGTCAAATATGTGGTTCAACATAGACATGATAACCCTTTTATGAGGTGTGAAAAAGCTTGTCTTTGGTTCAAACCGAATTACATGTATGGCAAGCTATCCAAATTTGAAAACTAATCTTTCCAATATCAAAAGAACTCGATCAATCCTTTTATGTCAATTGTTGACAAAGGGGAGAGATTAGTGCATAAAGATTAGAAGGGGATCAAATTTTTTTTTGAAAGCACACACAAGTAGGGGAGCAAGCTCATAAGCCTTTTGTTGCATTTGTTGTGCACTAACATATGACTTGCTCTTGCACATGTATTTAAATTCCATATATACATGCTTGTGTGGTGTATGCTAGTAGTATTTTGATTAATGATTGATCAACTAGCATGCTTAAGTTGTAGCTAGATATTTTGATTTCCTCTCTAAATTCAAGTACCTTTTACTTATACTGTGATCTCACATGTTACTTTGAGTTTTTGATGAAATATCTAGTTATCCATGATGCTTGTATGGTGAGAAAGGCGCAACTTCGATTGGTATCACGCTTCAAAGGTCCATTCTTTCACCATAGCATCATTTTGGTAACATGGCTTACTCCCTAATTTCAATATTCATACATGTATGCAAAGCTTATTTCCAAACTCTAGGCATACATGTAGGGGAGCTCATGCTACCAAAACCCGAAACTATAATGTTTGTCCAATCCTATAATCATGAGCAAAATGCTTGGACAACCATTATATGTTCAAAAATTCTTTATCATAATATCTTTATGCGGGTTGTCACCAATTATCAAAAAGAGGAGATTGAAGATCTCTAGTTTGGTTTTTGGATAATTGATGACATCCTAGACTAATCTCTCTATGCTAAGTGTTTGATTAGTTGGAGATTGGTCAAGCCAAGTGTGATGCACGGTGGTCATGGTGGATGGATCGCGGTGATCTAAAAAGAGGATCAAGTGCTCAACTTGGAGTGGTTTCGAGGATCAAAATGGGCTCAAGGCAAAGGTATATCCATAGGGCCATTTTGATTTTACACTCAAGACATCATAGAGGGTGTGAGTGATTTAGGATAAATAACCGTACTATAAAGAGGAGAAAATCATAATCGCTTTTACTCACCTAGTGCCACCTATTTTGAATTTCAAATTGCATATGCATTTGGGTTAGTGACGTGACGACTTCGATGGGAAAACTCCTCAGAAAAGTCTTGAGAAATGCTATCTAATTATGCTCAAGAGGTTGACATATTTTTTAGATGAGATGACATATTACTTGGATCAAGAGATTGTTTTCTTGGAAAAGAAAAGAAAATTGAGAAGTATATATATATACATGCCTATGTATATGTGTATATATATGCACACTTGCTCCCGTACACAAACTAGCTTGCTAGCTTGCTTGTGTGTTGGTCGACGACAATTCAAAATGGAGCAACGTGATTGGTTCGGCTGCTTGCTTGTCATTTGAATTATTTAAAAAGAAAAAGGAAGCTGCCGCCGGCCTGCTTGTCCGATTTGCAAGATGTTGTTTTGCTGTGCACCGCCCAAGGCCTACTCGTCCGTTTTGTGGAGCACACGCGCAGGCCCAAGCACGAAGCTGAGCGTGGCCCAGGTCGGGACCAAGCTGAACTAGTCCGATTGTTTCAGGCATCGATCTGGTCCGTTCCTGCTGCCATCGAAGGGAACGCCGGCACTCGTCCGTTTGGTCATCGAAGAAATTTTCCAGAGCGGCCGCCGCCCCGACCGAACAGAGACTGAAAGCGCAGCTGCCGCCGCCCGTTGGAGAGGAGCTCCCGACCGTTGTTTCTGCCCGTTGGGGAGCCTGAGTCTTGCTGAATATATATGTGAGCTGCTCCCCTCTCTTGCTCGCTCTCTTTTGCCTAATTCGAAAATCATACAGTGAGCTGTTCCTCTTGAGCTGTTCTTGCAAACCCTAGCTCTCATTTTCTCCCCTTCCTCGATCTTCTGATTTGAGTTAAAATTAATCGAGGGAGCTTGTGCTAGAGATCGATTTGAGGGCTCCAAGAGGATTGCTTCCCTCTCCTCTCCACTTCGTTGGTGGATTTGAGTTCTTGAGAGGAGATTGGGGAAAACCTACTGTGCATTGCATTTCGGGATTCACATTTATGGCACTAGGTGGTTATTGCAATTGTGGATTTCTTATTGCTCTTGGAGAGCACCACTCCCTAGACGGTTTGGAGATTGTTGGAGGGTTGGGGAAGAGACGGTGATTGTTCTTGCCCACCTCCCGGTGATTTATGAGGGGTTTGTGATCTTCCCGGCGGAGTGCCAAATTGATACTCTAATATATTGCTCGTGTCTTGGGTACCTCTCATTTGCTTTGGGTGCAAGTAGCCTAAAGGCACTTGGCTAGGAGGAGTGAGCTCCACCTTGCCCCCACACGTGAGAAGGTCGGCACAACGGAGGCGTAGCTTGACGGGTGCTCAAGTGAACCGGGTAAAATCTTGTGTCTCTCCATTGTGTGATTGTTGTCTCCGTTGATTGGCTTCATTATCTATATTGTGATATCATCTTCCGGTGATTGGATTGACTAGCCTCTACACGTTGGTATATCATTCTACTCCTCTCTTGCAATACTTTACATATATCTTGTGCTTGAGTAGTTTGTGTAGATTTGCTAGTTGCTTAGACTTATTTGGTGTAATCTAGCTCTTTCACCTAGTTGGTAAAGTAGTGACTTAGCCATTTGTGTGAATTAGAGACTCTAGCAACTAGAATTGTTTATAGGTGGCTTGCCGACAAGTAGAGCTAGAGCAAACACATTTACGCTTTGTTATTTACTAACAAGTTGCTCTAGTGAATTTGTAGAATTTTTATTAGGCTATTCACACCCCCCCCCCACCTCTAGCCATTTAGGACCTTTCAAGTGGTATCGAGCCGTGGTCACCGTTTGAGCAAGGATTAACACCCTTCGGTGCAAGATATGACTAATATTGTGTTCAACCATGTTGGGGGAAAGCCTCCTCACTTTGATGGTGAAAGTTCTTTTAATCATTGGAAGAGAAAGATGACTATGTACCTCGGTTCTATACATAAGAGAGTATTGGAGGTGACGGAGAATGATTATGTCATCCTTGACCCTTCCAAGCTAACCGATGCAGATAGGGCAAACCGGACTTGCAATCGGATGGCACTCAACACCATATACAATGCCATCGATGCAAAGATATTTGAGGGCATCAAGGACTTGGATCGTGCTAGTGAAGTGTGGACAAGATTGAGTGAAACATATGAGGGCACGAAGGTTGTCAAGAGTGCCAAGCTATATGGCCTCAAGAGTGAGTTTGAGACTTTCAAGATGAAGGATGGTGAAACAATTCCGAGATGTTTCATCGGCTACAAGTAATTGTGAATGATCTCAAGACATTGGGCTACAAGACACAAGACCAAGATTTTTGTCACAAGTTCTTGATTAGCCTACCTTCAAGATTCAAGATGTTGATTCTCATGCTACAAAGAGATGGGCTTGATAAAAGAAGCCAAATGATTTGCTTGGAGAGGTGTTGGCTTTTGACAAGTATGATCATGATGTGGATGCAAAGGAGAAGAAAGAAGACAATAGAGTTGAGGAGGAGAAGGCCGTTGCATTCAAGGCATCCTCTTCCTCATGCAAGGGCAAGGCCAAAAGCTCAACAAGAAGAATGTGATGAAACCGCCTAGAAAGAGGTTGATGAAGCTCTTGCCTTGGTTGTCGAAATTTGGCACCATGCTCAAGTACAAGAGAAGATTTGGGAACTACAAGAAGAAAGGACACTCTCAAGGGCAATGAAGAGAAGAAACTATGTTGGAAGTGTGATAGTCTCGATCATCTCTATGAGGAATATCCACATAGGAAGGACAAGAAGAACACCAAGGACCATAGAAGGGGCAAGAACAAGGCCCCTTTGTGGGGATCGATATTTGGGACACCGAATGAGAGCACCCTACTACCGCTATCAACGAACCAAGGCGACCCGGGACCTCGGATACACGAGGGACGTAATAAGGCGGGGCGTCTCGCTGCGACATACGAGGTCATCGCCACGTCTGACGAGCTCTCCATGCGAGGCAAGCCTCCCGCTCGAGCGCTCGAGCTCCCGCAAGACACGAGCTCTCGGGACGAGACCCGTCTTTTCGCTACGATCGAGCTCTTCCCAGGTAACGAAGCTCTCCAAATCTTCATCGCTCGACCTCACCCGAAGACCCCTTTCCGTCTCGCTCGGAGCTCCCGCTGCTTGAACTCTCACGACGATGTCTGGCGAAGACCTCATCCACCTACCTTCCTGGAGAAGCTGCATGAAAGTACGGGGGTTGGTCAACAACTCCCCGACAAGCCCAACAACTCGACGACCACCACCAGCCACGGCAACAGGTAGGGGAAGAGTGTCAAACGATCACCTCGCCATGCCCCGTTTACCCAACAACTCCGCTACACCCGGGACGCCCGGAGCTCGAAGGGAGCTCTTGCCGCGTGAGTGAGCTCACCCGGGAGCTCTTTTGCATCTATCTCCACTGTACATGTATTTTTCGTTTCTTCAAGTCCTCAACCCGGGGGAGCTCGTGAGTCTCGCCCCTTGCGACTATAAAAGGGAGGCCGCCCACCCGTTGAGGCGGGTTCAACACTCGGCTTCATAGCATCCGCATTCACACACACACACACACTCGATATTGGCACTAGCCTCAATCACGAGAGACTTGAGAGCCCTCTCCCTCTCTCGATTCGCTTGTGCGGCCCCTGTATGAGCGTTTGAGCTCGGATAGTCATCACACTAGACTAGGGGCGCGATTCTCCCCGAACCAAAGATAAATCTTGTGTCATTGTCTCTAGAGCTAGGCCTTCGAGACACGCATTAGCCGGACATTACCGTGGCGGTGGTATTAGACCACGGCGGTTGACGCGCCGGTAGGCGGCGCTAGTGTGACGATCCTCACTCCGATGGCTTCTTTCGCTTCACCGACTTCCGGAGCACTCGTGCTACGCCGGGACCATCGACTTCACCGGCACCGCGCCCGAAAGCGATCCCTCGCGGGAGCGTGCACCCGCCCGATGCGGCGGGAGGGCGTGTCCGTCCGCTCAGCAGCGCCGCCGACTCCGTCTTGGCAAGCGTGGGGGCGAGGCTTCGACTTCCGCCCCTCGAGCCCCATCCGCGCGGCGACGGGCCGCTTCTTCGTCCTCATCAGGACCTCCTCCCGAACATCCTAGGGCGCGAGCCCACCTGTGGCTGTTCGGGGGCGTGACTTTTCCATCGCCAACGTCATCCTGCGGCTCGCGGGAGAGGGACGCCGGCGGGTCGACGAGTTCTGGCCGCCTCGGTCGAATGTACCCCGCGGACAACGGGGGGCTACCCCACTTCTGGGCGGCGAGCCCTTGCGGACCCGGCATTCTCGAGCCCGAGCTCGCCCTCGGCGATGCATGAGCCCGATGGACCTCGATGTCGCCGGTCGTCGGTGCTATGTGCCACCCCGAGGGTGCGGTGGAAGAGCGACCCTCGGCGGCGCCTCAGAGCACGCCCGAGGAACTCCGCGCACGCCGCCGCGAGCCTCCGGCCGACAGCGTCAAGGTTCGGCTGGACGGCTCGAAGAGCTCGGCGCGTGGCGACTCAAGAGCGCGAAGCCCCTCCTACGCCCGGCGAGGGGAAGACAAAGATCGCGGCGCGAGCTCGAGCTCGCGACGTCCATGACCGTATCAACCGGGGACGAGGGACCTGAACAGCTCCCGCCCGTGTTTGGGAGGGGCGCCCTAGAACTCCGCAGCGGCCGCTATGCTGCTCTGCGCGGCTGCCCGGCCCCCCCGAGGAGCCCGAGGCACCTGAGCCCACGAGCAACTCAAAGGCTCCCTAGCGGAGGCGCCGGTCCGGTCAGCGGCGAGCTCAGCGTCGCGATCGCCGCTTGCGGGAGAACACGAGGCCTCCTCATCCCGAGGTCCACGGCGCCGGGCGGGTCGGCGAACCGCGACGTGTGGGACACCATCAACGCTTCGGCGCAAGGGCGGAAGCTCGAGCCGGCAAGAACATCCCCCGAGATGATGACAAAACCGCCGCGGCGACCGCCCCACGCACCTACAGCAGCGGCGGCGCGCTAACGATGAAGAAGACAAAAGCGTAGCCCCACGCCTGAGCGCCCCCGCGAGCCCGCCTCCAAACAGGATCGCCGCCTCCGAGCTCCCGGCTTCGAGGAGGCCAAAGCGTTCGGCTCACAGCATCCACGATGCCCCATTTCCTTCTCAACGAGCTCCGACCCCGGTACGAAGTACAATGGAAGACCAACCCCCCATGTGGCTCGAGGACTACCGCCTCTACCGCCGGTCGGGGGCCCGACAATGACTACTTCATCATCTCGCAACCTCCGCTTTACCTTGCGGTCCGGTAGCGATCGTGGCTGGGGAAAGCACCTCGGGAGGGCCATCCAACCGGGAGGGACTTGCGGCGCCCGTCGGAACTTCCAGGCACCTACACGGACCGAGCACGGCGTGGGACCTCAGGGTGCAGCGAAGGGGAAGGCTGGCGACTACATCGAGGGCGCCTCCAAGCTCTACAACAACCTCTCCGAGGCCTCCGACTCCGAAGTCATCACCGCCTTCACGCTCGGCACCACTGCGAGACTACGATCCACGAGCTGGCGTCAAGAAGCCCAAGACCGTGAAGGAGCTCCTCGACCTCGCCACTCGCCACGGCGAGGGAGAGGGGCGCCGTCTCCGCCGTCACGGGCAAGGGCAGGACCAGGACCGACGACGATGTCGCCGAGGGATCCAGGCTCCCATGCGCGCAAGAAGAAGAACAAGAAGAACAAGCGTCCCCCGAGGCGGCGACGGCGACGACGAGTTCGTCGCCATGGCGGACAAGCGGCCGGCCCCAAGGGTGGCGCGAACCGTCCCCAAAGAGCACGCCGACAAGATGCTCGGCGCCGTGCCCGCACCACGAGGGCCCGATCAAGCACAAGATGAAGGACTGCCGCCTCATGAAGAAGCACGTGATGGGCACGCCATGGGGGGAGGAGACAGGGCGACGGCGATAAGGCCGTGAAGCCGGCCCCAGACGAGTTTGGCGGCGACATCTACATCGAGGCGGCGCCGTCAACGTGGTCTCGGGGAGCTCCGGCCATGAATCAAGCGCGGCGAAAAGCTCACCCGCCGTGGTCCTCTTCACCAAAGCACCAACGCCCGCCTACCTCAAGTGGTCGAGCTCGGCGATCACGTTCGACAAGGCGGACCACCCACGACACATCCCATACCCGGGAGGTACCCGCTCATTGTCGGCCCCATCATCGGCACCAGCGCCTTGGCAAGGTGCCGATGGACGGCGGCGCGGCCTCCAACCTCCTCTATCCCACAGCGCTCCAAGCCCTTGGCATCCCAAGGCGCGACTCCGCCCCTCACGGAACCAATCCATGGTGTGGTGCCTGGAAGCGGGCGTGGTCCCGCCTAAGGCGGATCGACTTCCCCGTCACCTTGGCACCCCGGACAACTTCCTCGCAAGGAGGTCCTCACGTTCGAGGTGCTCCCCCCTTCGAACGGCCTACCATGCACTTTTGGGGCGGCCGTGCTACGCTTGAAGTTCATGGCCGTCCCCCAACTACACCTACCTCAAGCTCAAGATCCCCCGGGCCGAGGAAGGGGGTCATCACCGTCGACTCCACCTTCGACACGCCTTGGGCTGGGCGGATCCGTCCAAAGACGTGGATGCGGTGATCGAGATCGAGGGGAGATGTCACCGAAGATGACGGCCCGGCAACGCCGAGACTCCCCAGAGCTCAAGAAGATGGCGGCACGAGCTCACCGTCGAGCTCCGAATGGTGGCGAGCACGAGCTCTTCCACCGAGCTCGAGAGGTCACGGCACGTTCGAGCCGAGAAGGATGCCAAGGAGGTCACGGTCGACAAGGACGGGTGCACCCTCTTCGTGGGTGCCGAGCTCACCCCAAATAGGAAAGCGAGCTCGTGGGCTTCCTCCACGCGAACCTCGATGTATTCACGTGGAGGGCCTCGGATATCTTTGGGCATACCGAGGGAAGTCCGCCCGGCACTCCTTGAACATAAAACCCGGCTCTCGGCCGGTGAAGCAAAGGCTTAGACGTTTCGACGGCGATCGGCGCCCGAGCAATCGCCGAGGAGATAGATAAGCTCTTAGCCGCTAGGTTTATTAAGGAGGTGTATCATCCCGAGTGGATAGCCAACCCTATACTAGTTAAGAAGAAGAATGGGAAATGGAGGATGTGGGGTGATTACACGAGGTCTCAACAAAGCATGCCCAAAGGATCCGTTTCCTTTGCCGGCGCATCGACCAAATTGTTGACTCCACCTCGGGTGCGAGGCGCCTGTTTTCTTGACGCCTACTCCGGCTACCACGGATCGCGATGAATGAGCTCAATCGGCTTCGCCACCTCCTTCATCACTCCATTTGGCGCATTTTGTTACGTAACAATGCCCTTCGGTTTGAAAAACGCTGGCGCCACCTTCCAAAGGTGCATGCAAAAAGTCTTCAAAGAGCTCCTCGGCTCGTAGAAGCATCGTCGCCGACGACATCGTAGTCAAGACAAAACACTCAAAAGAGCTCATCCCGACCTCGAAAAGGTCTTCGCCAAGCTGAGTTCGAGTCAAGCTCAACCCGAGAAAATTGCGTTTTTGGGGTCCCTCGAGGGGAAGTTGCTTGGCTTCATCGTCTCTCCGAACTTAGCGGCATCGAGGCCAACCTGAGAAAAAATCGCCGCCATTCACGAGCATGGGGCCGATTAAGAACGCCAAGTGCGTGCGGCGACTCACGGGAGGTCTAGCCGTGCTAAGTCGTTTAGTAGCTCGGCTCGGGAACGGAGCCTCCGCTCTACAAGTTCTTTGAAAAGAAAACCCCGGCGCTTTGCTGGGCGACGGCCCCAAAGCAAGCTCTTGACTGTTGAAGCAACTCCCGCTAATCCGCCCATGCTCGTCGCACCAGCGCCCAGCGAACCGATCCTCCTCTACATCTCGGCCACCTCGAAGGTGGTGAGCACCGCGCTCGTGTCGTCGAGAGAGAGAGGAAGGGCACGCTCAGGTAGCCCGGTGTACTTCATCGCTGAAGTCCTCACCGACACCAAGACTAGATACACTCATTTCGAAAAGCTCGTGTACGCGACCGCGATCACCGGCCGCAAGCTCGGGGCACTACCGACTCCCACCCGGTCACGGTGGTCTCCAAATACCCCCTTGGCGAGGTCATTCGCGGCCCGAGGTCACGGGCTGCATGGCCAAGTGGGCTATTGAGCTCATGGGAGCCGACATCACTTACGCCCCCCCGGGGATGCCATAAAGTCTCGGGGCCACGGCCGACTTCATCCGGGTGGACCGAGGGGTCGAGCAACCGCCCGGGCCCGATGACATCGAGTGCTGGACGCTATACTCGACGGATCCGTGAAGAAATATGGCGCCCGGCGTCGGGCTCTCGTCTTCATCTCCACGAATAAGGTACGCATGAAGTATTCGATCCGCCCCTACACTTCCCCCGCGTCCAACAACGTGGCCGAGTATGAGGCCACGGTAATGGCCTCACGCGCGAGCTCGGCATCCGGACCTCGAGCTCGGGGTGACTCCGAGCTCGTAAAGAACTGTGTCATGAAGAAAGTCGAATGCGTCAATCCCAAGATGGTCGCGTGCATCACGAAGGTCCGTGTGAGCTCGAGGTACTTCTACGGGCTCGAGGTCAACCACGTCCATCGCCACCTCAACAACGACGCCGGCGTCCTCGCCAAGCTCGCGTCGGACCGCTGCCCGATCCCCGCCCGGCATCTTCATGCACGCACGCGCGCAGTTTTCCATCGACACGGCTCAGGCCGAGCCGGCGACGCCGACGCTAACTCGATTGCCGGCGCTCGGTTTGGACCCCATGGAGGTAGACGCGGCTCCCGCGAGCTCGAGCACCCAACACGAAGGCTTGCTTAGCTACGAGCTCGAGTCCGACCGGCTCTGGGGCTGGGTCAAACTCGCCGCGCGATGGCTCCGAAGCTCGACACATGGTCCCTCTCTGCGGTGGTTCAAGGAAGGCAAGCTTCCCCCGGGCAAGAAGAGTCAAGACGTCTAGCGCTAGAGAGCCAAAATCTTTCGTCCTCGTCGGAGAAGAGCTCTACCGACGCGGAGCCTCCGGCCCTCCATTGTTGCATCACCTTCGAGCAAGGGAGGAGCTCATCAGAGATCCACGCCGCGAATGTGGCCATCATGCGGCGCCCACGAGCTCGTTGGGAAAGCATTCCGTCAAGGCTTCTCCGGGGCCGACCACCGTCGCACGCCATTCGAGTCGCGTCGTCCGACGCTGCGAGGATGCCAGGTTCTTCGCCAAGCGGACACACCTCGGCCCAATCCCTCCAGGACGATCCCACTCACCTACCCCCGGGCCGCCGCGGGGGGGCCTCGACATGGTAGGACCCTTCAAGAGGACCGTCGGGGCTACACGCACCTCCTCGCCGCCATCGACAAATTCTCCAAGTGGATCGAGGTCATGCCCATCACACGGTGTCGGGCGAGGAGACCGTCCAAGTTCTTCATCGGCATCATCCACGGTTTGGGGTCCCGAACTCCATCATCACCGACAACGGCCGCGAACCGTGGGAGAAGTCTTCATCGGTGTGCGGCGACCACGGCATCGCGTTGACACGGCCTCCGTCGACCATCCGAGGACCAACGGACGGGTAGAAGAGCTAGCGGCATGATCTGCGGGCGTGAAGTCACGCATCTTCAAAAAGCTCAAAAATACGCTCGCCGATGGCTCGCGAGCTCCGTTCGGTAGTATGGAGTCTCCGCACAACGCCAAGCCGGAGCCACGGGGCGGGCGCCCGTTCTTCCTAAATCTTCGAATCCGAGGCCATGCTTCCCACCTCCTCGGTATGGCTCGCCCAGCGTCCCGAGGCCTTCAACGAGCACAACAACCAACGCACTGCTCGAAGACGCCGCCGATCAGCTTTCGACGAAGCTCGTGACATCGCCCTCGTCCACTCCGCCAAGTACTGCGGTCCATGAGGCGCTACCATGACCACCACCATCAAGGGATGAGCTTTCGGCGTCGCGACTTCACGTCCCGCGCGAGTCCCGAGCTCGAAAAGACAAGCACAAGCTCGACGCGCCTTGAAAGGACCTTCACCATCGACCAGGTGCCGAGGCCTGGCACATACAAGCTCAAAGACCACCAAGGCCGAGTCCTCACCAACGTGGAACATCAAACAGCTACGTCACTTTTACCCCTAAATGTATTTCGAAATATTGTAGCTAAAGAGCTCAATAAAGGCACAAATTCGATGCAAAAATATGTGCAAGCATTTCGAATTCTTTCCTTAGCTAACTTGAGCAGCGGCCGGCCTTCGCCCGACAAAGACCCGCCCCCTGCTCGGGGCTACAAGGAGAGGGTGCACACCCCACGTTTTTAACACACACCGATTTTTCGCAAAACTTACGAGCTCGGCGCTCGGCGGCAGCTCGAACTCACAACTTCGCACCCTCTTCTCTTAGCTCGAGCGATGTTTGAAGCGACTAAGTCATGAGCTCATTGCTTTGGAGCATGGCGCGGCCGCCTAAACGACCTCCCCGCGCCCCCGCGCC
The DNA here is from genome assembly GCA_015847255.1 of Hyparrhenia diplandra. Taxonomy (NCBI): domain Eukaryota; kingdom Viridiplantae; phylum Streptophyta; class Magnoliopsida; order Poales; family Poaceae; genus Hyparrhenia; species Hyparrhenia diplandra. The sequence continues at coordinate 27,463 of JADLZK010010135.1, read as the reverse complement.
GTGAGGAGGAATGGCCCGCCATCCGACTCTCGGAATCATGAACTCACGAAAGGTCCAAGTAGAAATAAAGTGCGACAAAAGAGGAAAGATCGACTTTCATTAAAAACTACCACGCGAGTTTTTACATCTTGCCTCAACTATGAGGACTTAAAAGCTCATAACGAAAAAGAGGCCCGGCCTCGAGCTCCTACTCATGCGGGCGGGTCTTGGTCCATTGGTTCCTCGGCGGCGTCCCGTGGAGCCTCCTCCTCGGCGGGCTTCTCGGCGCTCCGTCTCCGCCCGGCAGGGGGCTCGAAGACTTCAAGCTCCTCGGCCGAGCTTGAAGAGCTCGGCGACAGCTCTGCGGGTCACAACCCGCAACGGCAGCCTTACGCTCCACATCGGCGTCGCCGACACCCGCGGCCACCCCGTCTTCACAATGTTGACCTCGATCACGGGTAGTGGGCAAAGACGGACTGACCGCCTTGTGGACCACACGGACCGCCCTCGCCGTCACCTTGCGGGATGAGGACACCCGCCGGGGCCGGGTCCACCACATCTTCTACCCCGGGACGTCACACGGCCTCGACCTGGCAGCGAGCCCTTCGTGAGTGCGCTTGAGCTCTCGGCCTCCTCCACGGCCTTGGCAGCTCGCTCCCGGGAGGCTTCCGAGCTCTTTCCACGCGCGTCGACAAGGTCGCGGGTCCTCTTCTTCAAGTCCGCCTCCTTCTCCCGCAAAGACGGCCGCATGTGCTTGAGGAGGCTTCGCGGAGAGAGCTCGCGGCCCCCTTGTCCTCAAGCTCCGCGTCATCTTCGAGAGCTCCTGTTTCTCACCTACAAGCAAAGACATCGTCGAACGCGAGTTACAAGGCCACGAGGACGCAAGACAGAAGACGGCTGCCCGCTTACTCCACAGCTCGTCATAGAGCCCCTGCTCGTTTTTCAACAGCTCGTGGTTCTCGGCCTCCAGCCGATCCTTCTCCGCCTCCGAGGCGCGGAGCATGCACCACAGCTCGGAAGCTTCGTGGTCATAATGCCGGAGCCCCGCCGAGAAGCGAGACAATCGCCCCAAACGCTAAAAGAGCGGGACAAAAAACATGGGCGGGAGCACTCACTCTCGGAGGCTCGGTGTCGCCGGGTGGAGCCGCTTCGGCGATCTCCTCCTTGTCCTTCGGGAGGGGTTCCGCTCTCGCTCAAGCGCCGGCGCTCGAGCTCTTTGTCCTCAAGCATGCGGCGGAGGGAGTCGAGCTCCTCCTTCATCTTCTCGCTGCCGTTTGGGCAAGCTCGAGCTCTTCCTACGCAGACGCCTCCCGCACCGCGGCCTCCACCTTCTCCTGGGCCTCCGAGAGGCATGCCCTTCCGCGTCACGGATGAACTTCGGTGACGCCCTTCACCCGGCGCTCGAGGAATCGGTGCGAAGGCTGCGGCGAGCCGAGCTCGGCACACATCCGCGCCTGGCTCCGTCGGCCTTCCGACGGCCGCCGGCCCTCGCGAAATCGGCATCGGCCGGTTGTACCCCGCGATGGCGTCACTGCACACCCCGAAAAGCAAACACATGAGCAAGCCGGAAAGCACGAAAAGGAATACCCGGCGCCACGGCGGATCCAAACTGTGCAAGGCGGTGCGGCGCACACCTCGCCAAATAAGCCGGCCGATGACGACCGGGTCCTCCGGTGGCGAAGGTGGTTGCTACGCCATCCGGGCATATGGTCGGAGGGAGGGCGATGTCCACGCCCGGCGGAGGGCACTCGTCGCGCGCGCGACGGCAAGACGGACACCTTGGCCCCGTCGACCTCAATCGTCCCCGTGGAAAGGCGGCACCACAGGCAAGCACCTTCCACGGCCTCATCCTCTAGGCCCTCGTCCTTGCCCCCGCTGGTCCTCCCACCGCCTCGGTGTCCTCGTCGTCGAAATGCTGACGACCGGTGTGCTCGGCGATGGTCTCCTCGGCCAAGGGATGGACCTCGACCTCCAGGCGGGCTTCTCTCGGACGCTCACCGGCGGCGAGTCTCCTCTCGGGACCTCCTTCGCTCTCGCTCCGTCGCCATCGAGGAGCTCGCCGCCTGAGTAGCGGGCGCCTTGGCCACCCCTGCGCGGCGGTCGACCGGAGCTCGCCGATCGAGGCTCAACACCGTTTTGCGGCGCCCGGCCATCGGGGATGGGCGATGCCGCGAGACGAGTGCGGGGCACGGGAAGCCTCTACCCCCGATCACCAGCGGCCGGAAGTCACCGGCGCTAGTGGACCCTTGGCCCTTGAAGGGGAAGAGCGCCATCATCTTCGACCGCCGTCGCGCCCCGCCATCCTCAACCCCGAGAGCCGCCGTCAAGCTCGCCTCGCCACGCCCGAGCTCGCTTAACGCCTCCCCGAGCTCACGGGCAATGAGCTCAACGACGACGACATCATCGAGCTTGCCGCCACTAGCTCGAGCCCACGCCGACCAAGCTCGGCGCGTCCGTCCTCGGGCGCTTCGGTGCGCCGCGCCACCCTAAACACGACGGAGATTAGCACATGCGACCAAAGCGAGTCACGACAACACGAAGAACAAAAGCTTACCGCGTGGCCACCCTCTTCTTCTTCTTCTTCGCCTCCGCGGCCGGGAGCCCCGAGCCACCCTCGATCGGGCGTCCGACCTGCGTTGGGGGCTTGGGCACCGGGGCGGTTGAGGTTGAGAAGCGGGCGCCGCCCGCCGACGGCGCCGGCTGGAAGCGTGAGGCTCGCGGACCCGACGAGGTCCCAACTCCTTGGTCGCGGGCGCATCGTCGATGTCGAGGCTCTCCCTGCAGCTCGACGCGGCCTCCGCCTCCCTCCATCGCTTTGCCGCCACCGCCGACGAGCCTCGCCCCTCGTTCAGAGATAGGGGCCCGGCGGGCGCTGGTGTGCGCGGGCACGCCCTTCGGGGAAGAGGGGATGGGAGCCGAAGGACTCCATCACTGCCGACCTGCCAGAAGCTCAAGGTGGATCCAAGACTCAAGACGGCGAAGAAAACGAACTAAAGTAAAGTGACGAGCACTTACCGGCGCCGAGGTCTCTAGATTGGGGAGGATCTAGGGAGCTCCCCGGCGCTCACCCCCGTCTTAGCCACTCCGGTCCATCCACCACTCCCTGGTCGATGGTCGGCCCTTAGGGGCGTTCGCCCCACCGAACGGGCGTCCCTCCTCCTTCATCTCCCTGATCCCAGAGCTCGACGTCGAGGGGCACCACGCCTTGCGCAACCGGGCCTCGATGATGTGATTCACCGTCGCCCCGCCGTCGCGAGCGCCATGATCTTGCTCACCGCCGCTCCACACCGCCCGCTGGTGTGTCGTCGGCGTCCCTCACGCCTACGCCTTGCTCGTGGTGGTGAAGGTGCGTCCCCAGTGAACTCACGCGGGGATGGGAGGGGTCGCTCTTGAGGTAGAACCACTCCTCCCTCCACCCGTGATTGGCGGATGGGAAGTCATCCTCGGGGAAGGACTCACGGACCTTTCCTCAGCCAAGGCTGACGCGACGCAGCGATCGGGCGCCGCCTCCCTTGCCCTGGCCCGAGGTCGGATCTTCGCGTAGATGAAGTGCTTGAAGAGCTCCCGGTTGGGAGGGATCCCCAACCACCCTCGCGAGCATGGTGAAGGCGGAGAAGAGCAACATCCCGTTCGGTGTCGAATCTTTGGAGCTCGATGCCCCAAGATGAGATGAGGCTGCGGAAGAAGTCGCCCGCGAGCATCTTGAGTCCGCTGGACGTGGAAGGCCACGCGAGCGGGCGACATACCTCCCGGCGGATCGGGAATCGGAGACGCCGACGGGATGATCCACTCCTCCGCCGCCGGTGCGCGGATACGCAGCCCCTCCGATGAGAGGCCGCACTCCTCTCGATCAACGCCTCGGTCGCCGATCGGCGGCCAAGAGCCCATCTTGCGGGTTTCGAAGGCGGAGTCACCGGCGAGGCGGGGAGACGGAGGTTGGATCTACGAGCAAACGCAAGGTGATTGATCTCTCTCTCTCTCTCGAAGGAAGCCAAGAAGTAGGAAGGTGAATCGCTCCCCCGATCTCCGCCTGTTTATAGAGCTCCCGCGCGCGGAGGCGTCGGGTAAAACCGCCGGGGAGGGCCACCCCGTCACATCGCTGCGCAACTCGACGCCACGAGATCGACCGCGTCCTAACACCCGGCGGCGAACGGCCGCGACATTAATGGGATAGCTCTCCGCCAACGGTAAAAATCCCAATCGGTGATCCCAACGGCTATTTTTTACGCGGGGTAAAAATCCAAGAGCTTCCCGGTGCAACGGTCGAATCACCGAGCTCAGAAAAACAAAGCTCGAAGCGAGCTCCCGCCCCCGGGGTTCAAAGGCCGGCCGGATCGGCCCGGAGCCGCCCGGGGATACCACGGCGAGGAGCCTTGCAGCGGGCGGCAGCCACGCCCACGAGCTCGAAAGGGCTCTGGGCTTTTTACCGCGGCGTCCGGGTCGCCTGAGGGCCACGATCGACTCTCGAGCCGACCTCACCAATGAGGGAGCGTCGTCCCCCCGGCGTCACCGGGGCTCGGGAACCACGGAAGTCGAGCTCTCGGAACTTGAGGTCGATCCGTGTTAACACCTATTATAGTATAATTTTACTAGTCAACTAAACATGGATAAGGGCTTAAAATGAATATCAAAATAGACTAGGGGTCTAACTAACATAATTCCACGAGCTTTGGTGATTTATATCTTTTGGGGGACTTAATAGATAAATGCAGAGAAGAATGGAGAAAGTTAGAATATATCTCACATATGATGGCAAGACTTAACCGTGAAGTAACTCAACCCGAATTGTGGACTAAAACATTCTAGAAGACACCGAGAAGACACCGGGAAGGACAAGCGCGGCTGGGCCCACCATGGCTTTGGCGGCCGCCGGTGAAGAACCGGCCGCGCCGGTGGGGGTCCCATGTCGGTCTCATCTTCCTAGGTCGGTTTCAAAACCGACTTTGAGGTTGTATCTACACCGTTGCCAAGGTCGGTTTGATCCAAGGGTTCACGTTCATCGTCCAAGGCCTATATAAGAAGACCCCGACCCTGGGGGTAAACCCGAATTCATTCTATCTCATTCTATTCATTATCTCTCGGTTGTAGAGGTGTCCCAATGTAAGGATAACCTCTCTCTCGGGATTAGTAAATTAGAAGTAGATTAGAAGAAGATTAGTCATGTAATTAGAGATAGATTAGCCATGTAATTAGAACTAGATTAGATCTAACTTAGATCTAATCGGGGGGGTAAAAGGAGAGAGGAGCTATGCTCCTTTTGCGAGATGTCTTCACAAAGGTATGGTATGTCTTTGTATCTTCTTTACAAGACTTATGATTTATACATTTATCTTCTCTATTCACTTCCATGCCTTTCATATATGGTTAAGTATAGTTGTTATGCTTTTGCATGGGATCTCCGCTCGTATTGAGTGCTCTAGTTATTCTAGGTAGCTAGAGTAGTAATTTGTAGTGTAGACTTGGTGTCTAGGCTATAGGTTACCCGAGGTTGCGCCCAAACCTACGGATAGTTGTGGTAGCCCTGGGGGTGGCCCCCTGTTAGGCCTTTGTAGTCCACCACGTATGGGTTGGTGTTTCGTAGAGCTTTAAGGCGACCTTCTCCCAACTACCTTCTTCCCAGTCTTTCTCGAGAGTTGGAAAGGATCTGCTGCTCCAAAGTGCATTAGTGTAATTGCTATCATAGAACCTAAGTAATAGAGATACCTAGGAACCTTGATCTCTCTTTTGACCTCTTGATTAGTTTAGATAGTATTTGATATATTAGGTAGGTTATTATTTTATGCTTTGATATTTATCCTTTAACAATTACCCCCTCACTATAGTCTAGTGATTTGCTAAGTTAGTGGATGCATGATTGTGACTTATTAGAATTCTTAAACCAAAGCTTCCCTGTGGATACGTTACTCTAGAATACTCATCCTAGGAAAAGCTACAATGGTAGGTGTTACGTGCGCTTGCGAGAATCCTTCAAATTCTTTTTAGCACTTAACAAATGCCAACAAGCTTTTTTTGGCGCCGTTGCGGGAAGCAATTGGCCTAAAGATTCTAATGATGATCATGATGTCTGCTAATTTAGTGTATCACTAGCTTTAGTAGGATTACCCTTGTTACATTAAGTTGTGGAATAGACGGGACAAAAGATGTCGTTGCGACCTTCCGGCAAGATTCCACAAGAAAAGAAAAGAAAAAAAGATTGAAGAACTCGGGGTGCACGATCATTCAAGATTCATCACCATTGGAACCCTGCTATCTCAAGGTATGTATTTAAATATATATTATTCTAACCATGTATAGATTGGAGAAGAAGTCGCCGTCACAAGAATTCAATGCACACTTCTCAAGTGTCGTACATAGAAGCCGCACATCATGGTAAGTATGATCAATAAAGGTGAGAAAGTCTTGCTCATGGACTATAAATTGATTGAGTAGTTATCATTTAATTTCTTGCATTGCGTTGCATGTTTACTTTATCAATTCATGCATTCACTCCATTTAGTTTATGTTTTCACATAGTTGATCCATTGCATGTTTAGTTCCTTGCATCCATCCATGTTTGCATCTAAAAAAAATCTCTCTCACCATGATCATGCTCTTTTCGTCTCTAATTGAGTAAATCTCTATAGTTCTTTCATGCTACCTTTGTTTGCTATAGTATGCTTTGGTTTGGGAATATTTCTATTTGCAAATAGGGTGTCCCCAAAGGTTTTTAAATTAAGCGTGGTGCTTAGGTTAAATAACCTTCCTTAATTGAATTAGACATGGAGTCTAGTTTGGTTATTGAACCGAGAATTGCTTTTGCGTAGACTTTGGATATTTTGTTGGACTAACCCATGCGAGAAAATTCTCAAAATCAATTGGGGTAAGTCAAGAGATGAACTCATATTAGAGATGAAGCAAGGCATATGATGAACTCAACCTTGTGCAAAAGACACAACTCAATCATCATTGATGGAAGAATTGTAAGTATCAAATATCATTCACCTTGTCTTCTGCTACAAGTTACCTTTGCCTTGATCCACATGCTAAAGTGCAGCCACAAATAAAATGTGTATAAGACATGATAAATAAAATCTGTGCTAAAGTAATCAAAGAACCACCTTCTCATTAGCATAAATAAGATCTTATGAACTTTGGACAACAAACCCTGCTTCAAACTTGTTGTATTCCCTCGGGTATGTGTCCACTAAATTTTTGCAGAAAAAGGGTCTATGCTATGTCCATTTGATGAAGAAGAATATCATATAACACAATCTAGAAAAGTAATCACTCTAAAGAAGTGGATGGACAAAGCTACCAGCCATAAGAACATCAAAGACAGGTAAGTGAATATAACTCACATATTTATATACAACTTTTGTCTTATGTTCTAAAGAAATAATAATAATAATATATATCGAGCACATAATGGCTCATGGTAAAAAGGAACATGTTCCTAGGACAAGTTCCCTTCGGGTATTCTTTGTCACTAACCTTGCGAGAAACAAAGGATGAACAACGTCTAAGGACATGATGATTGCAAAACACGATTAGGGACAGTCCAGCATTCACACTTGAAGTGCCGAGTGACAGGAAAGCTCAAGCATGGGGGAGGAAGGTCGACTCCTCTAAAGATCATCCGACATTATTCTTCCTCTACTCAAGCTCCGTCACTTTCGACATCTTTGGTTTGCAATCCCCCTACTCACTATTACTTTGTCTCTCTAAGTTTGAATGGTTAATAAATGTCATACATCAAAATCAAACTTAAGATAATAAAATTTCCCACTAGAGAAAAGTAATAGTGAGCACTTGTTTCATATCCAATCAAAACTTCTTTCGGCATAAAAAGCAACCTTAAGCTCCATGATAGTTCTACCCTTGTTTACAATTACTTGTATATTCCTTCGGGTATATGTTGTTAACTAATACTGCAGGAATAAACCCATCAAAGGAGCTAAAAAAAGTCCTAGTACAATTTGAAGAACAAGAAAGAAAGGACGATATAATAAAGAGAGACAAGTGAGGAGCAAGATACACAAGAGGCCAAAGAAGGAAAGCTTCGAAATGGAAGGACCACCACAAGGTGTTACGATGTTGTCACATTCCAATAATAAGGTAACACCTTGAGGTAAGTTGTCATTACTTAAGCTTTTCCTAAAATATGGCTTGTTCATAAATAAAGAAATAAATATGTTAGAGTAACAATCTTGCATGATCCAACTTCTTTAGCTCAACATGTTTTTGTTTCTTTAGTAGTTCCTACCACCATTCCCTTGATCTCTTAGTCCTCATCTTGTGAGCCAGAATATGGCTTACCTTGTTTTGGAAGAACATAATCATAATCGGTGTTTAGATAAGAAAACCCTTCCAAGAGTCAACGAGCTTGATTTGATCTGTCAAATGCTTTAACCACAAACAATCATGCTCGATCTTTTGATCTTGTCACCAAAGTTAGGTTTAAGAAAAGTGTTTTATAAATCAACTCTATCTTGTTTGATGTGCCTTTGGTTAGAAAAGAATGAATGAAGTTTTTGGTTACATTGGTGTTTTCCCACCAACAGAGCCCATGCACTTGATCTCTACCATGACTTTGCAAGCGGGACACACTTTGAGAAAAAGGTGGAGAAACTTATCGGTCTCTCCAAAATTCAACAAGTGAATGTTCTACAAGCATGCACACTAAACAAGAACCCGCTTACGCTTCACTCCAACTCATAAGACCAACTAAGAACATGGGTGATGCCATCCTTCACCATCTCAAGGAGCATGATTTTCAAGATCGGATAATACATGCAAGGAAACGACAAGGTAAGAAGTCTCGTTCGGAGGACTTAAAACACCGAATCCTCGCCGAAAAGGTAAGATCGGTAGTTATCCATATTTACTTTATTGCATTGCATAATTGTTTTCCTTTAGCATATTTACATTATAGCGCTAGCCTTGCATTTGAAAAAGAAAAAAAATATTTGTTTGTTGCATAGACATGAAAAACTCTAAGCCCCATGTGAGTAATTTTGTGACGTGTGACAACCCATAAGGATATTTCTTGTGATGGCATAAAAATAAAATAAATATGCATGCATCATCATCCTTATTTGCATAGAAAACCCCAAAAATATTTAATCTTTATTTGAAAGATTTCCGAACGACCAAAAGCAATCTTGGCTAACCCCAAACTAAATCAAGTTCCACTAGTTTTGTTGTCTATTTGAGTTCAGCGGGATCCCAAGGAAGAGAGACATGACACATATGGTGTCTAGCGTTAAAGAAGATCAATCAGCCACCATCACTATCTACCTCTACTTCCAACCATCAAGAACATTGAAGACTATGTCAACATCCAAACTTGGGGAGTGCAACCCCCATGTATCCGAATAAGTATTCTTATACCTTATTTAATTTTAGCTAGATTTGTTTGCTTTATTAGAAAGAAATAAAAAAGATGCATAACTAAGGAAACGAAATAAAAAAGAGTCTATCTAGTCTTTATAAAAAGAGTCTTTATTAGAGTGTGAGAATAAAATAAACTCGAAGATAATCTCTAGCCTTGGAGATGATGAATAGTTGCTCAAAATCGTAATTCCTTTCTAGTACCTACTTTTCAAGCTTAATTTCTCTCGAGCTTTTAAATGCAACTCCTTTGACTTGAGATTTGCTTTGAACACGAGAAACACAGTGGGTAGCAAATGCTTGCTCTAAAGTCTAGGTGATTGGCAGATATATGATATATGAGAGTCTCATTTGCTATTTACCTTACTCCTAGTGATACTAGATTTATGGAGGTTTATCTTTTGAAAATTAAAGTGCACATGATAAGTTCCTGTGTGTGACAAGAGTGTTGAACCTCCTACCACGACCATATATACATGCTCCATAGTTAGGAAAACCCTTTGATATATATATATAGGTCGCTTGCTTTTGCATTGAGTTTGTTCAATCTTTTGTCGACCCTTAGAAACTTGTCATCTTGATCATGCACATTCCACTCCACTCTACACCACTTGCATTTATGCTACTTCTACCACTGAAGTACGCATCCACCAAACATCCACCAAAAATGTTCTACTCCTATCACGGGAGAGAACAACCAAAAATATTTTCTATACCCATACACTCATTCATTGCTAGCCAATATCTTACAAAAGCTCCATTATATTTTACCTCTCAAAAAGTTATTGCAAAAGATCTGGGTTGTAGAATAAAAAAAAAAGGAAGATGAAAAAATGGACAAAAAGTCCTACGGGCGAGTAGAGCCTACCTCCCTAATAAAAAAAAAAAGAAAGGAAGATGAAAAATGGACAAAAGTCCTACGGGCGAGTAGAGCCTACCTCCCTAAGAAAAAGAAAAAAAAAATATAATAATAAAGATGAAAAATGGACAAGTGTCCGAGGGTGAGTAGAACCCACATCTTTAAAGAGAGGAAATAAAAAGACAAAGTCTAGGGTGAGCGAGCCCACCTCTCTAAAAAGAAAAATAAAAGAAAGAAAAAAGATACAACCCGGGTTCTGCAAAGTTTCCAAATTCAAAAGAGAGAAGATTCCTCAAGGAGCAAAAGTAAGATTTCCCATCATCTATTCTATTCACTTCACTACATGCTTTACTACATTCTCTACCATATATATCCTATCCACCATACACATGCACCACTTGATCAGTGTGACTTGTAACTTTGGATCCATTGCTTGAATTTACAATATATGTTTAGTAAGTAAGTTTAATTTTCTCCCACCTATAAACTTCACATATAAGCCTTAGATATAGGGTGAGAGAGAAGAAGGCATAGTGTGCCACGCCTTAGCCAAAAATACTACATATTCTGAGAGAAAGGCAATACTACCTTATTACCTTAGAGAGGATCCACAAATACTACAAATGAGAGATTAGAGAGAGTCATACTGAGAAACTTTGAGTTTTATTTGAAAATCAGCAAAAACTCTAGAAGGACAGGTTGATCAAAAGAGTTTGAGATATAGTGTTCGACTTGATCGTTCTATCTTTCAATTACCCGAGATTAAAGAAAAAAAAATATAAGCCCCAAAAGGTAAGAGGTAATATGGGTAAGTTGAAGATTTGAAAAGTTTATCTTTATCTGGAGAGAAATTTTGTTTGAAAGCATGTGTACTTTAAAGGTGTGAAAGCGTTGTAGCAACTCCCGATCCTAAGATTGGCTTTGCTAGGGACTTTTACTCATGGCCAGCGTGTCCGGTCGGCCCGAGGGCCCGCGATCGACTCGGAGCCGACCTCACCAATGAGGGCGTCTCGTCCCCCTGGCGTCACCCCGGGGCTCGGGAACCACGGAAGTCGAGCTCTCGAACTTGAGGTCGATCCGTGTTAACACCTATTATAGTATAATTTTACTAGTCAACTAAACATGGATAAGGGCTTAAAATGAATATCAAAATAGACTAGGGGTCTAACTAACATAATTCCACGAGCTTTGGTGATTTATATCTTTTCGGGGACTTAATAGATAAATGCAGAGAAGAATGGAGAAAGTTCGAATATATCTCACATATGATGGCAAGACTTAACCGTGGAAGTAACTCAACCCGAATTGTGGACTAAAACATTCTAGAAGACACCAGGGAAGGACACCCGGCTGGGCCCACCATGGCACTTTGGCGGCGCCCGGTGAAAAAAACGGTAGCCGCCGCCGGGTGGGACCCAATTGCCGGTCTCATCTTCCTAGGTCGGTTTCAAAACCGACTTTGAGGTTGTATCTACACCGTTGCCAAGGTCGGTTTGATCCAAGGGTTCACGCGTTCATCGTCAAGGCCTATATAGAAGACCCCACGACCCGGGGTTAAACCCTAATTCATTCTATCTCATTCTATTCATTATCTCGGTTGTAGAGGTGTCCCAATGTAAGGATAACCTCTCTCTGGGATTAGTAAATTAGAAGTAGATTAGAAGAAGATTAGTCATGTAATTAGAGATAGATTAGCCATGTAATTAGAACTAGATTAGATCTAACTTAGATCTAATCAGGAGTAAAAGGAGAGAGGAGCTATGCTCCTGTTCTGGAGATGTCTTCACAGTATGGTATGTCTTTGTATCTTCTTTACAAGACTTATGATTTATACATTTATCTTCTCTATTCACTTCCATGCCTTTCATATATGGTTAAGTATAGTTGTTATGCTTTTGCATGGGATCTCCGCTCGTATTGAGTGCTCTAGTTATTCTAGGTAGCTAGAGTAGTAATTTGTAGTGTAGACTTGGTGTCTAGGCTATAGGTTACCTGAGGTTGCGCCCAAACCTACGGATAGTTGTGGTAGCCCCAGGGGTGACAGCCCTGTTAGGCCTTTGTAGTCCACCACGTATGGGTTGGTGTTTCGTAGAGCTTTAGGCAGCCTTCTCCCAACTACCTTCTTCCCAGTCTTTCTCGAGAGTTGGAAAGGATCTGTTGCTCCAAAGTGCATTAGTGTAATTGCTATCATAGAACCTAAGTAATAGAGATACCTAGGAACCTTGATCTCTCTCTTTGACCTCTTGATTAGTTTAGATAGTATTTGATATATTAGGTAGGTTATTATTTTATGCTTTGATATTTATCCTTTAACAATTACCCCCTCACTATAGTCTAGTGATTTGCTAAGTTAGTGGATGCATGATTGTGACTTATTAGAATTCTTAAACCAAAGCTTCCCTGTGGATACGATACTCTAGAATACTCATCCTAGGGAAAAGCTACAATGGTAGGTGTTACGTGGCGCTTGCAGAATCCTTCAAATTCTTTTACACTTAACAAATGCCAACAATCCACTAGCAGATCGTATCGAACGGGCACGAGCTCGGGCCTCACCTGGACCATCCGACGGCAACTCACGAGCACTTTCGGTCTCGGCTAACGAGGCAAGATCGAGCTCGAGCTCACCACCTCTTCCGCGCCGTGAGGGAGGAGTTGACGAGCCTACGAAAATTCTAAAAAGCCTCCGCGAGAACCTACCGTTCTCCGCGGAGCCTCGAAGTTACACCCGCCCGGTGCGCCCTTGGCGCACCCACGAACCAACAACCATCCTAAAACAAGGATCCCTGCGCAAGAGGAGCCGCCAACAGAGGATGCGGAGAGACCTCTTCTCCCCAAATGCTCTGAGGCTACGGCTGGGGATCGATATTTGGGACACCCGAATGAGAGCACCCTGCTCGGCCAACGAACCAAGGCGACCCCGACCTCGGATACACGAGACCGTAACAAGGCGGGCGTCTCGCTGCGACGCACGAGGTCATCGCCACGTCTGAGCTCTCCATGCGAGGGCAAGCCTCCGTTGCCGAAGCTCCCGCACACGAGCTCTCCCGGGACGAGACCCCGTCTCCGCTTATTGAGCTCTTGGGTAACGAGCTCTCGGTCTTCATCGCGCTCGACCTCACCCGAAGACCCCTTTCCGTCTCGCTCGAGCTCCCGCACAACGAACTCTACGACGATGTCTGCTGAAGACCTCATCCGCCTACCTTCCCGGAGAAGCTCGCGGTGCAGGTTGGTCAACAACTCCCCGACAAGCCCAGCAACTCTCGACGACCCACCGTAGCCACGCCGGGCAATGCGATGGGGAAGAGCCGTCAAACGATCACCTCGCCATGCCCGTCTCTACTCCAACAACTCGCTACGAGTACCGTGCGGGTGCGTGCGGGTACATCCTCTCCATCCACGGAATGGGCACGCCCATGCCGAGAAGACTCTTCCAACCACGATTAGGGACGGGCGACGGCGACCACCGCCCAAACCCCGATTCAGCGTGCGGCGGCGACCAATTTCAACACCCGGGACGCTCTCCGAGCTCGAAGGGAGCTCTTGCACGGCGTAGTGAGCTCACTTTGGGAGCTCTTTTTCTCGCATCTATCTCCCCGTACATGTATTTTCGTTTCTTCAAGTCCTCAACCCGAGGGGAGCTCGTGAGTCTCACCCCCTTGCGACTATAAAAGGGGAGGCCGCCCACCGGGTTGAGGCAGGTTCAACACTCAGCTTCATAGCATCCGCATTCACACACACACACACACTCGATATTGGCACTAGCCTCAATCACAGAGACTTGGGAGCCCTCTCCCTCTCTCGATTCGCTTGTACTAGCCCCGGTATGAGCGTTTGAGCTCGGATAGTGATCACAGACGGACTAGGGGAGCGCGATTAATCCAACTAGTATAAATCTTGTGTCATTGTCTCTAGAGCTAGGCCATCGGAGCACGCATTAGCCAGACATTACTGTGACGGTGGTATTAGACCACGACAGCGACCTTCAAGATGGGCAAAGATGGTGCTTATGTGGTGACATGGGATAGTGATGAGTCCGATGAGGAAGAAGAGGGCAAGGCAATGATGGCATTGGTTGATCAAGAGAAGCCTTCTCTATTTGACTCATCCTCCGGTTCATGCTTCATGGCTAAGGCCACTAAGGTATATGATGATGATTAACCCTATCCTAATGAAGTAAAATATGATAGTGAGGTTGAATATGATGAATCAAATGAACCCACTAAAGATGAGATGTTTGAGGCAATGGAGCAAGACAACATTGTTCTCATAGCTAAGGCTAAGGAATGTAAGGCCTTGGAAAAGAGAGTTGCCTCTCTTGAAAAGAGCCTTAAGGAGCAAGAAGCCTCTTATGAGTGTCTAAAGGAAGACCATGAGGAGCTTCAACTTGCTCACACAAAGCTTGAAAAAGCTCATTCCTTGCTAGTAGCTAAGTGTGACAAGGTTGTCTTGGTCTCCAAGATGGATGTTGGTTCAACATGTGACATTATAGATGAACCATTTGTGGTTGATGTTGAAGAACCAAACATACCTTCCACATCCACACCAACCCACTCTACCTCCACTAGTAGTGATGGAAAGATTTTAGATTCATCATTATTAGTTGAGAATGAGACTCTCAAGAGAGAGGTGGATGAGCTCACCCACGCCTTGGGTAAGGCATATGGTGGGGATGCCAAGTTGCTAAAGTGCTTGGGTAGCCAAAGATTTTCCCTTAACAAGGAAGATCTAGGGTATATCCCTAAGAAAGGCAAGAAGGCCTTTGTGACTCCAAAGCCTAGCTTTGTGAAGAGCAACGGTTCTTATTGCTATAGATGCAAGCAAGTTAGGCAACAAGAGCAAGAATGTGCTAAAAAGAACACCAACAAGAAAGCAAACAAAGTGCATTCAATTTGTTTTGATTCATGCTATTTGCTTACCAAGAGGGAGAATGGTGTTAAGGCAAAGTTCATTGGTACACCATTTGTGGGACCAAAGAAGAAGTCCATTTGGGTGCCAAAGTCTTTGGTAACTAACCTCCAAGGACCCAAGCAAAGATGGGTACCTAAATCTCATTGATTTGATATGTAGGTGGACTACAAGGCCGGAGGGAGGCATTGGATTCTTGATAGTGGGTGCACTCAACATATGACCGGTGATGCTAGAATGTTCAACTCTTTTGATACAAGGTCAAGTGGTGGTGGTATTACATTTGGTGATAATAGTAGAGGCAAGATCAAAGGACATGGCAAGATTGCAATCACCAATGACTTGAGTATATCCAATGTGGCACTTGTTGACAAGGTGAACTACAACTTGCTCTCAATAGCACAATTATGTGACCTTGGGTTCAAATGCATATTTGGGGTCAATGACATTGAGGTTGTTAGTATCAATGATGCAAAGTTGATATTCAAAGGCTTTAGGCATGAAAACCTTTACCTAGTTGATTTCGGCACATGTGAAGCAAAATTGAGTACATGCTTGCTCTCCAAATCAAGCATGGGTTGGCGATGGCATAGAAGGCTAGGACATGTTGGCATGAAGCAATTGAACAAGCTTGTGAAGCACAACTTGGTGAGAGGCTTAGATAGAGTTGAGTTTGAGAAGGACAAACTATGTAGTGCATGTCAAGCCGGCAAGCAAGTGGGTAACACTCATCCTAAGAAGAATTTCATGAGCACTTGCAAGCCATTTGAGTTGATGCATATGGATCTATTTGGACCAACCACATATACTAGCATTGGTGGAAATAAGAATGGATTTGTGATTGTGGATGATTTCACTAGATATACTTGGGTATTCTTTCTCAATGACAAGAGTGACACATATTCCATCTTCAAGACATTTCTCAAGCAAGTGTGCAATGAATATTATATTACCATCAAGAAAGTGAGAAGTGACAATGGTAGTGAATTCAAGAATACAAGAATTGAAGAGCTATGCAATGACTATGTCATTAAGCATGAATTCTCACCTACCTACACACCACAATCCAATGGCCTAGTTGAGAGGAAGAATAGGACTCTCATGGATATGGCAAGGTCAATGCTTAGTGAATATGATGTGAGTCAATCATTTTGGGCCGAAGCTATCAACACCGCATGCTACTACATCAACCGATTGTATTGTCATCTAATGATGGGCATGACACCCTATGAGCTATTGAATGGAAGAAAGCCAAGCATTGCTTACTTTAGAGTCTTTGGTTGCAAATGCTACATATTGAAGAAAGGCACTAGGTTAGGCAAGTTTGACAAGAAATGTGATGAGGGATTCTTGCTTGGTTATTCCACTACAAGCAAAGCATATAGAGTGTGGAATAGCACTAGTGGTCAACTTGAGGAAGTGCATGATGTTGAGTTTGATGAAACCAATGGGTCTCATGATGAAGAAGAAAATCTCAATGATGTTGGTGGAACTCAATTGGTAGATGCAATGAAGAGCATGGACATTGGGCATATTAAAACCAACTCAAGTGATTGATGTTGATGATGATAAAGATCAAGTGCTCTCATCTCCTATGGGTCAAGCTAGTGGTTCTCAAGTGCAAGATCAACAAACTAGTACATCATCTCAAGTGCAAGGCACATCAAGTGATCAACCAAGTTCAAGCAATCAACTTCCAATACTCCAAAATTCAAGTGTTGCTAGAGATCACCCAATTGATCAAATTATTGGCGACATTGCAAGTGGAGTACAAACAAGAGGGAAGACTTGCGGCATTTTGTGAGCACTTTGCATTTGTGTCACAAGAAGAAGCCGGGAGAAGATTGATTGATGATGCCATGAAAGATGAAGAATGGGTATTGACAATGCAAGAGGAGCTTAATAACTTTGAAAGAAATAAAGTATGGGAGTTGGTAGAAAGGCCAACCAACTATAATGTCATTAGAACCAAGTGGGTATATTCAAGAACAAGCAAGATCAAGATGGCATTGTGGTTAGAAACAAAGCAAGACTAGTTGCACAAGGCTACACTCAAGTTGAGGGTCTTGACTTTGGTGAAACATATGCTCCCAAGTGGAAAGATTAGAGGCAATAAGAATTCTATTAGCCTATGCATGTGCCCATGACATTAAGCTATACCAAATGGATGTGAAAAGTGCATTTCTCAATGGCTTCATCAATGAGCTTGTATATGTTGAGCAACCTCCGGTTTTGAGGATTATCACAAGCCTAATCATGTGTACAAATTAAAGAAGGCATTGTATGGCTTGAAGCAAGCACCTAGAGCATGATATGAGAGGTTGAGAGACTTCTTACTCAAGAAAGGCTTCAAGATGGGGAAGGCCGACACTACTCTCTTCACCAAGAAGATTGGCAAGGATTTGTTCATCTTGCAAATATATGTGGATGATATCATATTTGGATCAACAAATCAAGACTGTTGTGGAGAGTTTGGAAAAATGATGGCAAAAGAGTTTAAAATATCTATGCTTGGAGAGCTCACTTACTTCCTTGGACTTCAAATCAAAGCAACTCAAGAATGGCACATTCATTAGTCAAGGCAAGTACATAAGAGACATGATCAAGAAGTTTGACATGCAAGATGCAAAGGGCATAACCACACCAATGGGTACAAGTGGCACCTTAGATCAAGATCTCAAAGGCAACATGGTTGATCAAAAGCTCTTTCGATCATTGATTGGAAGCCTACTCTATGTGACCGCATCAAGACCGGATGTCATGTTTAGTGTATGTTTGTGTGCAAGATTTCAATCCTCACCAAGAGAGAGTCATTTCGAGGCCGCAAAGAGAATATTGAGGTATTTGAAGCATACACAAGATGTTGGCTTATGGTATCCCAAGGGGTCTAGCTTTTGAGCTTGTTGGATACTCGGACTCCGACTATGGTGGTTGCAAGATCAATAGAAGAAGCACTAGTGGCACTTGTCAATTCCTTGGAAGATCTCTTGTGTCATGGTCCTCAAAGAAACAAGCAAGTGTGACACTCTCTACCGCCGAAGCCGAGTATGTTAGTGCGGGGAGTTGTTGTTGCCAACTACTTTGGATGGGGTCCACATTGAAGGATTATGGTTTTGACTTCAACAAAGTACCTTTGTATTGTGACAATGAAAGTGCTTGCAAGATGACTCAAAATCCGGTGTAACATACAAGAACCAAGCATATTGATATAAGGCACCATTTCATTAGAGAGCATCAACAACAAGGAGATATTGCAATCCATCATATTGGTACCGAAGATCAACTTGCCGATATCTTTACCAAGCCACTTGGCGAGAAGAGATTTTGCAAGCTTAGAAATGAATTGAACATTCTTGACTTCTCCAATATGAGTTGAATGCACCCCACACATGTGACATGCCTCTCCACCGAGCCAAAGCAAAGGTAAAATTGTTTGACATGTCATCATGATAACTAAGGACTTGTTAGAACATATAGACATACAACTTGTTCCTTAGGTTGCATTCATGGAAAAGCAATGAATTTCAATGTATGTATGCCATCACTATTGTTTTATATGCTTGAATGATCTAGTGATGACATATGACATGCTTGTGGGCTTGCAATCTCAAGTGTTGAATTTGGATATATTGTCAAATATGTGGTTCAACATAGACATGATAACCCTTTTATGAGGTGTGAAAAAGCTTGTCTTTGGTTCAAACCGAATTACATGTATGGCAAGCTATCCAAATTTGACCAAATTTGAAAACTAATCTTTCCAATATCAAAAGAACTCGATCAATCCTTTTATGTCAATTGTTGACAAAGGGGAGAGATTAGTGCATAAAGATTAGAAGGGGATCAAATTTTTTGAAAGCACACAAGTAGGGGAGCAAGCTCATAAGCCTTTTGTTGCATTTGTTGTGCACTAACATATGACTTGCTCTTGCACATGTATTTAAATTCCATATATACATGCTTGTGTGGTGTATGCTAGTAGTATTTTGATTGATGATTGATCAACTAGCATGCTTAAGTTGTAGCTAGATATTTTGATTTCCTCTCTAAATTCAAGTACCTTGCTTATACTGTGATCTCACATGGTACTTTGAGTTTTTGATGAAATATCTAGTTATCCATGATGCTTGTATGGTGAGAAAGGCGCAACTCGATTGGTATCACGCTTCAAAGGTCCATTCATTCACCATAGCATCATTTTGGTAACATGGCTTACTCCCTAATTTCAATATTCATACATGTATGCAAAGCTTATTTCCAAACTCTAGGCATACATGTAGGGGGAGCTCATGCTACCAAAACCGAAACTATAATGTTTGTCCAATCCTATAATCATGAGCAAAATGCTTGGGCAACCATTATAGGTTCAAAAATTCTTTATCACAATATCTTTATGCGGGTTGTCACCAATTACCAAAAAGGGGAGATTGAAGATCTCTAGTTTGGTTTTGGATAATTGATGACATCGTGGGACTAATCTCTCTATGCTAAGTGTTTGATTAGTTGGAGATTGGTCAAGCCAAGTGTGATGCACGGTGGTCATGGTGGATGGATCGCGGTGATCTAAAAGAGGATCAAGTGCTCAACTTGGAGTGGTTTCGAGGATCAAAATGGGCTCAAGGCAAAGGTATATCCATAGGACCATTTTGATTTTACACTCAAGACATCATAGAGGGTGTGAGTGATTTAGGATAAATAACCATACTACAAAGAGGAGAAAATCATAATCGCTTTACTCACCTAGTGCCACCTATTTGAATTTCAAAATGGAGCAACGTGATTGGTTCGGCTGCTTGCTTGTCATTTGAATTATTTAAAAGAAAAAGGAAGCCCGCCGGCCTGCTTTGTCCGATTTGCAAGATGCTGTTTTGCTGTGCACGGCCCAAGGCCCACTCGTCCGTTTTGTGGAGCACACGCGCAGGCCCAAGCACGAAGCTGAGCGTGGCCCAGGTCGGGACCATGCTGAACTAGTCCGATTGTTTCAGGCATCGATCTGGTCCGTTCCTACTGCCATCGAAGGAAACGCCGGCACTCGTCCGTTCGGTCATCGGTGAAATTTTCCAGAGCGGCCGCCGCCCCGACCGAACAGAGACTGAAAGCGCAGCTGCCGCCGCCCGTTGGAGAGGAGCTCCCGACCGTTGTTTCTGCCCGTTGGGGAGCCTGAGTCTTGTTGAATATATATGTGAGCTGCTCCCCTCTCTACTCGCTCTCTTTTGCCTAATTCGAAAATCATACAGTGAGCTGTTCCTCTTGAGCTGTTCTTGCAAACCCTAGCTCTCATTTTCTCCCCTTCCTCGATCTTGATTTGAGCTGAAATTAATCGGGGGAGCTTGTGCTAGAGATCGATTTGAGGGCTCAAGAGGATTGCTTCCCTCTCCTCTCCCCACTTCGTTGGTGGATTTGAGTTCTTGAGAGGAGATTGGGGAAAACCTCTTTTGTGCATTGCATTTGGGATTCACATTTGTGGCACTAGGTGGTTATTGCAATTGTGGATTTCTTATTGCTCTTGGAGAGCACCACTCCTAAACGGTTTGGAGATTGCTGGAGGGTTGGGAAGAGACGGTGATTGTTCTTGCCCACCTCCCGGTGATTTGTGAGGGTTTGTGATCTTCCCCGGTGTGTAACACCGGTTTTAAGAACAAAACCGGATGAAGCCATATGTGAGCCACGGAAGTCAAATCTCACATATAGTTTACAAATGAATGGTAATCAATTCACAATGCTTAAAATATAACGAGCATAGAATAAAAGTATAAACCTCGGCTAGCAACAAATGGAAAGACTCTTCAATCTTACGGTGTAGGCTCCACGAGGGGACATCGGACCGGTTGATCACAAGCCTATCTTCCTCCTCGAGGTGGGGTGAAATAGCAAGGGTGAGTCCATGTCGAACTCCTCCAGCATAGCCCGGGGGGTTTATGAGGCTCGAGAGGTGACAACATGTCTTAGCTGCGGTTGCTTTTAGTGTTGGTCAAGTTTTAAGCTTAAGCATAAAGGAATCCCATTAACCCATTACTCACAAGTGTGAGCAGATATCAACATCAATTTAATAGCAACATCATAATAAGCATGCAATTCTATTCATTAATGTCTCCAAGGCCGTTCATGACCGCGAACACGGCCGACATGTGGGTTTAATTAACTCTTCTGGCAGAGGTGTACACTTTCACTACAGGTCATGGTTTCCACCGCAGTAGGTTCATGACTCCCTAACCAAATGAAAACCATATAAAAGTCGTTCAAAGGCCTTCCTAAAAATATTAAGTGGCCAACGAGCTACAACCCGTTTCTCCCAATTACGGCAAACCACCAACAAAGTTAGGTAAAACCCTTGAACAACTAGAGTCGAGCCATGTGACCCCCATAGTATCTCTTGTATATCCCGGATGATCACGAATGAATAAGTCCTTATGGAGAGCTAAGAGCTTCATAAATAAACAACCCCAAGCTCTTTTAAGCCCTATGTACCATGGCATCATCAACTACTCATATCATGATTTAATCCATAAAGCAAAAATAAAGATTTGTTGGTTGAGCGCTAGCAATTACTACCCAATGCATAACCCATAGGAGACAAGGATCAAGTATTCAAGACTAGGTAAATCCTTAATGGCAATCAAGGAGGACACATGCATCATGATTCATTAATTAATGGTGAATAGGACATCAAGGATGATCCCAAGCTATACTTGCCTCAAATATAGATCCTTCTTCAAGTCCAAGCTTTCAAAGAAATCCTTCTTGATCATCAACCTCTTCTAGATCAACAACGCAAAAAGCTCACCGGTCTACTCGGTTCCAACCAAGAACACACAATCATATAGGGCCAATCATGCATAACAAACAAGGCTACAATTAGAACAGTACATCAACATCGATAAAATGAGTTGAAAAACTTGTAAAACAAATCTACACGTCGCTACGATCACACGTAGACGTAAAGACCACAAAACGAGAGCTAGAACGGAGAAGTTGTAAGCATTTGAAATTGGATGGCAGTTCTGTAAATAACAGGAATTTGATTTTTCGAGATAAAATAAATGAAGGTGGTTTTGAGTGCTGAGCGGACTATATCTTTGGATATAAGAGGATCTCGGGGTCTCTTTAGAAAAATCTAGCAAATGCATACCTTCTAATCTGGATGTGTTGATCAAACAACGGATGGCTCGGGATGATGGTGTACATATGTATTTCCATGGTATTTTGCGGGTTTATTTTTCTAAAGGAATTGCCAGAAAACATGTTGATGTCATACTATGATGTCATCAAAAGGCGGCAAATGCGAGAAGCTACTAAGGCACGGTGCAAGAATACTATACAAGAATTAGGATGTGTTGATCGTGCACATACGTAATGGATTACGAGCATGCATGGAGCTACAAGAGCATGCTTGGAGTGTGTTTGCAAGGCAACGTTCGAAAGCGAGTTGGGCTCGATGAACAACTAACTTGCACTTGGTATAGACACCGAATTTAGCCAAGGCAAGATGGATTAGCTAGCTTGACGGAGGGATGATTGTATGTATACGGCGTATTAGCAATTTAGCATGTTATCTCTAGATTGACTTTTGTTAAGAAAAACGGCCACAAAACCTATGCATGACTATCACGCGTGATGTCATCAAGCCAGGATTCGTAATAGCTAGGAGTCGGATGCGGCCGCGCCGACGGTGCTGGCGCATGGGTATATACTTCGATCGACGCGGTCGTGTTTCTTCTACAAGTGTCTTTGAGGGAGAGCGGGGAGCGAGGAGCGGCGCGCTCATCTCGGTTGTTAGGCGGGCACGGTGCCTCTAGAGCAACGGCACCGGTGAATGCTTGCATGGCGGTTGAACATGGCTAGTGGCGAGCTTCTTGCTAGCAAACTTGAAAACGGGCTCTAGGGTTCATCAAGCGGCGGTACCAAAAAGGAAGAGTAACTCAACGCGAACTCACCTAGATAGAAACCGGTAGGGACGTGGCGAGGGCGGCGGATGGCTCGAATAGCGGCGGCTTTGATGGCCGGCCAGAACGGCGGTCGAACTTCGAGCACGGCGTCCGCTGGGGTTATGTAAAAGGATCACGATCGGACAGACAGGCTGCGGCTTGGATTATATAGGAGAGAGGCCGCGATGCGCGTAGTAATCGTGGCGGGGGTGGTATTATATATATGTATATATATGTATACAACGTAGTCATAAGGCAAACGTGTTGATGGGGATGAGTTCAACTTGGATTTGATCATTTGCCATGGCCTGACGTGTGAGAAGCCAAAAGAGAGAGAGGCTGGCCTGCACGAGAGGTGTCTTTGAGGCTGCCGCAAGCAAGGGGCCAGGCCGGAAATAGACAGGGGAAAGGCTTCGGCCGAAAATAAAAATGGAAAGAGAGGAAGGAAAAGGAAAATAGATTATCTTTTTATTTCAAAGCACTTTCAAAACATTTTTGAAACTTTTTAATCCATTTCGAAAATATACGAGAACCACTCGGCATAAAACATATGCACCGGCATGAATGCATCATCAAACATGTTACTAAACTCTATATTAAATTTTAATTCAATAAAAATGTTCTTTTCATATGTTTCATGTGCACAAAAATTCATAATAAAGTCAATTTAAAACTATTTCAAAAGAGCCAAAATTTGGGGTGTTACTGAGTGCCAAATTGATACTCTAATATATTGCTCGTGTCTTGGGTACCTCTCATTTGCTTTGGGTGCAAGTAGCCTAAAGGCACTTGGCTAGGAGTGAGCTCCACCTTGCCCCCACACGTGAGAAGGTCGGCACAACGGAGACGTAGCTTGACGAGTGCTCAAGTGAACCGGGGTAAATCTTGTGTCTCTCCATTGTGTGATTGTTGTCTCCCTGATTGGCTTCATTATCTATATTGTGATATCATCTTCCGGTGGTTGGATTGACTAACATCTACACGTTGGTATATCATTCTACTCCTCTCTTGCAATACTTTACATATATCTTGTGCTTGAGTAGTTTGTGTAGATTTGCTAGTTGCTTAGACTTATTTGGTGTAATCTAGCTCTTTCACCTAGTTGGTAAAGTAGTGACTTAGCCATTTGTGTAAATTAGAGACTCTAGCAACTAGAATTGTTTATAGGTGGCTTGCCGACAAGTAGAGCTAGAGCAAAAGCGCATTTACGCTTTTGTTATTTACTAACAAGTTGCTCTAGTGAATTTGTAGAATTTTTATTAGGCTATTCACCCCCCTCCTCTAGCCATTTAGGACCTTTCAGACACCTCTTAAGCTCTATTTTTATGTGTCAACTAAACATATAATAAGGTTATAAAAAGAATAAAATACATAGAATAGGTATTTTACTAACACGATTCCACGAGTTTTGGTGATTTATATCTTTTCAGGGACTTGACAGGTAAATACCGAAAAACTTAGAGAAAACCCCCTAAATAATAAGAAGATTTACTACTAGTGAATTTCAATCCAAAAAGTGAACTAAAACATTCTAGAAGACACCAGGGGGAGGACCCGACGGCCTGGGCCCACCATGGCCTAGCGACCGCCAAATCAAGATTAATGGCGGCCGCCAGGTGGGACCCACCCAATCGACCTCATCTTCTTAGGTCGGTTTCAAACCAACTTTGAGGTTGTATCTACACCGTTATTGAAGGTCGGTTTGATCAAAGGGTCGAGATTCATCGGCCATGACTATATAAGGACGATCCTACCTCCGCCTTAGGCATGAAAATCATTATTCATCATACTCGACTCGATCATAGCTAGAGCCATACCTCTCTAATTAGAAGAGCTAAGATCAAGTTGAGAGAGATTAGTAGAAAGTTGAGAGATAGATCAAAGAACCTAATTAGAGTTCTAGATCTGTTCTTGAGAGATAGAAAGTAGAGTTGAGGAGAAGAAAGGGGAAGTACGGATGCATCGGTGACTCCTCTACGCTTGTACCTCTGGGATCAAAGGCTTCATTGCACTTGATCTTGAGACTTCTTTGGTGGATCAACCTTATATTTGAGTAAGTTCACTTGTTTATATTTCTTTCGATTTTTACGACTCATTAGAGTACTTTGATTCTTGTCGCTCTTGAATTGAAGTTGTTACCCCTAGTGCAAACGCGGTGTTTGGACTAGATAACTCAATAAATACACCCTACCTGCCCGGAGCGTGGTAGATCGTGGTAGTGACAAGACCATTGATTCCTTTGGACTCCACATCCCGTAGGATAGGACATGTAGGACCTAGTTACTTGGGGAATAGTAAGTTTCATCCTTACTTTCCTTTGAGCACATCCCCATTAAGAAATATCTTTAAGCCTTACAAGGATATAAACTAGACAACCATAGAAATCTTCTCACATTTTATCTGAACTCCAGTTCCTTCCTATTATCTCAGGGATCTAGTTTTGTCTCATTACCCTCACACCATTCTCCTTGTGGATTCGATATTTAAAACCCTCTCCCGGGTGAAGTGCTCATCGTTTTACGTTAAAACTGCAGACTATACAAATTATAAATAATTCTGTAGGTTAACTTTTACCAACAGCCACTAAGGTACAATCTATCACTAAAGATGATGATGATGATAGTGATAGTGATAGTGATGATGAGGAGCAAACTCACACTAGGGAGGAGTTGCAATCCATGCTTGATGATTGCATTGACATGTTCAAGCAAAGTAGGAAGGAATGCAAGGGCTTGCGTAAGGAAATAAAGAGCCTTAAGCAAGAACTTGATGAGCTTCGGGCATCTTATGAGAGTCTAGAGATAGACCATAAGAAGCTTGAGAAATCTCATTCTAAGTTAGAGAATGCTCATTCCTCTCTACTTGAAGAGCACAAGTTGTGCTTAGTTGAGGACAAGGTTGATACATGCAATGCAAGCATCATGTGTGATATCCTTGTTGATGAATCAACCCCAAGTGTGTAGCCTCCACTAGCTCTATCACTAGCACATCCATCTTTAGTGAAGATAATGACAACCCTATGCTTATTCATGAGAATGCTTGTTTAAAGAGGGAAGTAAAGGAGCTCAATCACACCTTGGCTAAGGCCTATGGTGGTGAGGACCGCTTGCTTATGTGCTTGGGTAGCCAAAGGGCATCCTTATATAAGGAGGGCTTAGGCTATATCCCCAAGAAAGGCAAGGCCGCCTATGTGACTCACAAGACTCGTTTTGTAAAGAACAATGGTAGCTATTGCAAAGCTTGCAAGCAAGTTGGTCATTTAGAGCCAAAGTGCATGAACAAGAAAGCCAATGTCTCTTCCATTAAGCTTGATCATTCATATATGCTTGTGAAGAAGGACAATGGTGTTCGTGCTAGGTACATTGGTATACCATGGATGGGCTCAAAGAAAAAAGCCATTTGGATACCAAAGGCCTTGGTGACTGACCTTGAAGGACCCAAGAAAGTTTGGGTACCTAAGAAGAATTGATCTCTTTTTATAGGTCAATTACCGTGCCGGAGGAGAGCATTGGATAATGGATAGTGGGTGCACTCAACACATGACCGGGGATTCTCATATGTTCAAGTCAATTAGTATCAAGGGCATTGATGAATATGAGTCAATCACTTTTGGCAATTATAAGAAAGGCAATGTGTTGGGTCTTGGAAAGATAGCAATTACTCAAGAGAAGAGCTTGTCAAAGGTGCTGCTAGTTGATAATCTTGACTACAATCTATTGTCGGTCTCTCAACTTTATGATCTTGGTTACAAATGCATATTCACAAGCCAAGAAGTTGAAGTGGTTAGTGGTGATGGTGCCAATATGATCTTTAAAGGGATTTAGATATGGTGATCTCTACCTTGTTGATTTCAAGTCAAAAGAAGCCAAGTTGACAACATGTCTACTCTCAAAGGCTAGCAAAGGGTGGTTGTGGCATAGAAGGCTTGGTCATGTTGGAATGAAGCAATTGAACAAGTTGATGAAGCATGACTTGGTTAGAGGCTTGAATGATGTGAAGTTTGAGAAGGACAAACCTTGTGGAGCATGTCAAGCCGGCAAGCAACATGGCAATGCACATCTAACCAAGAGTACAATGAGTACAAGCAAGGCATTTGAGTTGCTACACATGGACTTGTTTGGGCCAACAACATACACTAGCATTGGTGGCAACAAGTATGGTTTTGTCATAATTGATGACTACACTAGATACACATGGGTGTTCTTTTGCATGACAAGAATGATGTATTTGAGCTTTTCAAGACATTTGTCAAGAGGGTTCAAAATGAATTTGAGACATCCATCAAGAAGATTAGAAGTGATAATGGGAGTGACTTCAAGAATACAAGAATTGAAGAGTTGTGTGATGAGCTTGAATTGGACATCAATTCTCACCAAACCTACACTCCTCAATCCAATGGTGTAGTTGAAAGGAAGAATAGAAC